>JAIFGZ020000625.1:600000-925000 GCA_019925245.2 Oryza australiensis
CATTGGAAGGTCCATTTTCAGGATAACCCAGAAGTACGATCCGTACAGAGAAACAGCAATAGTCATACGATCAGCCACGGGCTGCTGACTTGCTAAGATGAAACTTGACACCGTTTGCTCAACTAACCTAATCTCCTTCGGATTGTTAATTAGGTATACATACACAGAGTTATAGGCAGAATCCCCGTTCATGTTTAGTTTAATAATGGAAAGTATGGCCTATTGCCTCGATGATTGCCAATATTAGGAGAGATTTACACAGAGTTAAATAGCATATTGTTGAGTTAATTGATTTGTTGGTGCTCAAGCATTTTTAGTATCCATTTTGTTGGTGGCCAATGTAGTCTTTGGCATGCCTCATGGATCGGTAATGCTGGGTAATTTTTTGGGTGCAAAACATGTTTTTTTTAAAAAAAAGTTATCAACGGTTTTTTTCCAAACAAGAGTTCAAACCTTGTGTTTGGCTGTAGATATGTTACCATGCCATTTGGATAAAATTAGTATTTTTTCCTCGGGCTTGGTTAAAAGTTAAATTACAACCAAGCAAAATTAATTAGAAGACAAAACTGCATATTCTTAAGAGTTTGCATATTCTTAGAGTTATTAGAAGTTATTAATTGTAGTTAAAAGGCTGATATGTGTGGGCATCAATGGCAGCCTAGCGACAATGTTTCACCTAGAAAGGACCTAATTTTTTTCTTATTGCCACCAACTTTATATATAATTTGGGTAGTAATGTCTAGAAGGTAAACAGTTTTTATTTCTTGTTGCTAACAATTATATATATAATTTTCATTGAACCAATAGTAGAGAGTTCGATGTCAATGTCCGAACAAAAGCCTAAGACAGCTTGAGAGCTCACCTCTGCCACTGATGAGCATGAAGGGAGCATGGAGGGATTTGGAGAGCCAACATCGCCGCGTTCTTTTCAAACATTGTTTTAGCTAATTAGCTGTACAGGTAAAACGAAAATATATATAATTAACTGAGTATTATTTATTAAAAAAAATTAAAAAAACATTTCTTTGTTTTTAAAACACCTTAGTTTTGCATGAAATTCAACGGTTTGAAAAACATGTTAATGTAAAATAAAGAGTAGTTAAGTTGAATTAGCTTTTTAGAACGTGCTCTATGAAGGGCTGCAGCGAATCCAAATGCAGCATGAGATAAAAATCCCTCTTTTCTTACTCTGTTCTCCCTCACCCCTAAAAAAATTATCTTTGTTTTTTCTGTTCCATTCCTCTTCTGGCTTTTTATCCATATAATAATATATTCCATGTATGTAAAAAGGTTTTGTTTCTCCCTTCCTCCACATTCCTCTCTACAAGTACAAGTACATCCTCCTCCATTTGTGGAGTCCCACTCCTCCCTCTCCCTCCTCTCCTACCACTCTTCTCTGTGACTCTTGTGCACCTCCACAACCATCTCATCTCTCACTCTACCACCTTCAGCTACCCTTACCCCAATCCAATTTCATCCAGACTGCACAGGTAAAATCCATACAACTTTCATTCGTTTGCAAGCAAGATTTCCTTTGCTTATTCCACATATAAATCTACAAGGGAGCCGAACAGGTGGGATACAGATAGAGAGAGAGAGAGAGAGGTGACAAGGCGGTGGTGGGAGATCCATCTGTGAGGCGCCTCCATGGCTGAGAAGGAGGGCAACCTCGACGCCGTCCTCAAGGAGGCCGTCGACTTGGTAAGGAACACACACACTCTACTCCGGCAGCGCCTTTTGTGCTCTCTTTTCCGTTCTTTTGCTCTTCCTAGATTGGCGCTCCTTCTTGTTCGGCGGAATTTGGGCATGTGCTCCTGGTTTCTTGGGTTGCAGTCACTCATGAGGTTCCTGTTTTCCTTGGCGTTTCTTGCGATTGGCTAGCGTTTCTGTAGCAGTCGGCATGGCTGCCGTTCTTTTTTTTTCCTTTTTCTTTCTGTGAGAATTCGTTTTTTTTTTGCTCTTGTAAATCTGGGTTTCTGCGGTTCGTTCTGCCATATAATTCCAAGGTCGCGACATTGGCATCTCGAGCCTTGTTTGCTTCTGGCTCAGCTGTGTTAGATTCTAGAAATAGTAGTTGTAGTGGCAATGGCTGCATGTATTAATAGATGATGGCTGACAATTCGGTGGACGGGCTGATGCTTCTTGTGTTCCCGTTTTCGTCCATGGAGTTGGATTGGTGAATTCTTGTTTGTTTTTTTCCTGCAGGAGAACATTCCCCTCGAGGAAGTGTTTGAGAACCTGAGATGCAGCCGCGAGGGTCTCACCACTCAGCAGGCGCAGCAGCGCCTCGAAATCTTTGGCCCAAACAAGCTTGAGGAGAAGGAGGTTTGCTTTGTTCCTTATCTACTGTTTCAGAAAAATGCATCTGAGATGTCTGAAAATGCTTAAGAGTTGGGACTTTGATGGTGGCACTGGCAGGAGAGCAAGTTCCTCAAGTTTTTGGGGTTCATGTGGAATCCACTCTCATGGGTCATGGAAGCTGCGGCTATCATGGCCATTGCGCTCGCTAATGGAGGGGTAAGGCAGTTAGACATCTCAACCAATTCCGATTTTGTCTAGTTTGTTGGTTAGAATTCAGGAGTTGGTTACATAACACATTTGTTGTCTTTTGTTGTACCATCAGGGGAAGCCACCGGATTGGCAGGACTTTGTTGGTATCATAACTCTTCTTGTTATCAACTCGACAATCAGTTTCATCGAGGAAAACAATGCTGGCAATGCTGCTGCTGCACTCATGGCCCGTCTTGCTCCAAAGGCCAAGGTTTTGCTTTTTATGCTGTTTCACTACGTTCTCAAGGCAGTTTTCATGTGTCTGTAAAGCCGTAAAGCCCATTTACAATTCTGAATCCATGAGACGTATTTTCTGTTCTTCAGGTGCTTCGTGATGGCCGATGGACTGAGGAAGAGGCAGCCATCCTTGTACCAGGGGATATCGTGAGTATTAAACTTGGAGACATTATACCTGCAGATGCGCGTCTCCTTGAGGGAGATCCTTTGAAGATTGATCAGGTTCTTCCCATTGCTCTTGACTTAAAGTCGCCTTCACCTTTTGATGACCCATCAAGGCTTCTCCTCACTATCTCTCATGTTGTAGTCTGCCCTTACTGGAGAATCATTGCCTGTCACCAAAGGTCCTGGTGATGGTGTCTATTCTGGTTCGACAGTCAAGCAAGGTGAGATTGAAGCCATAGTGATTGCTACTGGTGTTCACACTTTCTTCGGAAAAGCAGCACACCTTGTTGACTCAACGAACCAAGTTGGTCATTTCCAGAAGGTTATATTGAAATGCTCACCTCATATGTGTGTATTCTTCATCAAACTATCATGGTAATTTACTCATATTATCATCTGATTAGCGCAGGTCCTGACAGCTATCGGGAATTTCTGCATTTGCTCGATTGCTGTGGGAATGTTTGTTGAGATTATTGTAATGTACCCTATCCAGCACAGGGCTTACCGCCCCGGGATTGACAACCTCCTTGTCCTTCTCATTGGAGGCATTCCCATAGCCATGCCAACAGTCTTATCTGTGACTATGGCAATTGGGTCACACCGCTTGTCTCAGCAGGTTTGCATCTGGTGCTTTATGTATGTCATTTTTCAGTTTTGGTTTGTATAATGTTCTAACCACTTAAAATATTCAGGGAGCTATCACAAAGAGAATGACTGCAATTGAGGAGATGGCTGGCATGGATGTTCTTTGCAGTGATAAAACGGGAACTTTGACCTTGAATAAGCTCACCGTGGACAAGAACCTCATTGACGTGAGAAAAAAAATTACTCTATTCTATTAACATTTTCCTGTTTAGGTTAAATAACATCAAATTTGTTAATCTAGGTTTTTGAAAGAGGAATCACTCAGGACCAAGTGATTCTCATGGCTGCTAGAGCATCACGAACAGAAAACCAGGATGCTATTGATACTGCAATAGTTGGGATGCTAGCTGATCCAAAAGAGGTATATTGCTTTGTCGAAGGTTTTTGAAATGGTGGCCGATATCACCTTGGTTATGTTGTGAAACAACTATTTGCCTACATTTTAACGCAGGCTCGTGCTGGTATTCAAGAAGTTCACTTCCTGCCATTCAATCCTACTGACAAAAGAACAGCATTGACATACATTGATGGTGATGGCAAAATGTATCGTGTTAGTAAGGGTGCACCTGAGCAGGTATGGGGAGAATGAACTGCTTTTTTTTTCAACTATTCATATCTTAGCTGCCTTATGAGAGACTGAGCATTATAATCAGATTTGAAATTTGTGGCATAGAACGCTATAATGTAAACTCAAATAATTGACTGCAGATTCTCCACCTGGCTCATAACAAATCGGAGATAGAGCGGAGGGTCCATGCTGTGATTGACAAATTTGCAGAACGTGGACTTAGATCGCTTGCTGTAGCATACCAGGTGAGAAAGGATTACAGTACACCATCTATCATAACCTGATTTTCACTGTGCAGCAGCAATGGTATCATTTCACAAACAGGTTTAAAGTAATTGTAGATTTTATTAACTACTAAGTCTTGTCCATGCAAACCTTGACTTTCCTTTTTTACTGTTTTCTGTGTATGTTATCTTAGTGGGGTGTTACTCCGTTGTTGAATGTAGGAAGTACCAGAGGGGACGAAAGAAAGCCCTGGTGGCCCATGGCATTTTGTTGGTCTCATGCCACTTTTTGATCCTCCAAGACATGACAGTGCTGAAACAATTCGGCGGGCACTTAATCTTGGTGTCAATGTCAAGATGATCACAGGTACATTTGCTTCACAGCTCAAATATTCTGTATTGACCTTTTTTTCAGACTTAGGCAGGAATACAGAATTCTGGAGACTCGATTTATACAATCAACTTTAAGCAACAAAAAACAAATAAGGAAAATAGGATTCACGTAAAAACCAAATAGTACCATGTAATAACATACTTAACTGTGAGCACCCAGACCTCACCAGGAAATTCTGTTCTGCTGTTAGCTTGGCCAGATTTTGCAACCCTAGTTGTGTGCTTCCCATGGGACGATCCAAATTGTCTGTCTCTCTATTTAGTCACTTTATTTTTGCAGTGAACATGGTTTTGATGTAGTCCTATTGATAAATAGAACATAACTCAGATAAAAGCAGTAGATTTCCTGGTGGTAGCCGTTTCATTACATTCGAAAGACTGTTCTCTGTGTTCTTTTGCTCTAGTTTATTAATTGGTCTTCTAATGTTCAGGTGATCAGCTGGCAATTGGAAAAGAAACAGGGCGTCGCCTGGGAATGGGTACGAACATGTACCCTTCATCTGCTTTGCTGGGACAGAACAAGGATGAGTCCATTGCCGCTTTACCAGTTGATGATCTCATTGAGAAAGCTGATGGCTTTGCTGGTGTATTCCCAGGTACTGTGATAAGGAATTATTACACTGCAAAGATTGAGAGTTGGGAAAGATTGAATTGTTCAATTCTAAGTCTACTGAGTAAATGGCTTTTGTCCAGAGCACAAGTATGAGATTGTGAAACGTCTGCAAGCAAGAAAGCATATATGTGGAATGACTGGTGATGGTGTCAATGATGCTCCGGCCCTAAAGAAAGCTGACATTGGTATTGCTGTTGCTGATGCAACTGATGCAGCCAGGAGTGCTTCAGATATTGTGCTCACAGAACCTGGTCTTAGTGTGATCATCAGTGCTGTGCTTACAAGTCGTGCAATTTTCCAGCGTATGAAGAACTACACTGTATGCTAAAGCGGAATTGTGCTCAAGTACTCTTTTATATGTTTATTTTCTTCTTTATCTTTCTAATGCATTTTCATGTTGGCAGATCTATGCTGTCTCAATCACCATTCGGATTGTGGTATGTTTATCTTGCTTTTACTTCTGAATGAAAACTTTTATATCCATGTTTTTTTTGTTATGTGATTTACTGTGTTGGTATCAAGCTGCATCAAGTCTCTGTATTTATTTATTTATTTGAACAATTATCCTTGATGCTACTGCTAGGGATTAATTTTTTACGTTATTGAGATCAAGTTACAATTACTATGATATTCCAATCCATAACTGTCCGCTATGATGTATATTCATCTTGAACATTGAATTGAGCCAGTGTTCTGTATTTATGTTACTTCTGAGGGATTAATTCACTTTGTTAATTTCAACAGCTTGGGTTTATGCTACTTGCGCTCATCTGGAAATTCGATTTTCCCCCTTTTATGGTCCTAATCATAGCAATTCTAAATGATGGTAAATCTCTCACACACACACTGACACACACAACCACTGCACATGTTCACACTTGCTTTTTGACAGTAGAAATTATGAGCATACAAAGATATTCAACTATGTACTGTGATCGATAGGTACCATTATGACTATATCAAAGGATCGGGTAAAACCATCTCCACTACCCGACAGCTGGAAGCTAGCTGAGATTTTTACAACTGGAGTTGTCCTCGGTGGATACTTGGCAATGATGACGGTCATCTTCTTCTGGGCTGCATATAAGACAGACTTTTTCCCAGTAAGGAGCACTGTGTTGAGACATTTATGTCTGATGATTTTTAAGCCAGTTGATGCAAGTATTCTTGGCTACTAACGATGGTTAGATTATTAGTGAACTACTTTTAGGACCTTATTTGCTTTACTCACTGAAGCTTATTGTTTATAAATTTCAGAGAATATTTCATGTTGAAAGCCTTGAGAAGACAGCTCAAGATGATTTCCAAAAGCTTGCCTCTGCTGTTTACCTCCAAGTTAGCACCATCAGCCAAGCTCTCATCTTTGTCACAAGGTCCCGCAGCTGGTCATTTGTTGAGCGTCCTGGATTTCTGCTGGTCTTTGCTTTCTTGGTTGCTCAGCTGGTCTGCTCCTACTCTCCCGCTCTCTCCCTCTTATTTTTTGCTTCAGGAGTTAAAGTCACATTGATGTAAACTTTTGGTTTAAACAAATACAGATTGCTACACTGATTGCTGTGTATGCTGACTGGGTGTTCACCTCGATCAAAGGCATTGGGTGGGGTTGGGCTGGTATTGTGTGGCTCTACAATCTTATCTTCTACTTCCCACTCGACATCATCAAGTTCCTCATCCGATATGCTCTCAGTGGAAAAGCATGGGATCTTGTCATTGAGCAAAGGGTAATAATACAGTCTGTGCCCTGTCTTGGCCCCCCCCACACCTATTAAGTTTCTGATTGTCACTAATGTTTGTCTACCTGCAGATCGCGTTCACAAGGAAGAAGGACTTTGGTAAGGAGGAGAGGGAGCTCAAGTGGGCACATGCTCAGAGGACCCTCCATGGGCTGCAGCCGCCGGATGCCAAGATGTTCCCGGAGAAGGCTGGCTACAATGAGCTAAATCAGATGGCTGAAGAGGCAAAGAGGAGGGCGGAGATTGCCAGGTAGGACCACACTACACTTGCAAAACATCACGCTTTCTTACGCATACTATTTCTTAGGTCCTGTATTAATGTTCCACCTGTCCCTTTCTCCATCAGTGCATTGTTACTCATGAATCCATTTTGAAGATGAAAAGTAGTATCCTTTTTTGGCGCCAATAGGCAGGCCACAGTTACATTCAACATATAAGTTGGCTAATAACGATGTGAAGCTAACTTTGGGGTGATTTTTACAGGCTTAGGGAGCTTCATACGCTCAAGGGGCATGTAGAATCGGTTGTGAAGCTCAAGGGCCTCGACATTGAGACCATCCAGCAGTCTTACACCGTGTGATCCAGGCAGCCTGTCCATACAGAAAGAAAAAGGGGATTATTTTTTCCAGATTTTCCTGTTCCGCTTTAACTTGACTGCAATGCAATCACCTACGTGTACTTGAACCGAATTGCTGTAATCTTTGTTTCTCCTGCTCCAACTTTCTACTACATAGTAGTGTTATATAAAATTTTTGCTCACCTGGATACATATACACACACACACACACATAAGTGTTTGAGGTGAAGCACAATGGCAAATGCCAGTCCTTTTTGGCTCGTTCCTGAGAAGCATGTTTTCAGAATCAATCTTTCTTACCAATTCTCAATTGTATGGACATATTATAGATGAATTTGGCAACTGTTTGTGGGGGCAGCTGGCAGTATGTAACATGTGGGCTTCAATGTATCCAAGCAAGAGCCAATAAATGTATGAATAGCGGTGACTGAGGTGGTGGTGCCTCCTGGTCCTGGACTGGAATTGGATCTGTTCGTTGTTGGGTTCCAGCCAGATCTGTTGCCTGTACATCTGTAGTGAGGCTCTGGCTGGCTGATATTGTTGTCTGCCATGTTGCCTGTCAAGACTGCAAAAACTGTGGGCACATCACATGAGATAAGCTGCTTGCTTTGCTGCCTTGCAGGATCTCGATGATACACGCTTGCTTGGGCTGTGTCTGTCTTCCAACTCTACTTGTACTAGATTGTGTATCTGTATGTATGTCTTCTCCCGCTGCCGTACTGTGCACGGATAATTGGTTTGTTTCATTGTCTGGTCGGGTAAATTTGTTTTGTAGCAAAAGTGATCAAATGTCATGGCATTTTTTTTCTTTGAATAACAAGTGTCGGTCATAGGGACAATGTCATGCTAGTGGTACATCAATCAGTTCGGTAGACGTAGTGTAGTAAGACTGAATAGATTTCTCACAGCACAGCACATTCAGAAAAAGTGAAAAAGGAGAGAGAAGAATGGCAAAGCCCAAAGAAAAGATGAGGCCCAGAAGCAGAAGCTAACACCTTACCTGGCTCGAGGAGGAGAACCAACAACAAGCACAAGCTGCAAAAATGGCCCAGTGGCCGTCACTCCAGCTGCCGGCCGCCGCCGCACGCCGCGCCGCTCCCTTCGCCTTGTGCAGGAGCTCGTCGTCCTCCAGCGCCGCCTCCGTTTGTGCCCCAGCGTCCAACCAGGACCTGGTAGCGTGTCCTTGGCAAAAGGAGGATGAGGCGCAGTCGTTGTCGTTGGTGGTGGTGGGCGGAGGCGCCGCCGGGGTGTACGCCTCGATAAGGGCCAAGTCCCTGGCTCCCCACCTCAACGTGCTACTCTTCGACAAAGGAAGGTTCTTGTCCAAGGTATAGCAACTTTCTTTTTAATTTTTAATTCTCCATCAACTACTTCCATTCCACCGGAAATATATGTATGCGTCTTGCCACTTTCATCACTGATACTGTTGATTTGGATGCGCTTCTTGATTTGTTGCCACTTCCGGCGAGGCTGTAGGTCAAGATTTCTGGTGGTGGCCGATGCAACGTCACCAACGGGCATCATCTGGACTCATTGGTTTGTTGTCCACGCTGGATGCATCCTCTATCCTATCGTCTGTTCTGTTCTGTTCTGTTCAGTTCCACTTTGACAGACTGACAGTCGAATTCTTGTTCAGGGGATGGCAAGAAATTATCCTAGGGGACACAAAGAGCTCAGAGGATCGTTCTTCAAAACTCATGGTCCGCAGGATACCATGCGTTGGTTCTCAGATCATGGTGTCGAGCTTAAGGTATAATAGTCATGACACCAAGATTATTACATAAATCTTTTACATCCATTGATCATCTATTAGTCTGAACCCGGTCAAGTTGATGCCGCATCTGTTTCTATTGGTTCAATCTCATATCAGACAGAAGATGATGGTAGAGTTTTCCCTGTCACTGACAATTCCGCATCGATAGTAGATTGCCTACTGAATGAAGCAAGGCGACTTGGAGGTATCTTGTCCTAATTGACTCTGTTGTTTATTCATTTGTCATCTGAAATTTAACCAACAATCGAATGGAAGTTTCCCTGCAGGCTGGTAAAGCTGTGACTGGTGCATCTGCCACTGAAAATGGCAAGTTTGTTGTGAAGGTTGAGAAGCGCACCGTTGATTTTGTGGATTATGTAAACGCTAACTATGTCTTAGTTGCTACAGGGAGCAGCCAACAGGTTTGAGAAAAGATGTTTGGCACCTCCCTTTTTGTTATTGATGTATAATATTGCATGAAGTGCCCCCCCCCCCCTCTTTACATTTTTCTTACCTGCAGGGTTATTCAATTGCCGCACAATTTGGTCACTCTATTATTGCTCCAGTGCCCAGCCTTTTCACATTTAAAATTACGGACAGGCGATTGGCTGACCTCTCTGGGGTATTTATCCATGAATACCTTTGTGGCTCTTATGTTATGAAGTAGCAACCAAGACTTACTTGTAAATCTTGTTTTCATCACTGTTATGCTTTTGACAACAAAACAATCATGTATTGCATATGAAGAGTCTGGAGTTAACATATTTTTGTGTGCTTCCATGGTCTGGTCTAGGTTCCATCCGAGTTTAAGCATCTCATGTGCATATGTATCCTGTTTTCTGCCTAATATCTAGTGGAAATCACAAATCAAGTGGAAGCATGGAAACCCTTTCAGAATTCATGTTAGCTTGCTGCCTCAACGGATTTTTCATGTTTCTGTCTGTGCTTTTCACTAGAATTGCAGTAAACATTACCATGAAACTTAAAACGCCTCTGAGTTTGCTTATAAAAGGCGGAAAACTGATATTGTAAATTTTTTTTCAAGTCAATTGGACAACAGCTATTCACCCTATTATCTCCTGCCATGTAGGTCACATTCCCAAGAGTCAAAGCAAAACTGAAGCTAGACAGCATTAAGAAAAGTGCTCCTGAATTAACTCAGGTGAACATGTCAACATTCAATTGTTTTATAGATGTTTGCTTACATTAACTGCTTGGTCTTTACAGATTGGGCCTATCTTAGTTACACACTGGGGGCTTAGTGGGCCTGTTGTTCTTCGTTTGTCTGCATGGGGAGCACGTGAACTGCATCAGTACAACTACCAAGGTAAGATGCAATGGAACTATGCAGGAATTGCACTATATTTGCAGCCTACTGGTAAATGGCAATGCAATTTTATTTGCCATGTCTTTCTGTTTTCCATACTTGCACAAGTTGCATTCAGTAGATCCACAACAGAGCCTTTTTCTTATCAGATTGCTGTTTTGCTGGGCATCCTTATCAGATTACTTTTATGTAGAATGCTAAAGTCGTTGAGTTATTATTCAGTGAGTTACGCATGGTGGCAAGTTTCATAACAATGAGATACTAGTGGTATCTCATATTTGGAATCTTTATGCTGTCAGTGGATTTGGACAAACTTACCTTCATTTGAAACACTTTCTCTTGTTGTTTGTTCTCTTGGATCCTATGATTCTTCGATGTATTGTTCTAACAAACAGTAAACAGCTAAAGAATGGTCTCTCCACCTTCTGAGACAATTAGCTTTACTGTTTGACTCTTTGGCAGGTGCATTGAGAATTTTTATGCTTCATCAAGTATCTGAAATCTTCCACTATGATAATATTTTACAATTATATGTAAGACAGAAGTAATTCTCTATATTATCCACTTCATTGATACCCATACATTTCTTCCAACACAGCAAAGCTTATCGTTGACTTCATACCTGACATTCATATTGAGGACGTGAAGCGCATCCTTTTGCAACACAAAGATCACCATGCGGTTCATTTCTCACTCTTGTGCTATTCGCTTTACATGTTTTTTTTTATAATTGCCTTCACGCATTCATCTAAGGATCTGAATTTCTGATGACTAACATTACACTTGATTGTCCTTGCTTTAATAATTCAGAACGTGTGTACTAATAAATAGACACCTGTACAAATCGCTGTTCTATTTGTTGTATTGTGGTGTTTTAATCAAGACTTTAGATGGATTCTGTAATCTGTTGCAGAAATATTCCTTGTGTTCCTGTGGATTATCTGATTGCTCAATAAAGAAAAAAAATGCAATGATGAAGTTGAATTAACAAGTTTTAGTCCTTGCAGAAGCACAAAATAAACAACTCTTTTCCCATGGAGTTCGCTCTGGTGAAGAGATTTTGGAAATTCTTGCTAGAACAGGAGGTCATAATATTGCTGTGGTGCTCTTTACTCATTCCTCTATTTAATTGATGGTTTCATCAGCTAAAGCCTTCTCGTGCAGAGCTTAGATGGTGATATGCACTGGGCGTCCATACCTAATAATAATCTAAACACAATAGCCCTTAGGTTAAAGCAATGGATGTTTGAGGTTGTCGCTAAGGTATGTGATATCTTAATATACCAATTGAAAACATAATGAGCGCAATCATTTAGGTAAGAATATTTTTGTCTGTCCAAACTCGCCACTGTTATCTCATCATCATTTGTAGGGTCAATTCAAAGATGAATTTGTGACCGCCGGAGGTGTTCCACTTTCAGAGGTTATTAGTCTTACTTATCTGCAGTTTTCATCAAAACTGAATCAACTTGCATATATATGCCTAATTTGCTGCCCTGTTCTAAAGATATCGCTGAGCACTATGGAAAGCAAGAAACAGCCCAACCTGTTTTTTGCAGGAGAGGTATACTGTTTGTTCCTGAACTTGCAACACTCTGGATCAGCAAGAGAACAATTGACCTTAGCATGACCGTGGTGCAGGTACTTAATATTGATGGGGTCACTGGCGGATTCAATTTTCAGGTAAGCATTAAAAGTTCCCTTAAAGAATTTCACCTATTTAAAAGATCGAACTGTTCATTAGAGACTTAGATCTTTACATACGACAATGCAAAATTCAATCTCATCGATTAAGTATATCACTTGAAATAATAGAATATAATTTTGATTAAAAATGTTTCACTTATTTTCAAGTAGAAAACATGGTTTGTTACCATAATCTATTCTACATTCTCCACAGAATGCATGGACTGGTGGATATATAGCTGGGACAAGCATAGGGACATTGGCAGCAAGCAACATGAGGCAGCAACAGCCATATTTGCAACTGGAAGGATCATGAAGTATCACACTGCAAAAAGGACTCCTGCTTGTTCTTAGTACTGAAGACTAACATTGACAAATGACATTGTAGAGATGTACATAGAGGTCGGTCAATGATCGATAGATAGGGCTCGCAAAGAATGATCTGATGTACCCGTGAAACAATCTCTTGTTAGTTAGCAAACAAGTTCAGAAGTAGTGGATTATGTACTCTGCACAGCTGTGAGCAGATCTAGTTGTCATTTCTCCAACATAAAATCAGATATTAAATACACTCAAGGTTATCTGTTGGCAGTAGCAGTTAACGAGTCATTCAAGCTCCCAGAAAAGGTTGGAACAGCAATGGACGTGCTGGAACACGAAATGATTATAATTGGCTATCAATTAAGACAGAATTATCTCACTTAAAATGCACCAATGCCGTCTCTAAATGCTATCACAATAAGAGGTTTCAAAGCATAAGAAATCGAAGAGCACTACAACTTAGACCACAGACCAATCTAGACATATGCACCAGATCATCATCATACTTCCCCAAAACTGCACCTGTTTAGATGAGTCCCTTATTTCTGACTGGAATAACCACACTAGTTATTAGAGTCTCTAGAGCAGATGCATGCGCTCAACATAAGGATTGTGCAGCCACCTATTCAGTGGCTCCCCACATCCAACGAAGCATCCAGTATTGCCTCGCGTGGTGACGAACGGGAATTCAAAGAGATGTAGCAGCTTCTGAACTGACTGCCTAACCAAGGAAGACCCGGTTACCCTGCTCCTCCTGCCCCAGCCAGTGACAATGTCAATTCTTTCAGGGCATTTGCCCATTGTCAGAATCTGCCTGTGGAACCAAGCCAGTGTCCTCGACAGCGCAGTCACTGCAGTGCCCTCTGACATCAGGTGTAAGTTGATGAGCCAATATGATGAGTCCTTCTCCCTCACAGAATCCGGGTACACATTCTTCTGGGCAGCAACCTCCCATATGAAGCCAGCCTCCTCCTTGAGGCCGGACTTGTGTAGGAAATCTATGACAGCATCCATTAAACCCCTTTTACTCTCTCTGTCCTCACTGTGCATCATGTCCAAGAAATATCTGGTGTGATCCCTCACATTCTGGCCCCCAGGTTCTGCATCGGGCAAATATAACAAGAACATGTGGGCAGGGTGTCCAGTGATCGCCATGAGCTGGCAGCATAAACCCATCTGTGCTTGAGCCTCAGTACAACAACTGAGCAGCAAGGTGTAGGTCTGCAAAGATGGAACGAGCCCCTGATCAAGCATGTTTTGGAGCACGCTGTAGGCATCTTGAAACCTGTTTATCTTAAGAAAAGCACTCAAGAGGGAATTGCAGGTTGGCACGTTGGGCCGCAAACCATCCTGAAGCATTGCATGGTACCATCCTAGTGCCTTGTCAACATTGCCAGCTTTGCCCCAGAGGTCCACCAAAAGACCATATACAGGCTCATCAGGAGTCCAGTCATACCTCATCTCAATGAACACAGCCTCAGCCTCATCCAAATGACCACAATGACCAAGAACTTCCATGACAATGCTGTATGTTATTTTGTCAGGACGAAACCCAGCAACCTGCATGTCCTTGTACAGCTTCACGACATTTTCATAATTTCTTGCTTTGGCCTGAAGAGCAATCATTATATTGTATGTAACTAGGTTAGGTGTGCAGCCATTTTCAACCATCTCACAGAAAAGCTTATAAGCAGCTGCCAAGTGACCACCTTTTCCAAGGCAATTAACCATGGCACTGTATGTGAAAGTATCTGGTGACAGCCCTACTTCTTGCATCCTGGCATATAAATCCATTGCAACTTCCAGGTATCCACCTTTAGCATGGATATCAATCAATGTACAATATGTAACCCGATCTGGCGCATAACCGGCTTTCTGCATCTCCTCGAATACTTTAACAGCCTCTCTTAGATAATTTGAGCGACCATATGCATGTATTATTCTGTTGTATGTTACAACGGTTGGTTTGCAGTGAACACTGTTCATCTCATCAAGAAGTTCCCTCATCGTACCAAATTGCCTGGCTTGTCCAAGGATGCCTATCATGGTCGTGTAGGTATGACCATCATGCTTGAAACCTGGTTGCCGCTTTAACCACTGGAAGAAACCAAGTGCAATGGTGTGGTCATGAAGCAGCTTGAGTACTTGGTTTGCCTGGAATGCATCTATCTTGCAATGGAGGTTATCCAGAACGTGTTCCGTCATAGGACCCCATTTCATTTGCTGCAGTGTATGGTAGTACTGTTCAACTGAGCGCAATGACTTCAATGATCTTAAGTTAGACTGAGGCCCTCCACCATGACTCTTTATTGTTCCCGCAAGGGCCTGAGATTTGTGACCAGAACCAGTATACATAGCCGGAGCTGACAAGTTTTGGGTTTGAACTTCATCCCACCTAGCATCTGTACTGAAATTGTTAGAAGGATAATTTGTGTGACGCTGACCAGGATGTCTTTGATTCTTTATTTGCGACGGTGAATTAGCAACCATAGCAGGAGGTCCTGAAAAACTCTGCTTTGATTTTACATAGCCAGATCTTGATACACCCTTCCCAAGATTATTTTGCATGGAAGGATTATAAGGCACCTTTGCCTCAGGAAGGCTATGCTGGTTGTGTGCCTTGATATTAGAAGGCTGGGCATCCGACAAGGGCTGGCAAGAATAGTTAGTGGCCATCTGTGGAGCTTGATTGGTGCTTCCATTATTTGATGTGGACTTGAGGTTTACCAACTCAGAGTACACACCAGCTCCTGCAATTGCAGAATGAGAAATGCTTCTGGCGGTCTGCTTAGAAGGCTGTACATAATCATTTCCTAGAACCTGAGGAGTTCGAGGGTTGTTTCTTGTGTTGCTAGATGCTGGCTCTGTCTCTTGAGATGAGTTGGAAGGAACAACATGAACAGCTGGAGATGGGTAACCAGTGGCCCGACCAATGGATCCAACAACATGTTGCACAGATGGAGGTTGAGCCTTCACAGAGGATCTGCGGGTTGAATGAAACTTTTGCTCGATACCATTAGCCGTCTGCCTTTTTGGAACAGAAGTTTCATCTTCAGGGCATGTGCATGAAGCTCCATCAGTGCTACCACATCTTGACCCATTAACGTAGAAGGACCGTGCACACTGGGTTAGCGTGCCGAGTTGCTTTGCCCTCAACATGAACTGCAATATTAAGTTCACACGATGTTATCAGCTAGAACAACCTTTATGTTATGAACACATCATACATTCTGCTTGTGATAAAGACAGTATAAAAGCTATATTTGATGTTGCTTGTGCCCATTTTATATAAGACCCATAACTCTTTCCTCTTATTTCTAAAGATAAAACAACAATAGTGTGTATTGTGAAGCATGTTAGTAACATATATACGAATAGAAATGGATGTGCAAGAGCCAAATGGAAGAATTGATGGCTATGATGGCTCATGCTTTGGTTTGTAATCTAAGTTCATGCACTAGCAGACTATTAATGTCAGAAAACACAGTCAGTGATATAAGGAGGAAGGGACATACTGGTTAGTTGGTTAATAATCAAGCTAGAACTTTTGATGAAGTCAGTGCGAACTTCTAGCCGCCACTGAACTCCATGTGGTCCCTCACTGGTAAACCTGAAAGAAAAATAGAGCAAATAAATATATGCTGCTTACAAAGTATTTTGTTTAGCTGTACAACAAACCAGTACGAAGAACTCATTTGGAATACTAGATATGTATAACAAAAGGGGATTCTTATAAGTCTAAACTTCCGGGCAACTACACCAATCTAGGCTTATTGATCCAATCTACATAACTGTGAGCTAAAATCCAACGATCAACCTTACAGGCACTAGTTACAACTGCAAAGTAGTAATGATAAAGTTAAATGATAAGCTCAGAACATTTAATTCCTCGAAAAAGCCATTATCTTCTTTTGGAAAAATGTCTTTTTTAGGCGCAGAAGCAGCATGTCAGACAGAAAGGCAGATACAGAATTACAGATTAAGCCAAACAAACTAATGTGCGCCAACTAAGATAAAATAAGCAGTTTGGTGAACAATCGAAAAATATGTTGAAGCTTTAGGTCTGCAAGATGAGATTTTTTTTGTTTATAGGGAGGCAACTAGGGTTGAGTTTTATGAGCCACAGCATCCCCTTTCCTATCAGAATCAGGGCATTCAAAATTTCTAATGCGCCAGCTTAATTGGAGGCTAGATTCTAGCACAGAACTTTATTGAATTTATTACAGGATAATAAATCCAAAACAAAAGAATACCCTTGTTTGGCCATTTAGCATCACCTATAAGGTGGCATTGAAGCAGAAGAGGTAAAACGTGTCCTTAATTAGGATAGTCTAAAATAATCATCCGATGGCGAAAAGGAACGCCTTTCGGGATGAGTTTTTGCGCAAAATCCAAAATTGATATCTTGGATTGAGGCGCACGCGGCGGTGGGTTAGGGCTTGGAGCAGGCATACCTTGAATCGGGTACCGGAGACGGAGGAACGGCGCAGGGGCTTCGGCGGCGGCGGCGGCGGGTGGTCGGCTCCAGCCGCGCCACCCAGCTCGAGGCTCCCTGCAATCGCACGGCGGGAGAGGGGCGGGAGACCCAGGCCGGCTGCGGCTGCCTCCTCCTCCTCCTTTCTACCTAGCTAGCTGCGGTCCATGGAGACATGGAGAGCAGAGGAGGAGAGGGAGAGCAGCTTGAGGAGCAAGAAGAAGAGGGATTGGAAAGAAAGAAAGATGCGATGCGATCCCGTCTTTGCGGCAAGATCTCCCCTTCCCTCCCTCCCGGAGGCGCGGCGGCGGCAGCGGCAGCGGCAGCGTTGGCGCACGGGTGGGTGGGGATTGGGATGTTCCTTCCGTGGCTTGCGGGGAATCCAGACGCCAATATACCGGGGCCGCTAAATGCGCCTCACAAGGAAAAAGGAGAGGGCTTTTCTCCAAATTCGCTGGAACTTTTTCTTTCTTTTTCCTTTGAGACTTAAAATTCACGTAATCTCTTCCTGCGATTGAATTTTCGAATTTCTTTTTTCTCTCAAAACGATAAAGTTTATTGGATTTGACTTGACCGACTTAAGTTAACCATCCCATTTGGATTTAGGTGGGGTCGTTTCTATTCAATAAAGTTAGAGCATAGAAAAATAAGAAATCATTAGTTGATTTTTAATTGTTACAAATTTTAAAAAATAAATTTATTTGATATTGTAAAACAACTTCTAGAAAGTGTTTACGCGAAAAATATGACGTGCTAATGAAAATCAAAATATAGCATATATCAGAAAAGACGAAGCCTTTGGCGTTGGTGTCGATGTTATAGATAAGAATCAATATTCTATTTGAATCCATCGTGTGTATTATGATGATTAGATGATAGAGTTGTGATTATGTCCTCGTGGAACTCCTTGTCCATCTTACTTATATAGGTTTGAGGTGCAAGATTACAAATTAAAAACCCAATCAATCTTTTAACGTACTATCAAAATATCCGTGCGTTACAACGGAACGACGACGCAGGGAGGGAAGCAGGCGGCGGCGCGGGAGCTCCGAGCAACGATGGGAGGAGGGGCGCAGGCGCAGCGCGGGGCGCGCGCGCGGATGGAGATAGAAGAGAGGGACGTAGGAAGTCTTTTTTTATCCAAGCCCTTACTTTCTTTTCAGTATTGGGATTGCGGGTTAATTTTATAAACACTCAAGGGGTTTTCTGCAAAATAACCAGACGGACGAAAATTTTGGATAGAAACACTGTTTGCTTTATAGATAGTTATATATATACATATATATAACTTTGAAAGCAAGGGTATCTTCAACTTTATGTACCACTGAACATTGATTAAGAAATAGTATCAGATAGACATTTAGTCTAAGTTAATTTAATTTCACCAAATTAAGTCAAAAATATAATGAAAATAGATATTGACTTACTGATACTTTAAACCGATTAAAAATTTGATAAAAGTTTAAAATATTTACGACTCGGATATTGTTAGTTAGAAAATTGTATTGATGAATAGGATAAGTTGCATGTATATCGACGGCGGCGGCGTGTGCTCGGCCGCCACTCAGGGCAATGCACGGCGACGCAAGAGGCGCGTGAGTCGGGCTCGCCTGCTGGAGGTGAGGAAAATAAGGCAACAATGGAGCGAGAGGTTATACGGATTGAAAATTTTATAGATTTGGACGAAAAAACAATTTGATGATCAAAAAGTTATAGATTTTTTAAGTAGTTAAGATAAGCTCTGTTGTACGTATAACTGGTTTTTTTTAAAAAATAGCCAGACGGATTACGGGTTAAACAAAATTTTTTGGTGGAATAGATTACATAATAGTATTGAATTAGAACTTATGGGTCTTGTCGTGAAACAAAAGAGCAACACAATATCTTAAGTCATACTCTAACTATATAATGTATGGACTTGCCCATATTTTATTTTCAGTCAGATAAACAGACCAAGTGAATACATGGTACCCATGATTTTCAAAGTTGATGTTTGTTTGGTGGATTAAACCTATATAAGATGCCACCCCTACCCTGTACTAAATTCAGCATATAAATCCAAAACTAACCAATACTTTCTCAGTTTGTATTTTATTTGACATAAGATATTTTCTTGAGCTTATATAGGAAAAAAACTATTCTTCATGTGACAAATAAGAGTAGCAACAACCAACTACGGTAGTAGAGATGGATTCTAATTTTAGTTATCGTGCTCATCATATCCAAAGAAAAAACTGAAATACTACTGAAATAGTGAAGAAATAGGAAAAAGGTGAAGAAAAATGTACATTTTTGTGTGTATGTGTGTGTTTTGTCGATGTGTGTCCTGCTTTTGGCCAAGAGGAAACATGCGGCTGACAATGATCCAAATGTTAAGATCGATACACAAACAAAAAGTAAGGAGAAAAATGTGTGCACGTCGGTAGCTCGTGAATTGATTGATCGATAAATCAACTAAAAGACGAAAATTCAGATAGTTGTAAAAAAATGATAAGAGGACAGCCGACATATATTACTTCAAAAATCATTCAAACCTGACATTTTATATAGGTTGATAAAAAATCAACGTATAAACAGTATCGACCTAAGATTTTTGAATTGCTACGCATGCCGTATGAATATCGTCAAACTTTTAAATATTTGTTATAACTAATTTTCCTAAAAACACAAGAATATGTAATGGGCGTATGTGACACATACGTTGCTCGTACTCGTGAATGCGCCCGCTAGCAATAATCACCCACTACACTTGCTCACACATCTGTGATTATGTACTGCGAGTGCACCCTTAACATATGTTTAACGAGCAAAGGCATGCACATCACATCTAATTTTCTTTTCGGTTACTAAAATTTTATTGGAGACGCACCTAGATGTACAATGGCAAACTCTGACACGTAGAGTCATGTACCACCACACCGCCAAAGCTTCCTAGCTTCCCAGGCGTATATCGTGTGTTGTGATCAAAAGTACGCATTTGATTAGGTCAGTTTCAATTTGATGCTCATAAAAGCAGATAGCTAGGTGGATTATCAAGTGATCGGCGTTAATCGTACACGTTGATATCTTGATCGATATGATTGTTGCACCTAATCAATTGTTTAAGTCTCGATCGACAGATTTAAGTCGACGCGTGTGCCGCTATTCAGCTCGTTCTTCGATAAATGACAGCCGTTGATTTTTTTATACACATTTAATCATTTATCTTGTTTAAAAATGTATAATTGTACTTTATTTTTTTAAGTTATTTATCATTAAAAATATTTAAAAATTTATATTTTTGTATTTATATAAAATTTTTAAAAGAAATGGCGTCATGATTAAAGAAATGGAGGTTGCAGTCCTAGTAGTACATGTTGAGCGGTGGATTTGACATGTTCATTTCTTCTCCTCTTAGACCAAACGGACGGTCCGGTCCAACACGACATGGGCATGGATGTGGCACGACCCTGTAACAGGCCGTGTCGTGCCGACCCACGTGTCATGCCTCGGGTCCAAACACGACCCACGAGTGGCGGGTCGTGCCGTGTTGGCCGGCACGCTTAAGACTCACGTGCTAGAAACCGGTCCATGGGCCAAAAACATCCGACGGTCGGCGCGAGAGGAAGACTATAAAATGAAAAAAATAAAAACCCTAACCCTACACTCGGACCCGCCGCCTCTCCTCTCCTCCCTAGGTGACACCACCGCCGCCGCGCCGCCTCCGCCTCCGCACCGGCCGTGCCCGCGGATCCGCTTCCGCCACCTCCACGCCAACGCTCGCCGCTTCACGCGGCCGCGCCGACGCCGGCCGACGCCGAGCCGCTTCGCGCTAGCCGCTCCCCGACACCGAGCCGTGGGTCTACGTTGAAGGTGGTGGTGGTGAACACCGCCCGACGCCGAGCCTCTCTAAACCCTAACCCTAATACACGCGCATGCGGGGCAGCGGATTGAGATGTGATGCGGCCTGATTTCCAATGGGCCGTGCCGTGCCCAGGCCGGCACACACAGGAGCCGTGCCGTGCTGGCGGGCTCGGCCGACGGCCCAAGCACGGCACGTCCAATCGTGCCGTGCCGGTCCGGTCCATTTGCATTCGTGTTGTGTCGTGCCCGTGCTACACGTGTGTCCGTGCCGACCCACTACGGCCCAGCCCATTTGGCCACTGTTTAAAAAAAAACAAATGAAAACTACTCCAGCATCAGCAAGATTAATCACGCGAAGTAACCCATCCAGTCCATTATTAAGTTACTTGGTTGGTCGGCATGCCAGTTTTTGCATCAAATTTTGTATGGATATGCATATGTGCACAGTACTTCCTTCAACAGTTATCTTTTACTGTGTATCTGAATTACCAGCATTAAGGTAGAGCCGACTATATTTTGAAACATACGAAATACGAACGTAGACATAAGTGGGACATCTTAGAAAATACTTATGTGTATGTTTACATATGTATGTCATGTTTAACAGACGTATATATGTCATGTGCTAAAGAGAAGAAAAAAGAAAAGACATATATACGTATGGTTGGTAGAGTTTGCTTGTTAACCAATTTATACGTATGGATATGGATATGCGACAACCTTAACCAATTTGATTGCCCCACGCTGTCTGATCTGAAGCTGACAACCCCGGCCGGCTCCAGATGCCAAACATGCAATAGCAATACTGCTACAGTAGTACGAACTGAATTATATATTCTCACCAAGATTCCGGATAGCTTTTCTTTTTCTCCATCTTTTATATCCATAAAGAATTTGCAGTACCAGTAGTAGTACTTCCATCTCCGGCAATCCCGGGCCGCCGCCACCGCCGCCGCGACGAGCCAATCCATGGCCTGGACCTCGCGCTCGCGGTGGTCGGCGCTGGCGGCGAGCGCGCTGATCCAGTGCTTCGCGGGGAGCTCCTACTGCTTCGCCGTCTACTCCCCGGCGCTCAAGGCCTCCCAGTCCTACGACCAGTCCGCCCTCGACAAGGTCGCCTTCTTCAAGGACGTCGGCGCCAACGCCGGCATCCTCTCGGGGCTTCTCGCCGCATGGGCCCCCGCCGGCCGCCGCCGCCCCTGGCTCGTCCTCCTCGCCGGCGCCGCCCTCTGCGCCGCAGGCTACCTCCCCATGTGGCTCGCCGTCACGGGGGTCGCCACGGCGCCGCTCCCGCTCCTCTGCCTCTACATGCTGCTCGCCGCGCAGGCGCAGACCTTCCTCAACACCGCCGACGTCGTCACCGCCGTCGAGAATTTCCCCGATCGACGAGGCACCGTCATCGGCATCATGAAGGTCATTATTCATTATTACCGTAAATCTAATCCCCTCTCTCTCTCTACAGACACGACCTCTCCTCATTTCTTTAATTAATTATTAAATCAATCAACTCTACTACTACTTACCCTACCACTATGGATTTAGTATATGTGTTGCTGCCTTGATGCCTCAAAGAAACAACGATTTTTTTTTTAATGCCTCCTGATCCTGGATGTTGTTGACTTTAATTTTAGCAGAGCAGAGCAGAGCAAATAGAATATCATATGGGTAGAACACAGGAACTTATAGTGAAAAAGGAGTGCTCCAGATTTTATTATCATGATGAACAGCACACCAGATATAAGGAGGGGAAAAAAAGAAGAGAATATCAAAGACTGAAAAAAATGTATTGTCCACTATGTTAATTGAATCTTGTCTTCTGTTCTTTCTAGATGACATTCCAGAGTATTGTACATCAGGATAATAAGCTCTACCGTCTTTCAAAGAAAAACAAAGTCTTTACCGGTTCATCCCAAATATTTTCCCTTCCTTCTTACCAGTTGGTTTAGCAAAGCATGCGGCTAAATTTCAAGGAACTTGACTCATTGTTGTGGATCATTTTATGGTTAAGACAAATTCTTTTGGTAGTACTTTTACACATATAGCTCAGTGGTGTGTTAGGCCACAAAATTCATGTTATGGAGTGTGCAATCAGGATAAATTTACTCCATGAATGAGAAGTCTCAAGCTTTACCGGTTTACTCCATTTATGTGAGTATTACCAGTTTGCTCTGTAAATTAAGGAGTTTATGGGATATAGGAATTTTGTGTATTGTGCTCAGAAATCATTGCTTCCAAGAAGACAGCATGACTGATGTTAGAGTGCTAGATAACTACTACTATTTCAGAAGAACGACATCTGGTCCCTGCTGAGCCATCAGTGGCAATCATTCCGTGCCTGTATTTTTATTGGATTTATCCTTTTCAATATTTCATGAGTCATTGGCATGCTTCCTGTGGCTAGTACGCTTGATTTTCCTCCCGTCATTAATTTCCCCAGTATTAATTAATGGAAACGTCTGAATAGATTCTTGTTTGCACCATATATCTTTTGGTATTGCCTTGAGGTTTTATCTAATTTTATCATGGAATACAATGATTTGAACTTCTGCACGTGCATTGCTCTATTAGCCTAGCCTGCGCTTTATTTGCTTGACAACATGGAAATCTGAAGTCTCATTTATTTCTGCATAATATTTTAACCTGAATCCCTGTTCAAAAAATGATTTGGGCCTGAAACTTATTTTACACTATAAGTGCACCATGTTCTGTTCTGCTGCACTAGTGTAGGGAGATCTTAAATTATTTTTTTTCTGTACTTTTCAAACAGGGTTTCCTGGGATTAAGTGGAGCAATACTGGTCCAAGTATACCGCACCCTCCACATTGCTCCCAGCACTTTCATACTGATGCTGGCAATATTACCCACTGCCATCACCGTGCTGCTTATGTATTTTGTCGATGTCCACCATTCTGATCATCAACGGTACAACAAGAAGTTCATCGATGCTTTCTCCCTCATCGCCATTACAGTTGCTGTTTATCTAATGATCATCATAATCTGTGATCAAGTATTGAAGATAATAAGTTCAGCTGTGCAGACTGTTTGCTTTGTGATACTCCTACTGTTGGTCCTGTCTCCAGTGGCAATTGCTGTGAAGGCCCAGAAGATTGAATCAGTGAAGCAAGAAGAAGAAACGACGGATCAAGCTGAAAGAATCGGACTACTCCAAGAGCAAATTAGTACAAATGCCAGCTCTAGTAACGATGAACGATGTCAAGAACTGTCGTCAGGCAAAGAAAACCTGAATCTGGTGCAGGCAATGTGCAAGCTGAACTTCTGGCTGCTGTTCCTGGCAATGTCCTGTGGGATGGGATCAGGGCTTGCAACGGTGAACAACATCAGCCAGATCGGCGTCTCCCTCGGGTACACGACCAAGGAGACGAGCACGCTGGTGTCACTCTGGAGCATCTGGAACTTCTCGGGGAGATTCAGTGCCGGCTACATATCCGACCGCTTCCTCCGTTCGCGGGGAGTCGGCCGCCCTTTCTTCATCGGCGTCACGCTCCTAGTCATGAGCTTGGGCCACGCCGTCATCGCCTCTGGCATCCCGGCGTCGCTCTACGTCGGGTCGGTGCTCGTCGGCCTTTGCTACGGGTGCCAGTGGGCACTGATGCCGAGCATCACGTCGGAGATATTCGGGCTGAACCATTTCGGCACCATCTTCAACGTGGTGGCGGTGGCGAGCCCAGTGGGATCTTACATCCTCTCGGTGAGGGTGGTGGGTTACATCTACGACATGGAGTCGCCGCCGGGAGCTCGTGCCTGCTCCGGGAACCATTGCTTCGCGTTGTCGTTCGTCATAATGGCCTGTGTGTGCGTCTTTGGCTCTGCTGTCGCCTTCATGCTCTTTGTCAGGACGAGGAGGTTTTATAAACGGGTTGTGTACGCCAGGTTGCAATCTTTTCTATAGGGAAAGAAATGAAACGATTCTGTTCTATAGGCGGACCTGGTCGTATATCTTTGGCAATCTTTTACAAGCATCAGGATTTGAACTGTACGTCAGAGAAAGGTACAGTTACTTACTGCTGCCATTTTTTCCTTGTTGAAAAGACAGCATTGAACTGGTCACTGGTGTCATATGCTACTGTAGTACTTATATGTGTTTTGAGTAGAAGTAAAAAGAAAATAAAACAACGTACAGGGAAGAAGCTAGAGAAAAAGAAAACAAACAGCATTTGCTTTGTGAGGAAATTGTTCTCTGCTTCGTCAGAAAATTGTTACAGAGCTGCTGACTTAACACACAGAAATCAGTTGGTGCAACCAGCTGGTTGGAGTAAATTTTTTTGAGGGAATACTGCCTTTATGTTGATTCATAAAGGAGAGAAGGTTCAGTTATTAAGCACATGAAAGCTACTAGTACATTATTACAGAGTGGAGTTGTTAGCTGACTAACTGTAATGTTACAGCAGCAGCCCAGGCAACGGGTAATAAAGGCGCGACCCAAGGAATGGCTAAGGTTGGACCAGGTACAGTGGAAACAGCTGGACAAGCAACAGTAGCTAGCGACAGCAACTCGACGTGTGCCAACACGCGATATCCTGCCAGTACGTGGGTCCAGTAGCTAAAGCTGGCCCACACTCAGTGAGATGAGAGAGGCTTAATGGCGCAATGCTATATAAGCCGACGGGGGAGAAGTGAATTGGCATCAATGTACAAACAGAATCCAAATCAATTCCATTCTCTCCTGTGTTCCTCTGTTCTAGATTCTTGTCTGCTCTTCTTCCTCCTTTCCTCCTGCCACGACTCGATTGCAGAGTCCAGTGCGAAAACGCGGTACAATAACTCGGATCGTGACATGTAAGATGGACAACCAGCTGCTTTGCCCCTGTCAGGCCCAGACAGAAGTATGCAGGCCCTGTAATGTGGGCCAAGGCCCGTATAATTTAGCCCAAGCCGTATATGGGGCTCGGAGTGGACTACTGATGTCTGAAACTACTGTTGACACCAAATTTAACACCGGGGACAGTGTATTAAGGCAAATTTAGAGCCGAGCCTTCTGACGTCTCTAACCATCCATGTGGGATCGGAGTCGGACAGACAACTGTAAGATTTAACCCAAACAAAACTAACCTAATTGTGTTGTTGATTTAGAAACAAACATCTGGGCGGCCTTTACACTTGAAGGTGTATGTATATAGCCTTATGCACTTATTATTACAAAGATGGGGAACCTTATTAATAGAAAGAAACTATGACAATAAAGCTATATATAAGGACTCAATAAATACGACCTAGGAGAAGACTATATATATTAGTGAAGTGCCATGTCATGCATGAAGAAGACTGAAAACCACTCGCTCTGCCCCGTACGTCGTCCAGGACGAAGAACTCCTCGTGCTGAAATATAGAAACAACTAAAATCGCAATCAGTAATAAACAAAAAGCTTAACACTTTTATTACTGGAGTAGTATTTGTCACCTTAATTAGCTTGTTAATTACTCCTATATGGTGCCATCCCCATTCGCCTTCTCTTCCGACGGCGACTTGTTGTTGACCGTTTTACCATTCCCTGCAGCTTCGTCATCGTCTTTGGCTGCTTCTGCTTCCGCCTCCGCCTCCTCTTTCTCTTTCGCTGCCTTGGCCTCTTCTTCCTCCTTCGCCTTGGCCGCCTTGGCCGCCGCCGCCTCCACCTTGGCCTTGTTCAGCGCCTCGATCAGACCTGCCAGGCACGCGTCGGGGTCCCTCTTCTTTTTCTTGGACATGGGCATCAGGTTCTCCGCCACGTCCGCCGGCGACATGTCGGTCTCCTCCAGCAGCCGCCGTATCTCGCCGAACAGCTCGTGCTGCTCCACGCCCAGGTAGTTGTTGGCCAGCACCTTGAACGCCTCGAACCGGCAGTAGGACATCTCGATGTGCACGTCCATTCTGCCTCGCCGGATCAGCGCCGGGTCCAGCTTCTCCTTGTGGTTCGTCGTGAAGATGATGATCCTCTCGCCGCCGCACGCAGACCACAGCCCGTCGATGAAGTTGAGCAGCCCGGAGAGCGTGACCTTGGATGCTTCCTCCTTGTCCGGCTCGGTCGGTAGCTTGGGCTTGTCGTCGTCTTCGTCAGAGGATTTCTTCTTCTTGTCGTCGGCGCTGGCCTTGCTGCGCTTGGCGGTGAGGTCGACGGAGCAGTCGATGTCCTCGATTACGATGATGGACTTGCCGGTGGTCTCGATGTAGAGCTTGCGAAGGTCGGTGTTGCTCTTGACGGCCGTGAGCTCGAGGTCGTAGACGTCGTAGTCGAGGAAGTTGGCCATGGCGGCGATCATGGTGGACTTGCCGGTGCCGGGTGGACCGTGCAGCAGGTAGCCGCGCTTCCACGCCTTGCCGACCTTGGCGTAGTAGTCCTTGCTCTCGCGGAAGGCTGTGAGATCGTCGACGATGGCGTCCTTCTCGGCGGGCTCCATGGCGAGCGTGTCGAAGGTGGCCGGGTGCTCGAAGGGGACGTGGCTCCAGACGCCCTTGCGGCTGTAGGGGCTGGAGCTTCCGCTGGCGTTGTTGGTGAAGAGGCGGCGCTGGCGGTTGCGGACGGTGACGGCGCGGCCCTCGGCGAGGACGTGGGGAGGTAGTCGTCGAGGACAAGGTCGCGGTGGCGGCGGTGGAAGACGAGGCGGTAGAAGCGGCTCTCGTCCTGGTTTGGGTAGAAGCTGATGACGTTGCTCCGGGGAGGCTTCTTGGACGGGTACCACCAGAGGGTGGCGCCGCGGAAGGAGTCGGTGACCTCCTGGTGGTCGTCGACGGTGACCTGGAGAGTCCTGGCGTCCTTGCCGAGGTCGGCCCTGAGCTTGCGGGCGCGGCGGGCGCAGGCGTGGCTGAGGTAGGCCTCGACGGCGAGGAAGAAGTCGCTGCGGCGGAAGCGCTCGTGGCCGTACTCGGAGATGGTGACGTGGAGGTAAGGGCTGAGGTAGGCGGTGATCCTGTCAGTGATGGTGGTGAGCCACTGCCGGAGCCCCGCGGGGACGTGGTTGTTGAGGACGGGCCAGAAGAGGAGCACGCTCACCAACGCCGACCACACCGCCGACACCGACCCCAGCTTCTCCATCGCCCCCCCGCCCATGGCCGCCGCCGCGGGTGTATATGCTTGGCTCCCCAAGTGTGCCTCTGCCTGCAGCTCGTGTAGGTGATGATGGCCACTATATATACACACACAC
Source organism: Oryza australiensis (assembly GCA_019925245.2). Classification (NCBI taxonomy): domain Eukaryota; kingdom Viridiplantae; phylum Streptophyta; class Magnoliopsida; order Poales; family Poaceae; genus Oryza; species Oryza australiensis. The sequence goes on from JAIFGZ020000625.1 coordinate 628,244, forward strand.
ACACTAACACTAGTATCCTAGCAAATTAGGTCCCATCGTTTTCTCTATACCGCTGCCAATATTGGAATTAGGTCCCATCGTTTAGCCAAATAATGGGGGTCTTTTAGCAAACTAATTCACTTCTAATCTGCTTAACGACTTAGCTATTTTCTCGTTTACAGTGAGCACGTTTTCTGAGATGCTAAACTTTAACTTTGTTGTTTTATAAAACCTTCGATTCTACGTACAAGTTTTTTTTTCCTAAAAAGAGTTAAATAAATTCATTTTTTAACTCTACCATAGTTAGGTGAAAGGCTTAAGCCAACATCTAATTCGAATGTAGCTAGCCTAAGTCAGTCTTCTTGTGAAAAAAAAGGGGCTAAGTCAGTCAATGTAGTCATGTGTAATAATGCAAGCAGATTGAAGATGGTCGATCGGAGAAGGTGAGGCGCTAGATAGCTTTATTTTAGTTAATTAGCCTGTTGTTGATGAATGTTCTTAGTGCTTTCTCTGCTTGGTTGTCGTCGTTGGTATGGAGTGGCTGTCAATCGATCGACGGATCGAATTGCAAATTGCTCGTAAATCGGTCGTTATCTGCAGAGATCATCGTCAATAAAAACTACAAGTGCTTGCAGTGCTTTCCTGCGAGCAAGCTCTTCACCGACCCCATGCGTCATCCTTCATTTGTGCTTGCTTTGTCAACCGCCCTTGGTTATGTTTCTTCCTATCCTGAGCTGCGATGCGTCAATTTCTATATATATCTCGACCCCTTTTAGACACGCGTGAATGTATTTTTACATAGTCGTCACTTGTTTGTGAATTTAATGAAATGAATTTAGTGCTACAGAAATTGCTACATTCTTATGTAAAAATCAGCTAAGGGCTCGTTTGATTTAGAAAAACTAGTAGGATGTGGTCTGCTCAATTGCATGGCTAACACCCATACAACATTATTTTTTTACACATGATTTACATTATAATTTGTTAAATTGTCACCTTGTTGTATTATGATTTAAAAATATCAAACCTTACCATCATCAAGTTTTCAATTGTATAGTTTTAAAAGTCAAATCAGCTATCGTCCCTTTACTTCTTATCTTATCCATCTTCTATTCATTCTCCTTTGGACTTTTAAAAATCGAACATTTAGGCTTTAGAGTTAATTATCTTGTAGGGTTATGTTTTTATAGTTTTAGAAGTCCCGTAAAACACCGCCGCCCTACTTCTTATTGTCATTTTGATTTTTAAAAAATAAACCTAATCATCTTTGGGGTTCTTTTTCTTACTTTTTGGAAGTCCCATCAACAGTTACCACCCATTCTTTTATGGTCTGCCTACTTCCCCTCCTCTTTACTGTTATTGGGGGTTCTAAAAACTGAACCTAATTATCATTTGATTCTGTTTTATAGTTTCTAGATGTCATATCAACCATCGCCACCATACTTCTTTATGGCCTACCCGCTGTCCCCTCTTTATTTTCATTTGCCATCCCTTGGCTCGCTCTTCCATAGCAACCGCTATCTTGCAACTCTTTTATCACCCGTCCACTTGTTTGCATGCCCCACTGTTTTCCAACTTTGTTGTTGTCGGCACCTTACAAAATCGATCATTATCATCGTTGGGTGTTTATAGTTTTTAAACACCAAAGTTGCCACTCTGTTCCTTTGTTGTTCCTCATCTCACTCTCCCATGGCAACCACCACCTCCTTGCTCCTTCTCTCTTCTTCATTGATGTTGGAGCCTAAGAAAATTATAGCTTATCATCGTGGTGATTATATTAGAAGTCCACTAGCTTTGCTGCCATCGCATCCCCTACCTTACTCGTTTTCCATCCGTCGGGTCGCTCTCTCACATGTCTTAATATTCATCATTTGAGCAGCTCCCTCCTGTCACGCCCAAAAATTCACAAGTAATTTTCAAACTAATTGTCGTTAAGCCCTTGTTCAGGAATTAGCAGAGACACACAAATCACCAATTTGAATATACAAGTACAAAATAAACTAATATGATAAATACTTATAAAAGAAACACTTAGTCCTCACCACGAAGAAAACTACAGCAGAAAAGAAAATCTAGCAAAGCTTCAACTCCATTTCCACAAGGAGCTCAACTGGGATCTAAGCCAAAGGTCTTCTCCTTCAGAATCCTTCTTCAACTGAGGTTGATGATTATTGCAAGGTGAGTATATGAAATATTTTGCAAGTCACACAACAAGTATGCAAGTGCACGGAAATAACAAAAGAATGGCTATAATAGGGTTTCATTTGTAAAGACAATATTTAGCAAACATTTGAGAGTAATAAAACAGTTGAGTAATTAGTTGTCAATATCAATCAACACTGAATAGCACATCAATGCTGCACGGGCTCAACCAACCCTTAACAATCAATCCCGGTTACACAGACCTAATCTCCAAAACAGGAATTAACCATTCCAAACCAGGAGCTAAAAAAATTATCATCATTTATCACTTTAGTACTATTAATGAGTGAAGTGAGACTAATTATAAAAAACATTGTTAGGCTCACCCATGACCGCGGACACGGCTATTCGAATAGGTTTACTCCGGTCGGATGCGTATAAATTTATCCACAAGACACAGCCTCAACATCATGTCAATTATGTGTTGCGAGACCAGAAAAGTACCCGAATAGAGACCGACAAGGCACTGCGTATAACACAATTCAATGCAGTGCACCGTTCCTGGATCATAGTCACCCCATTAGCCATGTATGGACTCCCCAACGACCCCCGTGGGCTTATCTCCGCCACTTCTCAGTCTAGCACTCCACAATGAACCATGCTATATGTGGTGTCCAACCATTGCCCACGCTAGCTTGTGGTTAGTGTGGTTAATGCTTCACAATAGCAGCTTGCGAACCAGTCCTTAATTGTCATGAGCACGATCATCAAAACTATGTGCTCAGAACCCATCATTAGCCAAGTTTTAGTTGACAAATTAATTAATTAATTAACCAATCATGATCGACCATCGTGAGCTACCATTAATATCCATCATTATGATATAAGTAAAATATTAATTATCCCACATGAAATAATACTAAAGTTTTTAAGCATAGGTAAGCAATTATATCTAATATCTAGTTGAACCAATAATAAAGTCTAACTAGTCAAATTATAACCCAAGGTATCAAAAAATAGGATAATCAATGCAAATTGGCAATAACAAAGAAAATAGGTTCACACCACCCGATGACATTCAAAAATAAATGCACATTTGAAATAAATAGAGAATTTAAATATAGGATCAACATGCTCAAAGGGATGTTTCGAATCCATGTGACTTGCCTTGCAAACAAACGTTTTCAATTCGTCTTCTAAACTTCTCCAACGAATGAACGATCCTCCGAAACGACGAAAACTAAACCTAGAACGTAAAACGAGCAAAAACTAATAAAAACCAAATAAATAGTACAGTTAAAGTTCGTATGAATTAGTTATGAAGTAATGAAGTTTTAACCAATTAAATCCAAGGAAGAAAACAACTGCTCCCTCTCTTTCATATTATAAGTCGTTTGATAATGTACACACATTTCCTGGGATTTGAAAGTGTTACAGCGGTATCCGTGCGTTACGGATTTATCTGTGATCGTATCAAATACCAAACATCTGATAGTTTTGTTTTATATTCAGACTTCTATTATCAAAGTTGATTTACACCATCAAAGTCTAGTCCCAGTATAATCTAACGGTCTAGATTTTTCTTTTTTTTCTGATTAATATGGTAATTTCTAGCCTCCACAGTAAACATGGTGTCTTCTTTCAAGGCTGTCTTATATAATAGATCTAAAATGTGTACCTTAATTGCGTAGCTTTTTTTGGAACAAACCCACCCAAATTTAAGTCTTAGAATTGATGCGGACGCTCATATTTATGACTAATTATTCTTTCAGTGGTTGACGATGCAGGTGCTCGTCTATGATGACTTCGTCAATTTAAGTGCTTGTTGTTTGTATCATGTTTTTTTAAAAAAATCTAAAAATTATGACTTATAACATGAAGTGAAGCAAAATAAAAAGAAAGAGAGCAAATGGTCTGTATGGCTGTGGGAGCAGGACCAACAAAACGGAAGGGGAATACAAGTGGCGACCGGTGGAAAGTTGTTAGTTTTAAGAAAGTGATTAATCAAACGATAGTAAGGCCCAAAAGTACATATGTGATATTCCTTAAAGCCGACAAGAATTAATTAGGCCCATCAATGACTCTCCAGTATGGTCTGAACAGGCCTCCTAAACATTCCAATTATTTTGATGTTTTTTACTGTGGAAATCGTTTTTCCATACCAACAGAAGTGATTTTTATAAAGATGGGCGGTTTGCATGCATACAGATGTGTACGAAAACTGGATTTTTGTATACGGTTGGTATAACCGCATGAGAAAATCCGATTTTCGCATATGGATGCTTAAGTCGTTCGCACGCAAAAATAATTTAGTGAAAAAAATAAAAATTCTGAAACCAAAAACCCTAGACCCACGATACGAAACCCTAATCCGCCATCGCCGTCACACCTGCTATCGTCGTCGTGCTGGAATCCACCACCGTGGTCGTCGCGAGACCACTACCATCGTCGGCGACGTGGTCGAAGTCGCCTGAGCCCCGTGGTAGAAGTCGTCCGTGGTCCAGCGGCGGTGGATCTATGCCATGGTCGAAGTCGCCTTGAGGCCCAGCGACAACGGATCCCGCCCGTGCGAGGTTGGAGGTGGCGGATCCGACCGCCCGAGACCTGGCAGCGGCAGACCCTGTCCTCGTCGATGTCGCCGACATCGCTCCCGCTGTTGCTCGAGGCTTGGCAGCAACAGACCCGAGACGGCCGTCCTCATTGACGCCATAGACGCTGCCATCGCCGTCTTTCGAGACCGCTGCCAGGAGTGGGTAGAGGAGGAGAGGGAGTGAGTGGAGATGGGAGGAGGAGAAGAGAGAGTGGAAGGAATGGGAGAGAGTGGGTAGAGGTTGTGGGAGAGCGAGGAGAAGAAAAAGGAGTGGGGAGAGAAGAGGAGAGATGCTGGCGTGGGAGAGAGAGAGAGCATGTGTGAAAAAAAGGAAAGAGATAAGGATATTTTCGTATGCGGATCACTTAACGTGTTCATATAGAAACATGTTTATTTTTGCATACGAGTCTGTTAAGAGATCCGTCTATAAAAATTAATTTTTACATGTGGCTCATAAAACAGAAGAAGCGATTTTTATAGATAAGAACCGTTATAGCTCGCCTAAAATTAGTGTAGTAGCGAGTAGCGACCATAGCCTAATTGAGGTAGCTAGCAAAATCTCTTCCTCAGCGGCAGTGGCGGCGACTGTAACGGCGGCATGACGGACAAGGACAACAATGGCGACTACGTGAACCTGGAGCCTTTCTTCTACGACGAGGCAGTGACCGTGGCCATGGCCGAGGCGACGGCAGCGGCGGAGTGGCGGGAGCGCGAGGAGCAAGAGAAGGCGCGGGAGGAGGAGGCAGTCGCCAAGAGATGGGCGGCGCACAACGCCGCCCCAGCATCCGCGAGTAAGATCCCATCAAGCTAGCAAAGGTTCATCTACACCCGCTTCCACTACACGGACACGGACATGTCCGACTTGGATCTCGACGAGGAGTCCCGCCTTGCTCCCATGCGCTTCACCTCCACCACCTACACGGCTACAGACCCACCGCCCTGAGCCCTCCACTTCCTGTCCGATATGATCAACCAACTTACCAACGTGCTCGTCGGCTTCTCCATCAGCGTCTACGGCTCCGTCATTGCCAGAGACCAACTTGATTTGAAATGTGTTCCCGCGACGATGACGAGGAGAAGAAGGTGACGCTGTCGGAGCTACTCAACTTCATCGATGGGCTGTGTGGTCGGTGTGCGGGGGTGAGCGGATCATCATCTTCACGACGAACCACAAGGAGAAGCTGGACCCGGAGCTGATCCGGCGTGGCAGGATGGACATGCAAATCGAGATGTCCTACTGCTGCTTCGAGTCGTTCAAGGTGCTGGCCAACAGCTACCTGGGCGTGGAGCAGCACGAGGTGTTCGGCGAGATACGGCGACTGCTGGAGGAGGCCGACATGTCGCCGGCGGACCGTGCGGAGAACCTGATGCCTATTAGGTGAAGCGATGCCCTTCCTCCAGGCTCACCTACGCGTTTATAAGCACGGGAAAAACCCCCGTGGTGGCGCTTACAAGATCGTGGCATCACCGAGTCCGTCGCACGCAAGTAACGGCGCAGGAACTAACCAACTAAGTCATCATCGCACGTGGAGAACAACCGGTGTGCACGAGATTAGATACATGATAGACACGGACGATAACAATAGAAAACAACTATCTATCTTATCTCTAGTCTGTCGATTATCTAACACTTCCCCTCAATTGCAAACCTCCTAAATTTAAACTATTCCGAAACATTTGCAATTGCCGAACAGAAAGTGGCTTAGTAAATCCATCGGCTACTCGATCTTGAGTTGACACAAATCTGACCACCATCTTTTTCTGTGCTACTTGTTTTCTAACAAAATGAAAATCAATCTCTATGTGCTTAGTCCTTGCATGAAACACTGGATTGACAGACATATATGTAGCACCAATGTTGTCACACCATAACTGAGTAGGCTCAGGATGAGAAATGCCAAGTTCAGTTAGCAATTTTTGTACCCACATTACTTCAGCAGTTGCATTTGCTAGCGCTTTGTATTCGCCTCGGTACTTGACCTTGAAACCGTTGCTTGCTTTCTTGCACTCTAGGATATTAAGTTTGAACCTAGAAATACCGCAAATCCTCCTGTTGATCTTCTATCATCCAAACAACCTACCCAATCTGCATCAGAATAAACACTAACAACATTAGAAGAAGATCTCTCAATTTTGATTCCAAGCTCTATTGTTCCTTGAATGTATCTGAGTATCCTCTTCACTGCTGCCCAATGTAGAACTGTAGGACTGTGTAAAAACTGACAAACCTTGTTAACAGAGAAAGAAATATCTGGCCTAGTAAGAGTCAAATATTGTAATTCTCCAACAATACTACGATACTGAGTTGCATCTTCTGGTCCTAATAATTCACCCTCATTAATTGACAATTTCTCAACTGTTGACAAGGGAGTATTCATAGGTTTGCAGTTACACATACCAGCTCTAGTAATGACATCTTTTGCATACCTCTCTTGACTGAGGAGCAGTCCACCATTAAATTTCTTTACCTCTATACCAAGAAAATAGTGCAGCTCTCCTAGATCCTTAAGAGCAAAGTCTCTCTCAAGCTCTTTCAATAATGCTACCACTGCCTGAGAGGAGGAACTAGCAACAATAATATCATCAATATACACTAGCAGAAATATTGTAAGACCTTTTCTATTGAAATAAAACAGAGAGGTGTCAGCCTTGGAAGGACTAAAGCCAAAATCCATTAACTTCTTACTTAATCTGGAGTACCAAGCTCTAGGGGCCTGCTTCAAGCCATATAATACCTTATCTAACTTACACAGATGATGTGGGTGCCTTAGGTGCCTCATATCCTGGTGGTTGCCTCATATAGATCTCTTCTTTAAGATAGCCGTGCAAGAAGGCATTCTGTACGTCCAGTTGCCTCAGACTCCAACCCTGTGTTACAGCTAAAGACAAGTAACAGTAGCTACTTTAATAACAGGACTAAAAGTATCCTCATACGCTGTTTGAACCCCTTAGCCACTAACCTGGCTTTATACCTGTCTATGGTTCCATCAGACTTTCTTTTAATTTTGTAGACCCATTTACAGTCTATCACATTAGTCCCTTTCTGTGGTGAAACTAGATATGAGGTTTTATTGTGAATTAAAGCAGTGTATTCTTTATCCATAGCCAACTTTCAGTTTGCATTACTCAAAGCTTCCTATAAATTATTTGGTTCCCCGATGTTAAACATGCATACCTTATGGTACCATCAATATACTTTTTGGGCTTGTGAATTCCCCGTCTTCCTCTTGTCATAGGGCCTTGTTGTTCTTCAGTACTATTTGGGCTCTTCTCCTGCCGAGCTGCTGCCTGCATTCATAGAAGTAAAATCATCTGGAGCATTAGGTGAAGATGTCTCACCAAGCTGCTGCCCCCTTGCGTCAAACAAGTCCCTGGTGCCTGTCCTGCTGCCACGTTCCTCCTCTGAATTGCCTCTTGCACTCGGCACAGGACTAGCATGTGCAGGACTGTTGTGCGTAGGGCTGGCAGCACCGCTGGACTGCTGTGCGCAAGGCTACTGTGACCACCTGGACTACTGTGCGCAGGGCTAGCAGCACACGTCGTGTCCGAGTTTTTGCCTGAAACCTGCACATCTTCTTCTGAAATCTGAACTGCATCATGCTCAGAAGCCAAATTAGTACCACTATGCGCACTATTAGTATGTGCATCAATCATAAAGTCATCTGTTACTTCGCCCCCACGAGCAGATGGTTCAGAAAGAAGATGAGACGACAATAATAAAATTTCAGAACATAATCGAGCACCGGCGGAATGAAGGGAGGCAAAAAAAAACATGCTCATCAAAAACAACGTCACGGGATATATAAACACGTCCAATAGACACGTCAAGGCACTTAAAACCATTATAAAGTGCGCTATATCCAAAAAGACACATTGCTTGGAACGAAAAGCGAGCTTTCTATTGTTGTAAGGACGAAGGTTAGGCCAACACGCACAACCAAAGGTGCGAAGCAAAGAGCAATTTGGAGGAAGATTGAATAAGCGCTGCAAGGGTGACTCAAAATTAAGAACTTTAGTGGGGATACAGTTTATGAGATATGTGGCAGTTATAAATGCTTCATCCCAAAATTTCAATGGCATGGATGCATGGGCTAAGAGAGATAGGCCTACTTCAACAATATGACGGTGTTTACGCTTAGGAGAGCGCATGCGGGCAAGATACATGATGTTCAATGCCAATTTGACTGAAGAAGGTGTTCAAGCGTTGATATTCACCTCCCCAGTCGGTTTGCATCGCCTTAATTTTTCTATTAAGTAGCCTCTCAACAAGGTTCTGAAACTCATGAAACTTGGCAAAAACTTCTGACTTGTGCTTAAGCAAATATATCCAAGTAAATTTGCTAAAGTCGTCAATAAAGCTAACATAATAATTTTTATTACCGACTGAACTAGGGGCAGCTCCCCAGACATCTGAAAACACAAGTTGTAAAGGTTCTGACGACACACTGCTAGACTTAGGATAAGGCAACTGATGACTCTTGCCCCTTTGACATGCATCACAAACTGACTCATGACTGGTGTCTTTCATTACAGGGAGATTATTTTGACTAATAACACGATTAACTATTGTAAAGGAAGGATGGCCTAAACGATCATGCCATCGGGACAGCGATGGCTGAGCTTGGTAACTTATCAATCGGTAAAGGGTAGAGACCATATCTACACCTGCCTCGCAGAAGTGGCGTTTTTGTTACCTCATCCTTGACCAAAAAGAAATAGGGATGAAGCTCAACAAAGGCCCTGTTATCTCTAGCAAAGCAATGGGCTGAAACTAGGCTTTTATATGTATCAGGAACATGTAGAATATTTTTTAACATTAAATTGCGAGTAGGGGTATGAATAACAGAGTGACCAATATGATTGATGTTCATACCTGAACTGTAGCGATATGGACTTGTTCGTTTCCAGTGTATTTGTCCTTTATTGCCAGTTTCTCCATCTCACCGGTGATGTGATCGGTAGCTCCACTGTCAACATACCAATTAGTATCAACAGCGTAAGAGTTAGCACTTACGCCGCCATTGCTGTGTTTGCATTTTTCTCTTCACCGGTGAAGGAGTGGTCGAAATGTTTCCAACATTTTGCAACCACGTGACCAGTTTTCCCGCACAACTGGCAGATCGGCCTTGGTCGGCCATCAGTGCGGCCGCGCCCAAAGTTGCCGCCGTGACCGCCGCGCCATCTATTCTTCCGTCCACCGCCGCGCCCTCCTCGCGACACGTTGTTGATGTTGATGTTTGCGCCGCCTTGGAGAAGCTCAAGCCGGGTCTCAAAGCTCACAAGAAGAGCATAAAGCTCATTTGTGGAGATCGGCTCGATGCGTCCAGCCACCGATGAGACTACGGGATTGTAGTCGAAATCAAGTCCTGCAAGAATATAAGACACAAGATCTTCTTTTTCCAGTGGCTTCCCCGCTGAAGCCATGTCGTCCGCCAACGACTTCATCTTGTCGAAGTATTCGGCAATGCTCCGGCTTCCTTTCTGCGTTGTGGATAGAGCCATGCGTGTGTTAATCAGGCGTGTCCTAGATTGAGACGCAAAAAGACTTTCGATCGCCTCCCAAACTTCTATGACTTTGGTGAGGGTCGCAACTTGAGTCAACACCTCCCGTGACAGCGAGGACAACAGGTAACTCAAGACCTGCTGCTCCTGTGTGTTCCATTGATTGAAGGCCGGATTGATGATGCGCTCGGCCTTGCTGCTGTCTTCCTTAGTGACAGTGATGTATTCCTCCGGCGCTCTGTTGGATCCATCTAGGAACCGATACATTTGAGCACCACGGATGGCGGCAAGCACCTGCGCTCGCCACAGAACGAAGTTCGCCTTCGTCAACTTCTCCGAGACTGATTGCGCGCTGAGATTGGCTGCTGGTGGCATGGTAGAGGACGGCGCTGAGGAGGATCCCGACGCCATAATCACGGTGTAGATTGGATTGGTGGAAGTATATATTAGATTGATGGAGGGAATGGCTCCGATACCATATTAGATGAAGCGATGCCCTTCCTCCAGGCTCGCCTACGCGTTTATAAGCACGGGAAAAACCCCCGCGGTGGCGCTTACAATATCGCGGCATCACCGAGTCCGTCGCACGCAAGTAACGGCGCAGGAACTAATGAACTGTGTCATCATCGCACTTGGAGAACAACCGGTGTGCGCGAGATTAGATACAGGATAGATACGGACGATAACAATAGAAAACAACTATCTATCTTATCTCTAATCTGTCGATTATCTAACAATGCCGAGGTCCAAGACAAAAGACGTGGACGCCTGCGTGGCGAGGTTGGTGAAGGCGCTCCACGAGGCCAAGGAGACCAAAGCAGAGGCCGGGGACAAGAACAGCGACGACTCTAGTTCTAACTCTGAAGAGGATCCAAAGAACAAGACAAATTGGTAGTAGTAACAAAACTAAATTTCAGTTTGGCCTAGCCCAACCATATCATCTGATCTTGGGCTTGTTTATATGTACACTCTACGTTGGAGCTGGGCTGTTTGTTTTATGTTTGGTTGTGGAAAGAAATAAGTCAACTTTGACTTCATCAAATATAACTCCAATTTAATTTGTATCCCTCAACCGTAATATCATATATATTGGCATTCAACTATTGAATCAATGTAATTTGACTTTCTCAACGGTTTTTGCTGATGTCACACGTTGACCCGATGTTAACACCAAAATTTAATACAGTTCTTCGTGAATTCGGTTAAGGAAAGAGCCAATCGGTAGACGAAAATTTATCCTGATCAAGCTAAATTCAAAAAGGAATCGTGAAGACCATGACATGACAGTTTAATTCTATCTATTAATTAGGCAGGATTTAGTAACTTTCTCTTATCTATAGAGAGTTTATCTAGTGTCCAATAAGGACTTGTATTTTTTCTTTTATCTTTAGAAAACTTATGTCATGTTCGATCAGTATTGTATCAACCCGAGGTATAAATATGACTCTTCTAGAAAAACTATTTTAATCATTCATGGGAGCATCCATTACATATTAACTAAACAACTATAAAAAATAAAAAATTAAAGATAAATTAATATGTAATAAATCACTTTTCAAAATTAACTTATAAAAGTTATAAAAAATAATAAATTTAACTATGCATATAAGCATACTTTGTTATTTTTTATTAAAGCTTGTAGAAATCGAATTTGATTTTGTATGTTTATGTTTGTTATTTTTTAAAAAAATTATAATTGTTCCTTCGTTCGTTTTTATCATCGTATTAGAAAATCTGAAACGTTTGGTTTTGATCGTCACACAAAGTCTCTTTTTTTTGAACAAAAACGCACAAGATAGCACATGTTCTATTGATATAGCAAGGAGAAAAATACAAGACTACGGCCTTCGGAGGCCAGGCATGAAAGGAAAAAAAGAAAAGAAAAACAACTCGTCCGGTTGGATTGGGACGTCAACCCGGGCAAACGCTCAACTCGAGTCTCCACAAGAACCCTGACAACACCCACTCACACCACACGGCCGATCGATCGACGCCTTATACGACGACACTCAGCAAACATACACACAACTTAGCCAAGAAAACTTTACCACAGAGCTCCAATTCAACTAGATGATAGGGAAGACAGACCGCACTTCATCGAAAGGGTTCCCGCCACGCGCGTACTCGTCGCCGTGTGCCGAACGCTAAACCCCACCCGACGGGGTGATAACCACAAGATCCGGATTTCTTATAGGACTCAACGCGTGGGGGCCTCACCACATCTGCCGTTGGACTCCACCTCGCCGCTCGCGGGGGCCACGCCACGCCCGCTACTGCGCTCCTCTTCGCGGGGGTCATGCCACACCCACTACTGCACTCCTCTTCGCTGGGGCCACGCCACGCCCGCTACTGCACTCCTCATCGCGGATCTGTTTCTAATGTTGTCGTCATAGCGAAAGAGTAGTTGTCCTGCTTCCCCCGATCTCCGTCGAACAATTGAGCTGCCGCAGAGAGTCGACCTGGCCTCGTTGCTTCACCCTCGCGCTTAGCCTTCTCCGCCAAGGCAACAAACCAGAGAAAAAGCTTGTGCCGTCTTTTGACGATGCACCGTACCGGATAGCCCAGCAAGGCTGAAAACCATCCACCACGATCCGCTGCAAGCCTAGTCGTCGCATGACGTCGTCGCCGCAAGCGCCGTCTTCTGACGTAGTCCCACATCGCACTGACCATTGCCAAGCAATGCCAGCCGCCGCGGTCTGCTGCAAGCCGCAAGAAGTTGACAGCCATGCCACAACCCCCAGCTGTCACCAAAACCTCGAAGCCTCGCCATGCCGCCGCGCCCGCATCTCTGAATCTATCACCATCGACGCAAGTGCCTGCCAGGTCCAGATACGTAACTACTACTACCTTTTTTCCTTTTTTCCCTTTTCCTTTTTTCTTTTTTTTCTTTTTTTCTTTTTCCCTCCTCTTCTCCTCTTTTTTTCTCTTTTCTCTTTTTCTTTTTCAATTTCCTCCTTTATTTCTCTTCCCTTTTTTCCATTCTCCTCTTCCTTTTCTTTCTTTTTTAACCCTCTCTCTCCTTTTTTTCCTCTTCTTTTTCTCCTTCTTCCTCTTCCCCCCTCTCTCCACGCAACGCCTGCCGCCCACGTGCTCCGGCGTCGGCCTTGCCGGCGAGCACGGCCTTGCAGAGGCGTTCATCATGATCTTGAACTCGTCGAAGCTGAGCACGCCATCGCCGTTGGCCGCGTCGCTGTGATGCACCCTTGCCCTTTCAGCTCGCACATGTCGAACGCCTCCTGGAGCCCACTGGACCGCTCCTCCCCCTCCTCTACCTTCGCCGCCTGCACCAACCGTAACATCCGCCATGGCCCACTTGCACCGCCGTGCGGCATCCACCTCGGCCGCACGAACTCCGCCACGCAGAGCAGCCCGTCGTCGTCCGCGTCCACCGACACCACCAGCTACTCCCGTTCGATAGGCCGCTGAGAGAAGCCACCACCGGAGACAACGACGTCGCCGCGCCGAGGAGGGGGTGGAGGCGGCCGAAGTATGCGCTAGCCACCAGGCCGGTGATGCTTCAACGGCCGCCGTGCACGCGCGGCGTCACGCGTCGGCGGGCGGAGAGGATGTTGCGGAGGACGTCGTCGCGCATTCCCCTTGCATCATCGCCACCAAAACTCGCCGCCGCCTAACCGGTCGCCGCTCGCCTTCATCTGCGGGTGCGATGCCTTCATCCTACCGCTCCGGCGCCGTCCTCGCCGCGGCGCCATCCCGTCGCCGGATCCAACCGAATCTTCGCGGATCGGCGGCCACCGTGCCGCCATCGCCGGGTGACTCCCGGTCACCCAAGGTCTCCGTCGGCGAAGCCCCGCCGCCGCCGTCCTTGCGATCGCGCGGCTTTGCCAGCGGCCGCTCGGGCAGCGGCAAGACGGAGGAGGAGGAGGAAGAGGGGAAGGGGGCGGCCGGCCCGTCGCCTCCCAGGCCGCCCTAAGGGAGGGCGACGCGGGAGTTTGAAAAAATGAGCCTCACACAAAGTCTCGCTGCCTTAAGTAAAATCAAAAACAAACAGACGGATAAATATTTAGTTAACATGTAATAGACGACGTGCACTCGGATGATAAAAACTATCTCCCTCTCCTCCACCTTAAACCCTAGTTCCGCCACTTCCTCCCATGCATACAGACAACCAAACCGACCACTGTTCATTTTACACCGCATGCATGTTAACCGTGGAGAGGAAGTCCGGATTACTTGTGGTGCGTGGCTCCACTAATTTGCTTTGTCAAAGTTAATTATTATTGGTTGCCAGTAGTGAACCCACCAGTTGATCATATTTTCATTATGAATCTTTCAGAATTTCTAGGATCTTTCAGCTGACGATGACATCATCATGCTTACGTAACTGTACGTAGTTTATTAAATGTTATTACCATAGGCTTAGAAACTTGGTACCCAAGTTAGTTCATTAAATTAGTTGTCCACTTGTTCCTTACTCGTTAAGAATATATGAGAAACTAATATATAATCTGGACGTTTTATTATTAATAACAATTGTGTGAAGAAGTCAAGTACGAAACAATTAAAATACAGTAGTATGAGTCAAGTTGGACTAGTGTTCTTTCGCATAGAACCATATAATATAAGCATTTTGGACTTGTCCCAGTAGCTGACGATCGATGCCTATTTTTGAATTCTGATCGACGTATATGGTCGTCGTCGTCACCACAATCCCCGTGTTCCTGACGACTTTTGTAGGGGGAACCGGAAAGCAGGTACGTGGGATGAGCTCGAGCCTACTCTACTCCAGTCACCACATGCGCGCGTGAGCTTGCCTGCCGTTGTGCCTGCACAGGAAGCTAGGTAAAGTCTGAGCTCATCGAGACACCGAATGGGAGCGAGGAATACTCTCCATGAGAGCGAGAGCTTGCCGATGGAATCAACTGTTGCATTGCACCGTCTCATTGGTGTCAACTCGATCGGAGCTAGGTTGCTTTGAGATCGATGAGCAACACGTGTCACGTTTTGAAACGAAGTCTTTCCTCTTAAGTGTAAGATCTACTTCAGTCTTACAAAATTTTCTTCCCGTCCCTCGTCGACTCACTACATCACTAGATAGAGCTTGCTTTGTGGAGTATAAAAAAATGCAAATAAAGTAAACGGATAAGTGTAATCTATACCCCTTAACTCTTATCTTATCTTGGTCTAATTTACACCCCCAAACTATAAAAACTGATATATGATACTCTCAAACTGTTTTTGGCTGGTTTTGTCACACATGGACGCACTACATAGTTTTCACCCTGTGCCAACGGTCAAAAAGTGTTGCAATAAGCCTAATTTAGTTATGATAACAATATATCGCAACGAAGTGACTAGCGTTGCATGGTGTGGTAATAAAGTCCGTTGTAATAAGTTCTGACAACTCTTTTAGTTTAGTTGCAATAAGTATGGATTTTGCAACATCGTTTTGCGTTGTGACACATGGTAAGCGCATCAGATTTTAGCATTGCAAAAAAGGTTCTATTGCCACGATGTGGATGTTGCAAATGGATCAATCGCCACAAAAACATCGTTGCAATATTGCATACTGCAACACAAGTACGATGTGACGAGATGCGGTACTGCCACACAAAGTGTCTCGTTGCAATAGTATTCTCTATCTATTGCAACGTAAACTTTAGTGATGCATTAGGCTCGGGTGCCCTATTGCCACGTTATGCTCCTGTTGCCAATAGTTAAAAACTGCAACATAGATATGATGTGGGCAGATGAGGTGTTGCAATGCAACATGTCCCGTTGCAATAGTCTCCCTCTATCTATTGCCACGGTATGATCAATGTTGCAATAATAGCTTTTTGCCACGCAAATAATCATAGGATTTGCAACGGCTTTATGATTGGCCTAAAAACATTTTTTATTACAAATTTAATACCGATGGCAATGCAAATTATAAAACATTCAACACACAATAGATTTCACCATAACTCAAATAGTTATTGCATTGTGATACAAATGATGATCCAAAAGTTTATTACAATGTACTAATATATAGAATCCGAGACAAGGTACTAAAATATGGAACTCAAATAGTATGGAACACTCCAAAAATAACTCTGCAATTGGGTTTGTCTTTGCTGGGTATGTTGGCAGCAGTGAGGGGTGCAAGTTGGTCAAATCTCAGCGCTCAGCTCAAATCTTGTCAGTCTGCTGTAAAAATTTGCATGAAAATCATTAATTACCCGTCGGTTAATTAATGAAATAAGACAATATTTATGACTTCCACATGTTTAATTTGCAAATAGTATAGCTTACCATGTCTTTCTTTTTTCGTGAACGAGTTTTGACAGCATTTTGCATGAGTTGATGTGTAGAAATAAAACTTGGTGCAGAATTAGCAACATTCTTTTGAAACAAAATTTTGCTAACAGTCGCAGCTTGATTCTTGTTCACAACTGACAGATCTACTTTCTGAGTGGTCAAGACACTTTGTGGACCATCCTATAAACAACACAACAAAGAATAAACTTGATTTGTATCACTATACAAGTAATAGGTTTGTCGTGCACAGAATGAACATTTGTTACCTCCTTTGATAGTGTCTTGTCATGCATAGATTGAACAGGTGTTGGCCCTGTAACAACTTCAGTGGCAGAAGACGTGTTCTGTGTATATAGACATAAGCAACTAAATTAAGCTCAGGGGTACTCACACACAACAGAAGAGGGAATGGAAAAGATTAGGAAAACCATCTCTGAAATGTTTTTTTGAGCTAGAAATAAAATTGCATGAAACACTAGGTCAAGGTAACTCCCTGGACACCATTACAGAAATATGTTCAGACAGCTCGCCTGTCCAATAATTTGGTCCCATAGGTGCAAGATTGTGAGCTACGAGTTACAAGCCCTTGGGCGAGTGCTCAATAGAGCAAACAACAAAATGATAAAGAAGCTATAGATCTGGTTTCCAAAATTATCGGGGCTACAGAGGACTGTGAATACATGGGCTTCTTAAAGCATTCACCACATTTATTGCATCGAACAGGCTATCACTAGTTATATCATAAAAAAATTTAATACTAGTAGCACTTGGAGAAAATAGGAGCAACTTCATACAGTAGTGATACTAATAGCAACTTCATACTAGTAGCAACTTCATACAGGAGTAACTTCAATAGTTCAAGGTAGCAACTTTAATCGAATAGTAATCATTAATAGTGGTACTCACATCAATAGCCTCATTCACGGTTGGTTGAGTTTCAGCTTGGGCAAATCCTATGTTTTTGTGGCTGCCGGGTGGTAATCGTGAATCGGCGAGCACGAGATAACATCGGTGCATATTGATATACAAAATAATCATGGCCACATATTTTGTGATACGCTTGAAAATTATACAACGAACGGGGGTGCTCGCTTTTACGTTATTGGTTATAATTACACTACAACAAAACTTGATGGGAGAACGAACGGGGTACTCACATACAACGAGATCAGATCGGGGTACTCACAATAAATCGAACATGAATCATTAATAGTGGTACTCACATCAATAGTCTCATTCACAGTTGGTTGAGTTTCGGCTTGGGCAATTTCAATGTTTTTGTGGTGTTGGGGTAGTCGTGAATCGGTAGTCACATACAACATCGGTGCATATTGATATACAAAATAATCATGGTTACATATTTTTTAAAATATATTACTGTTCCATTCTTCCTTCTCTCTCTGTTGTGCAACCAAAGATAGAAACTCTCTCTTCGGTTTCTCCATTGCATTTGTCTTCTTGCATTTGTCTCCTAGTTTCTTCCTTGTCCCTTTCCCGCTCGCAGCTTGTTCTTCAAGTTGTGCCTTTAACTTCTCAACCTCACCTTGCGGCTCAATATTTCTTTGTTTGGTGCAGAGGAGGCATTAGCTTGTTCTTCTAGTCTCTCGCTCGGTAGTTGGGTGTGGGATGGGTATTTTGCTAAGTAACCATGGCCATGGACTCGTATGACACATTTTTGATGGTATCATTGTAACATTTTTGGAACACTCGGTCTTCATCTTCTCTAGGGAAGACATGTTCATCCGAAAGTGTTTCGCCTCGACGATTTTGAAACATGCATGCTCCCGATGAAAAAAAGAGTACAAGGTAACGTTCTGTGGCGCCTTATAAACCAATATAATGTTTCATTTCACTCACATAAACTTCCCTAGATGCAGGTCGACCATTCTTCACCCTTCATGTGAGTATGCCTCCATAGTTTCAAATCAGTTGGCTCTTCACCATTTTCTGGGTCTCTCTGTCATAACAGACAATGTTAACAATTTAAATTTCAAGAACAAATGGTTGTTGGATAAGTTTAGTTATCAATTACCAGCTCATAGCTACACTTGTGAGAATGGTTTTGATCCCATCAAATGCTTGGTCTTGTTTCTTGCGATTTTCGAATTCTTGGTGCTTGCGTCTCGAAAAACATTGTAGAAGGGCATGAATGTCATATTACAGGAAGGATGTTTCATTCTATAAGAAATTTGTGCATACGGTACCTTGAAAGATGCAGTTCCAAAATATAGCAACAAGTAGTGCCACTCAACAATGTCTAGATCTTCGGGCTTATATTTCATTCTCTCCTCATAGGTATCGTACGCCCGTAGGTAGCACTAAATGTTGCGCGCCATCCTTTGTACCGTTCGTTTGCTACAACTTTTATCTTTTCGATGGGATTCTCAATGTCCTGAAAGTCCCACCTACTCTGTTCGTTCGCACATAAAACAATGATAAGGTTAACGTCGTATATTATGAACATGCATTGGAAAAAAATTCACCATACCAGAATGTCGTTAGCAATAGCATCTTTGACATGTTCCTCAATATCTTTCCACACCTTCACTCCAATAATTGGCGCTCTTTTCCGCATAAACAGTATCACCTCATCCACAAAATGGCGTTCGTTTGGTCCGACGGGACCTCCGGTTTTGCAGAAAATTGTATTGGTAGTTTTTGTTTGTTAGCCTTCATTCGCCGCTTGGCTGTACTAAAACCTTTGAGGCATCCGCGTCCTACTTTTTTAATCGGTTCCGATGGTCCTTCCAAAAAGCATGTCAAAGGGAGTTTATCAAACATCTATCGGAAAGGGCACATATATCAAAGATATGAGGTAGGTACCAATACCTTTTCCTTGGTGCCTCTGCTTTCGAGCATGACACAGTCGTTTTCCTTTTGATACACACTCATCTCTGGTTTGATCATCTAAATATGACACTGCATTCATATTATATTTAACATTAGCGTGTTGTGTATTTGATCGGTTAAATGATAATGGGCTCTTCCAAAAAATATTACAAATATCAGGAAGACGGCCGGTTTCCCTTAACCATTCTGTGTAAGTTCTGATTGTTTCCTCCCTAAAGTCATCCTTCAAATCTGCAGGGTCATGAATATATGCACATGGAAATTTTGAATCCTGTATGCATGGAAAGTGATGTGTAAATGGAGCAGTACTTACCCATATCATTGTCATGGTTTTGGAGGTCTGCAAGCCACTCCTTGTATGCATCAAGTAAATCATCCGCCATCGCATTCGGCACTACGTACGTCAAGCCGGAGGTCGTTTGATGGGTGTTATGCTTCTGGTTGGTCGACTCTTCATTCGTTGACAATACTATTCCAATTGTCTTCTCTTCCTCATTATCTTCTATCATTGATGGACATCACGACTAAAATCAATCGGTTTAAGACTTGCTAGTGCCTTTGCTACATCGTTTCTTGTAGTACATGTAGTCTCTCACAGTGTAACCCACTCTTTCTTTTAGTTGTAGCAATGAAACAAAAGTGATGTCATCTCGTTCAATTGAGATGTGGTATAGTTCTTGTTCTCGATCTTCCCCTTGCGGTGGACTTTTAGCGCCATCCGTTAGCTTTGTCACCTTGCCAAGAGAAAAAAATTTAGCAAACCAAACATGCTTCTAACTAGAAAAGTTGTTGTAAAACTACATTTTACTATGTTATGGAAAGGTAAATACAACGAGTTAGGATATCATAAATATTCATTGAGTTTGACAATCCGCACAACATAAGGAGAAATAAAGTTGTTAGCCTTAGTCGTTTTGAAGAAGAGACAAATTTGACTCGTCATTGATATGTCCTTAGCTAAAAACTAATGAAATATTATTCTCTATATGTCATTTATTCCTGCTGTCTTATGAACTGGAACAACGAGCTACTTGGGCCTATAACATGGGAACGGTACGGTAACATAAAGGGATTAGAAGATGGCAAAGTATATGTTCGGTTATAGAAAAAGCTAGGGCTGCTATGTATTACGTGAGCTAGATAATTTTATTCATTGATTATGAAATGTAATACAAATCATTATTAAAACCCCAAATACAATCCTCGATCATTATTAAAACCCTAAATACCTAAATATTATGGCACAAAGTAATATTGAACTCTATTGTATTCAAACCTCATACCGATTGTTCTCGCTTCATCGGCGTCGACACCATCCGGAAGCGCGATTGCACGAATTACACCCTTTCGCGGGGTCTTGGTGGTGCTTGTACCACCGCCGGTGTTGTCTAGCTTGTCCGATTTCGACATCTTTAGGATCGAGGAAAAATAAATATTCAAAAGTGAATGAGAACTTCTAGGTTCAAAGAAATTAATGGCGTGCACAAGTGGTGAAGGGCCGGTGTCGCCGCGTGCTGCGATCGCCACGCGCAGCCATCATCGATCTGGTTTGCTTGGACCTCAAGTCCGCAGGCAGCACCTGGTATGGGGCGCGGCGTTGGGTGCGAGAGATGTCGCGGGTGACTCACCGTGCTGCTGATCGCGCACCTCCGAGGGCGGTGGCGTTGGGTAGGATCGGCGGCGATCGTGCGGCGGCGTTGGGTAGGATCGGCGACTAATCGTGCGGCGGCGTTGGGTAGGATCGGTGTTTGATCGTGCGGTTTCGAGGGCAGCGGCGTGGTGCCGATCACCGTGATGGAGGAGACGTGGAACTTGGGCTGTGCGCAGGAAATTGAAAGGAAAGGACGGATTATATGCGCTTGATTGAGGGAAACAAAATGGCAAGCCAATTGCGCCTACCTATCCAGGATGCCGCAATGAAGCTAGGACGGGCGAGACTTTGTCGAGTGTGGGTTTAATTTTTACACTTAAAAAACTCGAGGCCAACAGCTTGAAAAGTTGGAGGTACTTTGAATTTAAACATCTAAAAGTAACCTAAAAAGACTGTATATTGTGTGCATTGTTCCCATTTCGTCCTCTAACTCGGAGTCGGTTTTTAAAACGGCCATAACTTTCGCATACGAGACTCCGATCGAGACATTCCATATATGAAAATCGATCAGAAAAAATTTTGGATGTGTTCGTTTGCCGCTTCGCCACGTTTGGCGATTTTATTTTCCCCAAAAAGCCTCAGAAGGTTGCCTTTTCGAGCCGGAAGCTTTTTCCGATTTTGAGCGTGTCTTCCGAATTTTCCACAGGCCACGTCTTTTGCTTGTTTACGCTCAAATTTTATGTGGTTACCTCTCGTGTGCTCCTAAGTCCATAAAAAATATGAAAAAAATAAAAAGAAAAAATAAAATTTTTCTCTCTTGCTCAACATCAGATGAAAATAAAGTAAAGAGAGGGGCAAAAGAGGAATAGTATCTAAAGGAGCATATTAATGTCTAGGATTATCTATGTTTGATTAAATTTTAATATTATTATTTTAAACCTATATTTAATAAATTTAATTTGGCCCTATTTAATGGATTATTTATATTTAATGAATTTAATTTGACCCTACAAGATCGAGGGGTATATATATATCCCGTCTTCTCCACCGATCCAACAAGTTTGACATTTTCTTTGTTTCACATAAGTTGTCAAAGTAAACCATAGATATGACAGCTTGTTTAAAAGTTTGTAATCACCTCAACTAATTGTTATATCGATTTTGGACGGCTAATAGTTTTTATATCGAATTTGGATAACTTTGGATGGTTTTTTTATATCGCCCTAGCTAACTCCCCCGTCCTCCCCGGCCCGCCCAAACGCGATGCGGCGGTGAACCCTAGCGACCTTGTGATCGGCAATTGGCGGCGCCCCATACGGATCCAACGGTCCATATCAACCGGTGCATCATCTCTATTTCCATCGCACGTGGTTTCCTCGAACGTGTCGCGATCGCCAGCGCGGGCCAACAAGCAAAAAGCCCAGCAAACAAGCAAAAAAATCCAAATTTCCTGCTCCTCCTTCCCCGTGCCCGATTTGGTGTGCCCCGTGCGCCACTCCTCCCTGTTGGCGGCGTCAAGTTCCTAGGGTTTAGGGTTTAGGCTAATCCTAGTCCGGTGCGACAGCTCCTCCTAGCCGTGACTATCCTCTCGACCGGCGCGCGCTGCGACGCGGCGCCGCGTCGACTTCTTTTGGCGCCGGCTCGTCTCCTCCAGTCTCGTCTCCCACGCGGCGCTCCTCCCCCACGCGCGGCACGCTCCCCCCACGCGGCGCCTCCCCACGCGGCGGCGCTTCTCCCCACGCGTCGGCGCTCCTCCCCACGCGGCGGCGCTCCCACCCGCGCGCGCGCTCCTCCCCAGCGCGGCAGCGCTCCTCCCCACGCGGCGGCCTCCCCCCGCGGCGCGCTCCTCCCCACGCGGCGGCGCTCCCCACGCGGCGGCTCCTCCCCACGCGGCGCGGGGCAGCGCTCCTCCCCACGCGGCGGCAGCGGCTCCTCCCCACGCGGCGGCGGCAGCTGGCTCCTCCCCACGCGCGGCATGGCGGCTCCTCCCCGCGCGGCGGTGGCTCCTCCCGCCCTGTTCCTCCCCTGCGCCCTGTGGTTCCCCGGCCAAGGTGGATTTTATTTTAATTTTTGGATGCCAAAACCTAAACAGTAAACCCTAACTTTTATTTTATTTGCTTTCTGTTCCTGTTTCTAAAACTTTGCTTTACTGTTGGTCATATATGCAGAGGCGGTTTTCAATTTGGGCTCGGATCGTGCGTGCTCGATTGAAACTATCGATTTGCAAGCATGTCACAATCGACGGGAGTTGGATGCGGTTAGACAAGTCATCACCGAGTGGCAAAAAGGATTACTTGATTACCTTGAATCATTATTCGAGGCACCTTTGCTGGCCAAACTGCACCCCGTCCTTGTGCAAAGTGTCATGCCAAGCATACATAACAAAATATCAGGTTGAAAGGCACTTGCTTCTTTTTGGTTTTGATGAGAGTTTCAGCAAAGGCGATGATTTATATGTAATTGAAAACACCGATGAAGGAGACTGCTTAGAAGAGAGAACAGGTGATGGGGATTGTATGAAGGATTTGGTTTCGTCACTAATCAAGGGTGCTATACATGGAGACATCATTGGTGATGAGGAGCCAAATGCGGATGCAAGGGCTTTTTAATCTACTAAAAGAGGCCCAAAAGGAACTATATCCAGCTGCAAGGAGGCAACTAAAGTATCATTCATTGTCGGGCTCTTTCGGATTAAATGTATGTTTGGTATTAGTAACAATGCATTGGCAGCCATACTTGACTATTCTCGCTTGTGCTCCCGAAGGGCATTGTGTTCCTAACACCTTGGACAAAGTGCAAAAGGTTGTTCGAGATCTTGGCCTTGACTACCGAAGATTGGCGCTTGTGTTAATGACTGTGTTTTATTTAGAGGAGATTATGCGACATGGATACTGTCCAACATGTGGAGAACAAAGGTGGAAGACATTTGATGTTGACCCCTGATTGTTGCTAGTGGTAAAGGAAAGAAGCGGTATCCACGCAAAGTGCTGCGTTATTTCCCACTTATTCCCCGTCGCAAAGACTATACATGAGAGAGACAACATCATCATACATGCGGTGGCATAAAGAAGGATTAGTACGCGATGGGAAAATGCGTCATCCAGCAGACTCCCGCTTGGAAGCACGTGGATGACAAGTACAAGGATTTTGCATCTGATCCTCGAAACATTAGGATTGGCCTTGCATCTAATGGCTTCAATCCATTTGGGATGTTCAATGTGACCTACACAACATGGCCGGTGATCATTATCCCATATAACTTGCCTCCATGGTTGTGTCTAAAGCAACCGTATTGGATGATGTCAATGTTGGTACCGGGACCAAAATCTCCAGGAATGAGCATTGATGTATATCTGCAGCCATTGATTGATGAGCTAAAAGAACTTTGGGAAAGGGGTGTCGAGACTTGGGATGCAAAAGAGAAGAAGAACTTCACCATGCGGGCTGTTTTACTCGGACCATCAATGATTTCCCTGCATATGCCATGCTTTCGGTTGGAGCACAAAAGGCAAGTTTGCATGTCCGTCGCCACAAAGATACATATTATTTATGGCTGAAATATGGGTTCAAGCATTGCTACATGGGACATCGCCGTTTTTTGCCCAAGAACCACAAGTGGAGAAAGAACAAAATCAGCTTCAACAACATGGTTGAAACCAGGGAATCTCCGGTGCCATTGATGGGAGAGCAGGTGTTGCAACAATTTCGAGTTTCGAGCAACTAGAATTTGGGAAGACGGCAAGGAAGAGGAAGCGCGGGATGAAGATAATAGATGGCACAATTGGAGGAAGAAGAGCATTTTTTTGAACTTCCTTCTTGGGCATCATTACTTATAAGGCATAATTTGGATGTCATGCACATTGAGAAGAACATATGTGAGAGTATTTTGGGGACACTGCTGGACATAGAAGGGAAAACTAAGGACACGAGAAGGCTCGTCTTGACCTGCAACATTTAGGGATAAGGCAGGATCAACACCCTGTGGTCAAGAATAATAGGTACACCCTGCCTCCAGCATTGTACAGTTTGGGTAAACAAGAAAAAGAATATTTTTTAAAGTTTCTAGAAGGTGTGAAGATGCCTGATGGATATGCCTCCAATATTAAGAAATCTGTCAACGTTGATGGGTGTAAGCTTTCTGCACTGAAAACCCATGACTACCATGTTATTTTTCAGAAACTTTTACCCTTGGTGGTACGAGGCATATTGCCTAAAGATGTTATAGTCTCCTTGATTGAGCTTAGTATGTTTTTCAATGCTATATGTTCCAAGGAACTAGACAACGTAGAACTTGACCGCCCGAGCATATCTATTAAGGAGACACTTTGTCGGCTAGAGATGATATTCCCACCCGCATTTTTTGATATAATGGTACACTTGCCGGTTCACCTAGCAGATGAGGCTAAACAAGGTGGTCCTGTGTGTTATAGATGGATGTATCCAATTGAGAGATATCTGCGTACACTTAAAGGATATGTGAGGAATAAAGCGTACCCTGAAGGTTCAATAGCGAGAGGGTATATTTCGAGGAGTGCATGACATTTTGTTCTCGCTTCTTGGAAGACGTCGACACAAAGCTTAATCGTCCGGAGCGTAATCAAGGTGCTGCGGTGGATGAACCACCATCCGGACTAAGCATTTTTGGGAGTATTAACTACACTAAGAAGGGAGGTACTATTGCGTTAATACCTCTGGTAAGATGCATCAGTGAGGCACTATATACTTACAAATTGTGATGAGGCGGCGCCATGGATTAAGTAAGATTGACATTTAAATTTGATTTTGTTTCTACCCTTTTGTGCTATGTACTTTATTAAGCAAACTAAAACATTTTGTTTTAAGCGTAGAAAGCATTTGGACGAGCTAACCAAATTGGGTACACGAAATGTTGAAGTGCGGCACAAGGCCCATTTTGTAGGCTGGTTTGAGCGTGAAGTGAGTTAATGTTTTCATGTGTTGTAATGGTGGCAAACTAATGCTGCTTTGTAATTGCTAACATATTTTTTTAACTTCATGCGAGATAAGGAAATTGTACGAACAAGGGAATGCAAGCGAAATGTTGTATGCACTTTCGCGTGGTCCTGACAACCGGGCTCGTTTTTTAATAGATGCTCCATAAATGGATTCTTGTTTCGAACAACATCTGCTGACAAGAATCTTAGTACACGAGAATAGCGGTTGTCGTGAAAGGAGATGATAGTACCGGAAATATGAACGGTACGGTGTGATTCAGAAATATTGTCACTTGAATTCTCGGTGAAAAGGAAGTTGTACTATTTCGGTGCGGCGGTATGACGTTCTGCAGGTGGCAAAAATAAAGGGAGAGGTTACGTCAAGATCAATATGGGATTATTGATATTGATACAACACGATTTCGATACGGGTGATCCTTATATTCTAGGGACACAAGCTGAGCAAGTCGTTATGTTAAAGGTGTCAAGAAACCTAATTGGTGCGAGTGTTCTTAGAATGAAACCTAGGAATCTATTTTCCATGCCGAAGTAAAAAATATTGGAGATGAGTGTGAAATTGATCTGGATTCACTGGTCGTGGGAGTGGAATATATGAATGTACCCACGGGAACATGAAGAGTTAGCGA
This sequence comes from Oryza australiensis, assembly GCA_019925245.2. Classification (NCBI taxonomy): domain Eukaryota; kingdom Viridiplantae; phylum Streptophyta; class Magnoliopsida; order Poales; family Poaceae; genus Oryza; species Oryza australiensis. The sequence goes on from JAIFGZ020000625.1 coordinate 654,755, forward strand.
GTGGAGGAGGAATGACATGGAAGGGGTTAATGTAGATGCATCCGTGATTGACGGAGTTGATTGCGGCCTCGGAGATGAACCAACCGAATCTCGGTTGCTCGAGGATGAAGATGACACCGACGACACATATGTTGGTGATGGCTATGTTGCACCGCTTAATTTTGTGGGGCAAGATCCGGTGATAAATTTTTTGTTTAATTTTTCCATCAAGCCCAATTCACCTATACAATAGCGAGTCCAGAGCACGACTAGGTAAACATTTAAGCATCTTTTTAAACAGTAATGAAATGGTTCCAGTTTTTGGGTACCTATTTTCATGATGAAATGGTTGCTGAACTGAAGTTTCCATGATGAAATGGTTGCTTTTTTTAGTTGAAAACACAAGTAATAATGTTATACACTAGTGAAATGGTTCCTATTTTCATATACCTGTTTTTTATGAACTGAATTTTCCGTAGTGAAATGGTTCTGTTTTTGAGTTTTAATTCAAGTGGGCGTGCACTTCAATCTTTGTATGCTACTATTTTTGCCCGGTTTCTGTTTTGGTCGGTTTCTTTGTATGCTATTTTTTTGCCCAAGGCATTAAGCCAAGGTATTTGTTTATGTTCGCGGGTCTCTCAAATGGTGGAGTGCAAGAGCAGCTTAAGAAGGGGCGAAGTGATCAAGAGCAACGCACTCTACTATCACGGGAAGATGGTGCTCCGATGAAGGGACTTACATATGATCACGTATCTTTGGAAACGTCTAGTGTCCGTCCTAATGTCGGTCTGTTGGCTTTGAGGGGTGATGTCCCCGGCACGGTTTCTTTGTGTTGTCTATCTTTAGCTATGTGGGGCTCGGAATTTGGTTTTTATTGTTTCTTCTTTAGAACTTTGTCTTGCATGTCGGTTGGAGCCCGTGCACTCTAGGATATGACTAGCGGTTGTGCTTTTGGTTTCACCGCAAACATTATGAACTTGGTAATGAAATTTGGTAAGCCTTTGTGGAAAAAAATATAAGGTTTTGAATCTCGACGACATCAATATCATTCGGCATGTATCTTTTGTTGATATTTTACGCAATAGGGGTTTCGGGTTTATTGTAGCATGAGCTAAGTAAAAGAAGCATTTTCGATAATCTCAACAAACAATCTTCCCTCCCGAGATTTTTATATATGTTTATATTTATAAAATCATAACTTTACAACCAAATAAAATATTGTATTTTTATTTTGTGCTATTTTTGTAGAGTAATTTTGTGCTATTTTTATAACCAAATAAACATCCCGCTACGACAATTTTTTTTGCCTTTTTTTTAGAGTTTTGCAACCAAATAAAAGTGTTGCCATAACATATCTTATTGCAACAACATAAATGTGTTGTCATATTATCACTTATTGCAACAAAGTAAATTGTGTTGTCATATTATAACTTATTGCAACTAAATTAACGTGTTGCGAGAGGAAGATGCTCATCCTACTACGCCGGGAAGATGAGATACATACAAAAACGATGAAACCTAACACTCCACCTAGCCTAGTGCAGCGGTAGTGGTGATGAGTCCTACTTTACTACTTTAGGCGTCGTGGGTTCGATTCCATGCTGCGGCAAAATTTTTTTACTTATTTTTTTGTGGTGTCATAACTTATCGCAACAATATAAAAGAGTTGCCATAATATCTCTATCGCAACCATTTGAACGTGTTGCCACAATCTATCTATAGCAACAAACTAAACGTGTTGCCATAATATCTCTATTACAACCGTTTGAACGTGTTGCCACAACCTATCTATTGCAACAACCTAAACGTGTTGCCATAATATCTCTATGGCAACCATTTGGACGTGTTGCCATAACCTCTCTATTGCAACAACAAAATCATGTAGCAATAATATCTCTATCGCAACCATTTGAACGTGTTGCCATAACTTCTCTATTGCAACAACATAAACGTGTTGCCATAATATCTCTATCGCAATCATACGATTAAGTGTTGCGATTATACATGTCTATTGCAACACAAAAAAAAACTTTCACAACACCACCAAAATTGTTGTAAAAGCCCCCCCATATTGCAACAATTTCACGAACTCGTTGCAATAGAACAGCCTATTGCAACTAATTATATGACGTTGACAAAACTTTGGTTGCTATAGGGTGAAAACTACGTAGTGACGCCCACGTCAGCATAGGTCTCACCAATCAATCCCACTGTCTTCTTCCTCCCTTCTTTATTACTCTCCCCAAGCTCGACTGACGAGCGCAAGGAACCGGCGAGCTCTCTCCCTCCGTCATGGCCTCCTCCTTTTCTTTGCTCCCGGCGAACTCCTCCTTTTGCTCTCCCGCCATGGATCGGCCCATGACGGATCAGCGGCCGTGGATGGGGGCCAGTCGGCGGCGTGTTTGGCATTCAGAGCGCTAGGCGCATCATGGTGGACCGCCGTAGATCCAGCACCCCCTTGCCAAGATGGGCGGGGTCGGCAGGGTTGCCTCGAGCTTGACTCCCTCCGTCCCTGGCTTCATCATCTTCGGACCCTAACAGCATCGATCCCAAGAGAGTGAGGGGGGAGGGGAAGGGGAAGGAGGAAGAAGGCCGGATTGACATGTGCGTGGGCCTCGCTAATTTATATGATCGCATCTAATGTGACATTCTACTATGCAAAAATAAGGTAAAACTCATTCAGAGGGTCTTTTGCACGGTATTAAAAGTTGAAGGGGTTAAATGTCCGGTTTTAAAGTTAAGAATGTGTTTTAGACAAACAGAAGAGTTGTGGTGTAAAATGAGCTTATCCCTAAAGTAAATTAGGACGTAATGATTTTGATTTTCACACATGCTGGTACATAATAATTTAAGAAAACATATATATGCACGCTAGCTCTCTCTGTCTGTCTCTCTATATATATTAATTGATGTTGGGTGAATCGAAGCGACTCGATCCAACACAAGAGAAATACACAAATGCAGTAGAGATATCATCACTAGACAGTAGCTTAGGATAGAAATAACTCACACACACTAGTCTGCTCCATTGTGAATGGTGATGACGACAGCGGGGGCGGCGGAGGGCGAGCGGTTTGGATGGGCGGCGCTCTGGTCGGCGGCGGCGAGCCTTCTCTTCCTCTTCTCCATGCTGCAGGAGCACATCCCCTTCCAGCTGCAGGACTACCTCGCCGCCCTCGCCGCCCGCCTCCACGCGCTCGTCTCCCCCTACGCCACCATCACCATCGACGACAAGTCCTCCGACTACTTCTCCCGCAGCGAGGCCTTCTTCGCCGTCGAGGCCTACCTCGGCGCCTCCCCCTGCGCCGCCCACGCCCGCGGCCTCCGCGCCGACCTCGCCGAGGGTGCCGACCGCATGGCTCTCGCCGTCGACGACCACGAGGGTGTCGCCGACGACTTCCGCGGCGCCACCATGTGGTGGCGCAAGACCAAGGCGCTCCCCCGCGCCAACGTCATCACCTGGTCCCCGCGCAACGCCGAGCGCCGCAGCTACCGCCTTACCTTCCACCGCCGCCACCGCGCGCTCGTCGAGAACGCCTACCTGCCCCACGTCCTGGCCGAGGGCCGCGCCGTCACCGTCCGCAACCGCCAGCGCCGCCTCTTCACCAACAACCCCAGCGCCGACTGGGCTGCCTACGACGACGCCCGCGTCTGGAGCCACGTCAAGTTCGAGCACCCCTCCACCTTCGCCACGCTCGCCATGGACCCCGTCCGAAAGCAGGAGATCCTCGACGACCTTGACATGTTCCGCGACGGCAAGGACTACTACGCCTCCGTCGGCAAGGCATGGAAGCGCGGCTACCTGCTGTTCGGGCCACCCGGCACCGGCAAGTCCACCATGATAGCCGCTATGGCCAACTTCCTCGACTACGACGTCTATGACCTCGAGTTGACGGCGGTCAAGAGCAACACTGAGCTGCGGAGGCTGTTCATTGAGACGACGGGCAAGTCCATCATCGTCATCGAGGACATCGACTGCTCCATCGACCTCACCGGCAAGCGCAAGAAGAAGAAAAAGAAGAAAAAGGAGAGCGACAAGAGGAAGAAGATGATGCCGCCTTGGGCCCGCGACGAGGACGAGGAGAAGAAGGTGACGCTGTCGGGGCTGCTCAACTTCATCGACGGGCTGTGGTCGGCGTGCGGCGGCGAGCGGATCATCATCTTCACGACGAACCACAAGGAGAAGCTGGACCCGGCGCTGATCCGGCGTGGCAGGATGGACATGCACATCGAGATGTCCTACTGCTGCTTCGAGTCGTTCAAGGTGCTGGCCAACAACTACCTGGGCGTGGAGCAGCACGAGGTGTTCGGCGAGATACGGCGGCTGCTGGAGGAGGCCGACATGTCGCCGGCGGACGTGGCGGAGAACCTGATGCCGAGGTCCAAGACAAAAGACGTGGACGCCTGCCTGGCGAGGCTGGTGAAGGCGCTCCACGAGGCTAAGGAGGCGGCGCTGATCAAAGCAGCAACGGCAGCAGCCGCCGGGAAGAAGGCAGACGAGGGAAACGAAGAAATCAAGGACGACAGCGACGGCGATGACGACGACGACGACTCTTCCAGTTCCAGCAAAGACGACTCTGACAAGGATCGGAAGGACACGAAGGAAATGTAGTAGCAATAAGAAATTTAAATTTTAGTTTGGGCCAGCCTAGCCCAGCCCAGCCCAGCCATGATGTGATCTTGGGCTTGTTTTTATACTAGTACATAGTTTATTGTAATAAGTCTATTTTGCATCCTTCATGTCTTGCTCTTGGTCGAATCGCATCCCTCAACCACAAAACCAAATATAACACCTTTCCCAACTAAAAAACCGGTGCAAATTGACTCCTTTCATGGTTTAGAAAACAGTTTATGCTGACATGGCAGTTTGACTTGGTCCAAGTGTGTTGTTGTGGTAGCTCAGTCATCAAGGGAATCAAAAATAGAAGTTGGTCCTACATGAAAGTGACGAAAGGTTAAAATAAAAAATGATAGGGCCCCTTGTCAGCCTACTTCTCCTTCTCTTCTTCCTCCGTTATGTTTCTCTCTCTCGCAGTCGTTGTCGCTGCATTGCGTACGCGCGAAGGCCGTTTCGGCTGCTTGCGGTGGCTGGGCGGTGGTCGCAGGTCCTTGTGGTGGGTTAGCTCACTTCGGCGGCCACGGTGGTGGTTTGGTGGGGCTTCGATTTAGGAAAATAGATGGCGGGGATCCTTGGGCCCTATTTCTTTACATCGGCTTCGGCTTTTCACCTACGGTAGACAAAAAGTGAAAGAAACGCTAGCTTCTATGTTTTAGCTTCTCAAAAACCATTTGACTTTTCTGAACTATAAAAGCTAGAAGCTAGAAGCTCACCAAGGTGAGCTTTTCTGGCTTCTGAGGAGAAAAATTATCCACCTGCCACTATAATACACCGGCTTGTGCAGCTTCTCCGTCGGATATTTTGGACCCCGTTTTTGGATATTTTGAACTCCGTTTGGTCCAAAAGTTAATCCTGAAGAAAGTTGTGAAACAGGCTTAGCTTTTGTAGTTCCAGCTTCTGGAGATAGTAATAGCCAGAATCCAGAAGCTAAAAGCTTGCTTCTACAGAAGCAGAAGCTGAAAGAAACAGGACCTTGGTGTCAGAGGAAGTTACATGCGGGGATGCTCACCTTGCGGTGACTGGGGAGAGGCATGACCGAGTAGGGTCGAGGTGAAGCCGATGCAGAACGATTCATATCGTGAGCATGTGCGTCGTCCAGGTTGCGTGCACCGTCCCAAGCTAGCCCTCTCTCCCTCATCTCCTTCGACACTATGTCGCTTTGCTTGATTGGTGGGCACCGGTAATCCGTCTCCTTCACACCAGCTATCATGCCCGTAAATTTAAACCAGAATTTTCGAAGCTAATTTGTGCATTCAATCCTCATCCAAGAATCAACCCAGGTATACAAATCGATAAATATTGATATTACAGAATCCACGTCTTAGAAACAGTATAAAAGATTACAAAAATGCAGCGGAAAAAGAAAAAACTAGCTAAACCAAAACTTGACTCTTGAGACGGAACTCCAACACACCACAGACAACCTTGACGTCGGACGCAAGCCTAATCCTCGTCGAAACTTTCCTCTGCCTCAACCTCTGGCTCTGGTGGAGAAAAATTGAGCAAGACTGAGTACTACCAATTGTACTCAACAAGTCATACCTGAAGAGAATGTATGATGCAGAATAATTCACAAGAAAGCATAGGGTTTCATTTGCATAAACAACATTTCATAAATAATAATAGTTAAAGCAGTAAAACAGTAATGTAATTAAGCAATATTAAATAATCACTGCCCAACGTCAAACCCACGTTGTAACAGGCCCAACCATCCATCTATACTTGTCAAGTTCCATTAGTCATATTGTTACTTAAATGAGACTAATCATGGTGAATCTGGTTGATCGTCCATAACTATGGGCACGACTATTCGAATAGTTTTTAACTCTGATCAGAGGTATAGAACTGTATCCACAAGACACAGCCCCACGACACATTTTCGTATGCCGGTGTACCACCATGATACCCCGGAAGGATTGTGATAGGACCCTTTGCATATCCCCCTCTAACCAATCGTACCACACCAAGGTTTCGTCCCCATTCCCATAAAGGCAATGGGCAGCCACCCCGCATGCCACGATGAATCTAGTAGCTGATCAACCCTTTTAACCAAGGCCGACCCAACTCCATCACGCTCACCCTCACTAGGGTACGTTAGCTAGAGACAGCTATACTACAGATTCAGCCATTACCCATGATGGCTTGTGGTAATGCACGGTAATTCTTCCAGGGTTTCGCAAGAACCGGTCCTTAACTGCCATGGACGCGACTATCCAAAACTATTACACCCACAGCCAGCATTGTCATATTTTGATATTATTGTCATTATCTCCCATACTTGATATTATTTGTATAATAATCTTCACTATAGTATTTAAATAATATGATTCCATTAAATGAGCTAATTGATCTAAGCCAGGATAAGCAGGTCCTAAACCAATGTCTAGTCATGTTAAACCCAAGTTATCAATGGTATAAGGTAAACAAGTCCTATGACTGAATACAATAGGTAAAGTAGTCCCATAAAATGACATTCTAAAACATATGCAATATTTGAGAGAAATAAAACTTTTAAAAAAAATATGTACAATATGATCAATGTAAAGTATAACTGGCCTTGCTTTGAAGATTGGGGAACTTCGCGACTACTTCGAAATAAACGGAATCGTTTGAACCGTCGAAATCTACACGACAAACAATACACTCAACAAAATATGCTAAAAGTCTACTGAAACATCACTTAAAACTATTTTTAATGGATTCTTGGCATCTTTCTGGATTTAATAAAATTTGAATGGACTAAAACGGAGCTCGGATTAAAACGATATGAATTTTAGAAGATTATCTGTGTTTTTTTACTAAAATAGAAAGTTCTTAAATTATTTATTGTGCAATTAAGTCATGGATGACGCAAGCGGGCAGGCGCACGGGCGGGCGCGTCGGCACAACGCACGGCTAACGCGATGCCGACGTAAGCGAGGGCTGACGCAAGCAACTAGGGCAGACGTCAGCAGTGATGCAAGCGCTGATGCAAGCGGCGCATGGGTGCAGGTCCACAGTGGACCGGGTCTATGGGAGCGGCGGCGGCGGTGCACCACGTGGCGGCATCGCAGCGGTTGAGCGGGCACGCGGGATGATGACCTCGATCTACCACTCGGTAGATCGGACGGCTCGAGACGCTAGGGTTTATGCGGGCGGTGGCGCTCGAGCTCGAACGGCGGCCATGGCCGCGCGGCGGGCAGGCTTGAGACGACGCGGACGGCGGCGGCGGAGCGGCGCTAGGCTCGGGAAGCGGCATGGCGGCGCTAGGGCTTGCGGGTTTTGCACAAGGCGGCACGGGATCGACGCACTAGGGCTCAGGGCCGAGCGAAGAGAGAGAGGGAGGGCTCACCGAAGACGGGGAAGACGATGGCGACGTGAATTGGGCGTTGGCAATTTAGGGCACAAATCAGCTCAGGGAAAAAGGAAACACGGAGCGGACGATCTCAACTTCTTTTATAGGGGAAAGGTATACCAGATTGCGCATGAATTGTCTATGAATTTCTCGCCGTTTGATTCAGATACGGAGAAAGAGAGAGAGAGAGACGACGTCGGTTAGGGTTGGCGCGGATAGGGCGGCGTGGCCTAGGCGAATGCGATGCGGCGACGACACGAGTCAGGTGCGACGCATGTGGCTCGGGTGCGGCGTGGGATGCGGTCGGGGTGATGCGGGCTCGGGCGACGTAGATGGCGCGACGGCGCGGGCTCGGTCGCGGGGAGGACGGCCTAATAGGTGGGCCCCACTGTCGGTGGCATGTCGAGGAGGGAGCGAAGGCGGACTTCGGCGGGCGCGGGAGCGGCTCGTGGGTCGTGGCCCACGGGTGAGGGGGCACGCGCGCGCTGGGCCAGGGGAGGATTGCGCGAAGCGCCCAATAGGGAATTGGGCGGGAAAAGGACAGGGAATAAAGAAAAATAGGAAAATGAATTCTGAGGACTTAATTAATTCTGATTAATCATTTAATTGGTTAAAAATTATTTTTTATGCTATGAAAATTCCACTAAATTAATTGTTTGCTCGAGGTTAATTCAAAAATTCAAATTCTTTCTGGAGAATTATTTAAATGATTTTAAGAGGGCACAACTACAGGGTGTGACACCGATGACGAGGTTGGTGCAAAGGGTGATGGTGGAATTTGGAGGCAAGGAGGAGGTGACGACCTTCGCGTCATCGTTGAGGAGGATGACGGGGAGGCAGAGCCCAGCAATCTGTGGCACCAGGGTGGAGATGGTGATGACGAGCTTGGTGTGCGTGTCGAGACCTACTTGGTGATGTTGCGTGTGGTGTAGTCTGGGTTGACAGTGGTGCCGATGGCGCTGAGGGTGGTGATGGCGAAGAAGAAGACCGGGTAGAACACGTAGTTGGTTGGGTGCAAGGAGGAGCACGACGTCCCTGGGGTGCACGCTCATGCGGGAGGAGAGCACGATGGCGGTGGTGAGGATGACTAACCTGAGCTCCGTGAAAGTGAGGCGCGGTGCTGGTGGCCGTGTCGACGAGTGGAAGCGCAAAGGGGTAGGCGTCGACGCGACAGAGGAGGAGGTTAGTGAGGGAGAGACCCAGGTCAGACATGATAGGCCCGGCTGGCGTAGCGAGCGATACACGAAGCATGGAGACATGGAGACCTCGTCAGCGGTGGCACGGAGGGACGTTGTCGATGGGTATTAACACCAAAATGTGGTATGGTTCTTTAGCGGATTCAGTTAAGGAAAGAAGTCTATAGAGCAATAAAAGTTTATCCAGAAAAGACCGAGTTCAAGAAAAAATCGTGAAGACCACGACATGACAATTTAATTCTTTCTGTTAATTAGGTAGGATTTAGTAACTTTACTTTTATGTCTAGAAAGTTTTGTGTAGTGTCCGATCAAAACTTTTATGTTTGCTTCTTTCTTTAGGAAACATGTGTTGTGTCTGATCAGGACTTGTATCAACCTGAGGGTATAAATATGTACACCCGATGTCTTTGTAAACTATCTTCACATATCATTACAATTACTTTTAGCGCATCACCACCCTCAATTCGATAAGGTATTGCTGCACACGAGGGTTGCATCAGTTAAGTTCGAACTTCAGCAGGAGGGTAAGTCTCGTCAACCCAACAGTTGTATCGGCTATGACTTTGTCGGTTTAGTCTGATATTCTAGTCGATAGGCTGTTGGCTTACCTGATCTATTTTGTTTTGTCTAAGGATGTATCGGTTAGGTTTGATCTCTTAGTCTGACCAAGATATATTCATCACGTTATATAAATCTTATCGGCTTATCTAGTTTATTTTATTAAACGCAATCTCGTACTGTGTCGGTTAGGTCCGATCTTCTAGATTATTGGTGATAATCTAAGTCTTGCTAAGCCAATATGTTTATGTTACGTTTGATCGGATTGCTAGTCAATTGCTATCTTTACATTGCAGCTAGCCGATCTGTGCGAGTAATCTATTTTTATAGGCCTAGTTTTGTTAACCTCAACCATATATTATCTCGGTTCGACTCGATCTATTAAGGTTGGTTTTAACAGAATGAAAGTTGATTGTTAGTAGTTCGGAAAGCTATATAGCTGATTTCATTATTTATCTTTATGTATCATACTAAAACTTATACATGTTTTAGTATTAACCTTGTACATGTTTTTTCTCCTGCCTAAAACTTCGCAAGTATCAGTATTTAGATCGTCGTGCTCAACTTTTGTGAATATTAACCTTAGATCTAAAATTTCATGATTTTTATCCTTTGTCCTCTAATTTTGTGTGAGTTATAGCCTTCGGTAAAAATGGATGAGTATTAATATTTTGAAAAAACTCATGAATATTTTTCCACAACTTAAAATTGTATGAATATTAGCATTGTGATCATTGCACACAAAATTCATGAATATTAACCTTAGAAACAAACAAATTCATGATTTTTTTCCTTCGGCCTATAATTTGTCTTTAGTGAAAATTGATGAGTGTTAACCTTTGGAAATGATGCATGAATATTTTTGTTGGACTAACATTTCACGTGAATTGCCATTGGATCGTTGCACACAAAATTTGTGAATATTAACCATAGGAAAAATTCATGACTTTTCGACATCGGCCAATAATTTCTTGAGTTGTAACCTTTAGTGAAAACTAGCAAAATACCTATACCTTACAACGAGACGACGATACAGGAAGGAAAGCAGGCGGAGGACGAAGGTCCAGGCGGAGCGGCGACGGGAAGGAGGGACGCAGGCGTGGCATCGGGTGCGGCCCTGGATGGGGACAGAAGAGAGGACGCAAGAGGTCTTTTTATCCAAGCCCCCTTTCTTTTCAGCATTGGGACTGCAGGTTAATTTTATAAACACTCAAGGGGTTTTCTGTAAAATAACCAGACAAACGAAAATTTTAGATGGAAACAGCTTTATAGATAGTTATATATATACATACATATATATATAACTTTAAAAGCAAGGGTGTCTTCAACTTTGTGTATCACTCGACCTTAATTAAGAAATAGTATCAGATAGATATTTAGTGTAAGTTAATTTAATTTCACCAAATTAAGTAAACAATATAATGAAAATAGATATTGACTTACTCATACTTTAAACTGATTAGAAATTTGATAAAAGTTTAAAATATTTACGACTTAGATATTATTAGTTAGAAAAGTATATTGATGAATAGGATAAGTTACATGTTATCATCAATAGGCATGCGAACCTTGCATCTCCTTATAATTTACTTACCCCAGTTACCTACGGTCAAACATCACAACCAATGAGGCATGATGTAGCCTTTAGGATCTGTCGTGATTTACCACAAATATGATACCAAAATATAAAATCGTCAAAAGCTACAGGATGTCGTTTTCCTCCCGTCCTCACGCGAAAGGTGACAACGCTCGGCCATGTCTTCGACCGTCGGTGATAGGAGGACGTCAGGGAGGCATCCTGCCTCACAGGCGCTTCTCTCCCTTGTTCGACGGCGACGCGCTAGCTCACGCGTGTAGCGTGTGCTCGGCCGCCGCTCAGGGCAATGTATGGCGAGGCAGGAGGCGCGTGAGTCGAGCTCGCCTGTTGAAGGTGAGGAAAGCGAGGCAACAATGGAACAAGAGGTTATACGGATCGGAAATTTTATAGATTTGGAAAAAAACGATTTGATGATCGAAAAGTTATAGATTTTTTAAGTAGTTAAGATAAGTTATATCATAGGTATTACTGTTTTTTTAAATAGTCAGGCGAACTACGGGTTAATTTCGAAACAAAACAAGAGGTTTTCTGTAAAATAGTCAGACAGAATAAAATTTTGGATGGAAACTTTACTTGTTTTATAGATAGTTATAAATGGATTAGTATTAATCTTTGGAAAAGGAATACGGCCTAAAATTTTAAGTGTTGTGTATTAACCTTTTTTCAAAAGTTTGAATATTTTTTCGGTTTCCAATATTTCACAAAGGATCACTGCACACGTAACTTGTCAACAATCTTAGGACCTACAATTTCATGATTTTTAGCCTTCCGCCTACAATTTCATTTTATGAATTATAGCCTTCAGGGAAAACTGATGGTATTAACATTTGGAAAAAACGCACGGATATTTTCCTCCTACCCAAAATTTCACACGTATTAGCATTGGGATCATTGCGTAGATAACTTGTCAATATTAACCTTAGGACCTACAATTTCAGGAATTATAGCTTTGGCCTACAATTTCATGACTTATAGCCTTTGACAAAATTGATGAGTACTAACATTTAGAAAAAAACGCATGAATATTTTCTTCTGGTTCAAATTTTCAGGAGTGTTAACATTTGGATTATTATGCATAAAATTCATCAATATTAACCTTAGGACCAAGAAAATTCGTGCTGTTTAGCCTTCGGCCTATATTTTCGTGAGTTACACCTTTTGCCGAAAATTGATAAGTATTAACCTTTGAAAGAAAAATGCATGAATATTTTCCTCGGGTCAAAAATTTCACGAGTTTTAGCATTGAGATCATTGTGCACAAAATTCATAAATATAACCTTAGGACAAAATGTTTTGATATTTTTACCCTTTGGCCTATAATTTCCTTAGTTACACCGGCCCTTATGCAATTGACGAGTAATAATCTTTGGAGAAAACACATGAATATATTTCTTCGGCCCAAAATTCATATGTATTAGCATTAGGATTGCTGTGAACAAAATTCATGAATAATAACCTTGGGACAAAAATTTTCATGATTTTCAACCTTTTCGCCAATAATTTTGGGTGTTATACCCATCGGTGAAGATTGTCAAGTCTTGACCTTTGGAAAAAATACATTAATGTTTTCCTCTAACCTGAAATTTCACAAGTATTAGCATTGAGATCATTCCGTACTAAATTGATAAATATCAACCTTAGGACCAAAAAATCATGATTTTTATACTTCAGCCTATATTGTGAGTTATACCCTTTGACCAATATTCACTAGTATTAGCCTTTGGAAAAATTGATGATTGTTAACCATTGAAAAAACAAATAAATATTTTTTCTAGACCAAAATTTCATGACTATTATCATTGGATCATTCCGCACAAAATTCATGAATTTCAACCTTTGGAATTGTTTTTAGATTTTTAGCATTTAACCCATAATGCCACGAGTTATAGCCTTCTTCAAAAATTGATGAGTTAACCTTTGGAAAAGAACATATGAATATTTTTCACAAGTATTAGAATTGAGATCATTGCACACACATTCATGAATATTAACCTTAGGATGAAACATTTGGGATTTTTGGCCTTTGGCTTTTTATTTCGTGAGTTATACCCTTCAACCAAAATGCGTGAGTATTAATCTATAGAAAAAACACATGAATATTTTTCTCGGCCTAAAATTTCATGAGTATTTGCATTGGGATTGTGTTAACGCTAAAAATTGGTAAGCCCGAGTCTCCATCGGCTAAGTGTCCGTATCGGCTCGAAGCAGAATCGGCTGAGAGTTTTGCGTCAGCCGATGGAGGATCACTATTTCCAACAGTCGGGTTCTTGTTAGATTCGGTTTGAGAAAATCTTATCCGGAAGAAACCGAGTCCAGGAGGATACGGCTTGTATCCATTAATTAGGAAGAGGTTGTTAATTTCCTATTTTATCTTTAGAAAAGTTTGTTTTGTAATCTATTAGGATCTTTGTCATCCCACGGGTATAAATATGTAAGGGGGTTCATGTAAATATATCTCTCGATCAATACAATTCGGCGCATCGCCACTCTTTTACTTTTCATCTTCGTTCGACATCCGGCGGAACTTGGCATCCAGCGTTGGGCTGCATCGGTTAGGTTCGACCTCCAAGAAAGGAATAAGTCCAACGTTCGCTGAGATCATGCGATCATACCGATTACATCGACGTTGTCCAAGGTGCATCGTACGTTCGATCTCTTGGATTACTCCGGTTTAGTTAGCATGTTTGCCTGACTATTTATCATATGTCTCTATTAATCTAATCTTAGTATTTCAGTTTATCCCTATCGGTTGTCTCTCGTTTTAGGGTTTCTACCGATACGGCTAAACTGTTTACTAGATTAGATTGGTTTAGGCATCTACCACCCTAAAAATCAGCCAAGGGCTTGATTGTCTAGATATTGCATTTCTTTTCATACTTAGTGCTTGCATCGGTTTGATCTACTAAGTCGTGATTAGAACCGTAATCTCTAGCCCTGTTGGTTGCCACTAAGGGTTTCATCGGGGTTTCATGGTGAGTTATCCGGGCATTGCATCGGTGGCAAGGATTGTATACAAGTTGGATCTAGCCGATTGGATTTAATGACATCGGATTTCCCGATGTGTGTTTTAACCTTTAAATCAGTATTTATTATATCATGTGATTGATTTGCGTCATGTTACATTGCAATATCATCATGTTATCGTCGCCGATCGCTTTTACATCAATATTTGTTTAGCGCACAGCCAATGGATTCAAACCCTAACACCATCGGTGGCATCGGCATCGGCTGGAGTTGCACCATCGGCTTATTAGCCGATCAGTTAGTTTTTAGGTATCGGTCTATCGACCGATATGATTTATATTCTGCTGTTTTGCATAACTTGTCAGTGGCAGGATCAAACTGACTGGCACGCCCACGCTTCATCTATTCTAGGACCTGCATTGGAGCTAAGCAGATCTCCCAGACCGGCGTGTTAATTTTTCTCGTCAACAGATTGTTGCATACAGTATTCATGAAAATTAATCTTGGGACCAAACATTTCATGATTTTTAGCATTCGGCCTATGATTCCATGAGTTCCTTCGGTAAATTGATGGGCATTATTCTTTGGGGGAAAACGATGAATATTTTTCTCCGACCCAAAATTCACGTGTATCAGCATTGGGATCGATGCACACAGCATTCATGAATATTTACCTTAGGACAAAAAATTCATGAGTTGTAGCCTTTGGCCTATAATTTCGAGACTTATACCATTTGACCAAAATTAATGAGTACTAACCTTTGAGAAAATATGCATGAATATTTTTTGTCTAAAATTTCATGAGTATTAGCATTAGATCGTTGAGCACAATATTCATGAATATTAACCATAGGACAAAAAGTTCGTGATCAGTTTTAGCCTTTGGCTTATTATTTCATGAGTTATATCCTTTGACCAAAATGCATGTGTATTAGTCTTTGGAAGATACAAATGAATATTTTTCTCACGCCCGAAATTCACTGGTATCGGCATTGGCATCGATGTATACAAAATTAATGAATATTACCCTTAAGATAAAAAATTGCGTGAGTTATACCATTTGGCCAAAATTCATGGGTATTAACCTTGGAAAAAAGGTATGAATATTTATTTTCAGCACAAAAAGTTTAGGAGTATTAACATTAGGATCGTTGAGTATACAATTTCTGAATATTAACCATAGGACCAAAAACTTTTAGAGTTTTTACCCTTCGAACTATAGTTCCATGATTTACAGCCTTTCGCAAATTGATGGGTATCAAGCTTTGGAAACAAAACACAAGAATATTTTTCTCCGGGCCCATGGGCGGACCTATGGGATGGTCCGGGTGGGCCACGACCCACCCAAAAAGAGGCCCACCCGGACCCCACCCTGCTGCAATTTGTCTTTTGCGTGATCCCTGGCGACAGTTCGTCTCCTGCCTTTCGCGCGTCGCACGTGATGGCGATTCCCGAATCTCGATCCCTAGTGGCGATTTCGGCGAGTGGCGATCCTGGCTCATCCGCACATTTGTTACTACTTTGCGCCATTCTTGTTACTGTTGCGCCCGCTGTTGGATGAGGTTGGAGCCGACGAGGAGCTGGACGAGGGTGTTGCACAACAGACAACTCAAATCTAGATTCCAGAGACCCAGTATGATGAGCGAGTAGATTTGAAAGGTTTATAGTTCTTGGTCTGAATTTTCTCCTTCTCTTCTCAAATTCATCCAAAAATTATGCAGAAAAATAGATATATATTTTGACTTCGAGTTGTCGGTAATTAATGATGTGTTACTAGCACGAAAATTATATTTTTTTGTGAATTTCTCAATAGTTTACATGCAATCTTCTGAATGAATTTTGTCAACTGGACATATATAGTTTACATGAGTACAAGAACCAACGAAGTGCCATTAATGAGTTTGCAGCCAAGATCAGATTAGTTTCTTTGTATCAAATTTAGCTAGTCTTTTGTATCAAATTTAGTGTTTTAAATACTCATTGTTGGTGTCTTTTGGTAAATTTTATACATATATATTGGTCATTATATATGTGGCCTGTTAATTTTTTGACTTGAACCATCCCCGCTGACCCTCGTCTCGTCATCGTCGTCCTTGGCTTACCTAAACCTAAAATCCTAGGTCCGTCAATCTCCGGGCCTAAAGTTTTAAATGAGTCTTAGCATTGAGATCTGTCGACGGACTATGCCTGCCTACGGTATTTGTAGAGTATAAGGATCATTAGTACTAGGGTATACGTGATATTGAGATAAAAGAGACGAGGGACATGGATTTCTATACAGGTTCGGGTAATGTTGGCCGAAGCCGATATTACTTTTATATATCAAAATCACACAAATATAATATTTGGGTATTTGTCTTACCCAAGTAGTATATATATACACACTCCTCCAATTCGTACAGGTTAGATGGTGTTGATAAGAAATTTCTCTCACGCGCTGGCCTTATAACCGATTCACCTGGATTCGGCTGACCGAGGATTCCTTCCGGCGGCCCTTGTTGTGCTAGTGGTGGGATCGGCCGATTCTGTGTGACCAACGTCCGTAACCGGGAGCCGGCCGTACGTGAAGTACGTCGGCCCTCATTGCGGTAGTCGGCTATCTTGGCGTCGACCACGGTAGCGATCATGTTATTGAGAGTGTTGACCAGAATGCTACTTTGATTGACTTGTTAGTGATATGCCCTAGAGGCAACATGAAGATGTTGGATATCACGTCAATGTTTATGTATAAATGAATAAAGTGTTATTCAGTTCCATGAAATAGACATCTTGTATTGATTAATAAGTATGTGACTTATTTATGAGACTCTTTATGTATGAATCTATTTCTAAACGATCCCTGATCATATGTCATATTGTTGGAACAAATATGATTCTAAGATCGACATGTTTATTGATTGATGATCATGTCTCATAGATCATGGGTATGGAGATACCAAATCAATAAACATGGACACATGTGTTGGAGAACACATTGTTGGATAGACCCACCAAGAGACACTACAGGAATTAATGTGTCATTAGTTGGTCTCAGGTAGTGTTGATACAAAGTCCTTAGACCTGAGATCACCATGGATTCCAACATGTGTAGTAGCCTACTTTGGGACTACCAAACGCTTTATTAAATGCTGGGTAGTTATAAAGGTAGTTTCGGGTTTGCTATGAAACATGGAGTGGGATGTGAGTGATCAAGATGAAATTTGCCCCTCCTTTGGAGAGATATCTCTGGGCCCCTCGAGTCTTGGATTATGGAAATGCATGGCCATGCTAAGTTGATTGAGGAGTCAATCAACGGACGGATAATCCAATACGGTTCGAGTGAATGGTTAAGCTATTGAAGGGATGGCACACATCTTGCCTATAGCTTAACGGTATCGTGAGGCAAAGGGATTTGTGTACACATTACGAGTTGAGCCGATATTTTATTCTTGTATACTATGGTGTCAATATCTGCTGCTAGGCGCGCGGTTGACGGGTCGGGTGAGTTGGACTCGAGCCGACGATCGGCTAAGTTAGACTATAGCCGAAACCAGTATACCGAACCTACGGGTCTCACGCTTAAGGGGATAGAATAGATATTCGAGTTGGACTCGGATACGGCTCGATCGAATAGGGATCCGATCGGATAGAGTCCTATGGTCTTACAACGTATGGACGGCCGACTCTATGAGATTCGGATGGGATCCAATTTGAAATAGAGTCCTGATCGGCCACTAGTCCCAGTCGGCCAACTCTATATAAAGGGGCGAGGGGTGGAGAGCTGCGATACATCAGTTGGATCGCATTGAACCGAATCTGTAACAAAAGTTGCCGAGATCAAACTCCACGGAAACCCTCCTCACTTTCGAGCCAAACCCTAGCCTTGCATCGCGTGCTAGCACACGGGTGTTCGACGTTCTGTCCCCGGACGTGTGGATACCGGTAGAGGCGCTGCTACGTTGCGCGCTGTTGATCGGCTACTGGATCGGCTGTGGAGGAATCGGCTGCGACCGAGCGCATCGGAGCGAGGCGCGAGAACACGATCAGACGACTCGGCAAATCGGCTACATCGGCGAACAGGCTGATTGGTGAATCGGCTGTCTCCAGGAGTCGGCTGTCGGCTTGCGGGAATCGGCTACACTGTTCCGGATCGGATAGCCCTGATTGGCTGTTTCCGCTGCACACTCCAATCGGTAACGATCTGTCGGCCCTTACTTGCAAGTGCAAGTGTTCTTGGTTTGCGCGGTTAAAAGTTTTTGTTTTCGGCTAGCGTAGCCTCCGCGTAACCCTTCATGATTAACGCGTGATGGACGGCGAGTCGATCCGGTCTTGTAGAGAATGTATAGCCGAATCATCCTGTTCTGGGTCGACTCCTCCATCTTGTTTGCCTTTTGTCTCACCGAGAGGAGGATGCCTTAAGGTCATTCATGCTGAACTTATATTTTTGATGCACAGCCCCATATCTTGTTTGGGTGAAAGATTGCAAGTAGTTAGCCTGGAGCTCTTCCACCATCTTCTTATAATCGGCTTGCTGTTTAGCCGATAGCTGCTCCATCTTGACAGACACGATGTTGTCCTGGGAAATGCTGGGGCTCTTGGAGTCGACCATCTTGCGATGAATCTATGCGTCCGAGTCGAGCCGACGAGAGAAAGTCCCACTGGGCGTGCCAAGAAGCGTGTTGATGAGAAATTTCTCTCACGCGCTGGCGGGAGATCTGCTTAACTCCAGTGCAGGTCCTTCTCGGCTACCTATGCTGTGTAGGGCGTGCCAGTTAATTTGATCTGTTAACCAACAAGAGAAACAAGGGAATATGCGTTAAGTGTTAGGTTAGATTCCCACTGGATCGGCTGAGGGAATCCACGAGCATATATATGCTATCCTAAAATATATTTAAGCCAAACGACTGGAATGGATCGGCTATACCGAGACAACATCAGCCGTTTAACCTAAATACAGTAAAGGATAATAAATATATGAATCGATAACCTAGCCGATACTGGAAAACTAACGATGAATCGTCTAGTACTCCGATGAATCTTATGAAAAAATATCACTCTTGAACCAGATGCGCATGGCGTGGAAATCGTGTCATTATGCGAGCCGATTTTGGCTAGTAACGTCCGACAAGAATGCGATCTTAATATAAGAGGTAGTCTTAATATAAATCCAATAATAAATATATTAAAAGAAACATATCAAGGCGAGATAAGGGCTAAAACCCATTTGTCTCTAAACAATATAAGTCTTAGCCGAACGGATCATTGATAGTTCTAAAAACGACTTAATAGTTCGAACCCGACACAGCATTAAGTATAAAAAGAAAAACTGATCATTGCGGCGATTTATATCCCTCGAGACGGTGGATACCGCATATAAACCAGCCAACCTTTAGATCTAGCCCTATCGGTGCAAGTTCTTGATAGAACTAGCCAATGGCGGGATAGATCTAAACATTAGTCTAATTTTTAGTCTAATTTATATGCGCTATATGATAAGTAGCGCAGTATAAACTCTTGAATATAATGTGTCATTACGATGGAAACACTAGAAACAACAAATCATACCACTAATGACAAGCATTTACCTAGATGCAGGGATAGAAACGATGCGGCCCGTAGCCAAACAAAGCGCTCGTCGAAGAAAAAGGTTGGTGATGCGTCGAAGGTTTGATTGATTGTAATTGTGTTTAATTACAGGGGGTCTCGGGTCCTATTTATACCCAAGATACAATTATCTGTACAAACCCTGGACTCTATCTAAACTAATATTTAAAACACGACATTATCCGGAGGACCCACGCCGTGTTACAATTAATAATTTAAACACACTCCTAAATTACGGATACAATTACCGTTACAAGACTCTATCCATAAGTGGCAATATCGTTTAACGCACAACTAATAACCGAATCTTCTATTTATCCTTAAACTGTTGCACCAGAAACAGTTTTTATCTCTTCCGGACCTGGAATCGGCTATCGGCTGCCCTTGTCCGATCCACCCTTAGCCGATTGGTCTCGTAGCCGATCGCTCCTCAGCCGATGCGGCCTCTGTTTCTCCATCAAACCAGCCGATCCGATTTTGCTTCGCCTTTACAGACTTAGGGACTCAATTACCAAATTTCAGTGTTAACAGATGGTTACTATATTACACTAAGTTCGTCTACTACTCCTAAATTAAATTTCTAAGTATCTATGGAGAGAAAAAAACAGACTATGAACAATAAAAACAACACTTGCAATACAATACATGGCAGTAGTACTGTATGTTTTTCTTTCTTTCATATGGGTTTGTGGGTGAAATTTTGCCTGACATCATAACACGTTTATGAAGTGGTGATGTATCATGGATGTGACCATTCCGTATGTTATTATTATTTTAGAACTTTTCTCAACTTATTATTATCAGATGGCACCAGGAGGAAACGGGCGGGCTAAAGAAAGCCTATGTGAGAATACTGTTTGGGATCGTGGAAAAATTTCTTTAGATGAATATAAAAACAAACATGTCGATGTCGTGTCAAGAAAATGATAAGCAAATGGCATTGGGCGAGTGGGCGAGTTGGTGAATGGTGAGAAGGAAGGAAGGAAGGAGCCGCAGCGCAAGAAGTCAACAACAGTTGAGAGAGAAAGAGAGAGTGAGTTCCTGAGTGGCACTGCCACTGCATCGAGCATTCGATTCGGTTCTCAATCTCACCTCCGCCCTCCGGGCTCCGGCAAAGGCAAAGGAGACAGAGATGCGCCGCCGCGGGCTCCTCGTCTTCGTCGTCGTCTGCTTCGCCGGCGGCTGGCTCCTTCCCGCCTCCCGTGCCCTGCCGCTATGCACGGACTCCAGTCAGTCTCAGTTACCACCTAGCGCTAGCTCTACTTACATTTGATATGAATGAAAATGACGCTAGTGTGCTTGCTCTTTCTTTCTTGCAGGGCCACCCGTGGCGCTCAACAAGACGCTCGCCTTCTGCGCCTACGCCGGGAGCAGCTGCTGCGACGCCGCCGCAGACGCTGCCTTGCAGAAACAGTTCGATGCCTTCAACGTCTCCGACGCCTCCTGCGCCGCCCTCCTCAAGCCCATCCTCTGCGCGGTACCCCACTCTCTGCTTTTAATTTGCTCACGGAGGATGAAGGTCTCAGGCACACAGGCACACTCCTGTTCGACGGTTTGCCTCACTGGATAACCTGCTCCCAGATCTCATCTGGCTTGTCTTTTCCTTTTGGATTAAGTCTATAATTAGCCATCAAACTATCATGAAAGTTTGTATTTGACCATTCAACTAGAAAACCGAATATCCTACACCTCCAACTATCAAAACCATGCATTTTTGGTCATTTGATCCGGTTTCGCAAAAATCTTATGTCACGTGACGCGTTGAGGACTGAGTCAGCAGTGATGACTTAATTTTCAAAAACTTCCAAGGACTTTTTATAAAATCATGGGAGATCTTCTATCCTTCTTTTTCCCTTCTTCTCTTCTAGGCGCTGTGGTGAGGAGGCCGCCGCCGCTGAGCCACGCTGAGGGCGTCGCCAGGGGCCGCCGTCAGGCAGCACTGGGAGGCCGCCGCCGCCCCCACGCGCCCCTCCCTCTCCCTCGCTGCCACCGCCGATGCCGACCACCCTCTACGGCAGCACGGGCAACACCTCTCGTCCTTTTCCACGACACAGACACGTATCCCAAGTTGGCGCAGGCTCGCCGCCATCTGCTCTTGTATGTCGTCCATGGCGAGGCTCGGGCGCGCCACGGGGAGGTATCCTCGAGGAAGATCCTTGTCGGGCGTAGGGGTGGTCGAGCGACTTGGCGGCGCGGCGGTCATCAATGAAGACAGAGGCGTAGCGCCGGACGGCGTCGAGCGGTGGGACAGTCCCATGGCGTCGAACTCGTCGACCCGAGTCCATGATTGTTGGGCCGGACGAGCGTCGGGGACGGGTCGGTGGCGTAGACGAGAGGCCCGCCTCGGCAACGTGCTGCGCGACGGTGAGGCCGGCGGGGCCGCCGCCGCCGACGGCAAGGTCGACGAGCCTGGAGCGGGTGGGGTCATAGCGGGGGAGGTCGAGGGAGAGCAGCTCCGGGCGCGACGGCGGGGCCAGTGAGTGCAGCGCCTCGCCGCCACGGCGGCGCGGCGGACGAGCGCGAAGGGTGCGCGTGGGGGCGGCGAGGGAGAGGAGGGGCTTGTGCGGCGCCGGCGGCGTCATCCCGTGCGGCGGCGCGCACGGCGGCGCCTCAGCGCGGCTTGACGACGGCGGCCTTCATGCGTGCGCGTGGCGGCGCCTCGGGCGTGGCTCGACGGCGGCCTCCCGTGCTGCCCGACGGCGGCACCCTCGCGCGGCGACCTCCCGCGGCCTCGGCGGCGCCTCGCGCGTGCGGCTCGGCGGCGGTGGCCTCCCCGTTGCAGTGCCTGGAAGAGAAGAAGGGAAAAAGAAGGAAAGAAAAAAAAAGAAAGGATCTCCCGTGATTTTATAAAAAGTCCCTGGAAGTTTTTGGAAATTAAGTCATCACCGCCGACTCGCTTTCGTCGTGTCACGTGGCATGGGATTTTGCAAAACCGAGTCGGATGATCGAAGATGTATGGTTTTGATAGTTGGGGTGTAGGATATCCATTTTTCTAGTTGGATGATCAAATACAAACTTTCACGATAGTTCGATGACTAATTATGGACTTCTTCCTTTCGTTTTCAGTTACTACCGTATTATTCATTCATGCCCAAAAAAAAAGAGAAAGAGATATTGATCATCCACTAGTTCTTTCATGTTATCAAGTTAATTCACCGCCATATCAAATTGCCTCACCACTAACATCTCATCTTTCTAGCATGTTACTACAAAGATACCACCTTCCGTAGTGTATCATATTGGAGTGCAGCATACTGATTCAATTACATATACTTTCTCCAATTTATGTATCAAATTTCCCTCTGTTCCATTTTCAGAAATGCAATCCGTATTCTGCTGAGCTGTTCGATGCCGGCCCAAACATTCGGACTATCCCTTTCCTGTGCAACTCTACTTTATCTTCTTCTGCTCAATCAAAGGACTCCACGCAAGACTACTGCAAACTAGTCTGGGAAACTTGCAAAGATGTGACCATATCCAACTCCCCCTTTCAGCCACCGCTTCAAGGCAGTGCGCCACTTCCTAGTTCATCGTCCAAGCTTACTGATGACTGGCAGTCTGAAACTGACTTCTGTAGATCATTTGGCGGTGCGCCTAACGACCAGTCTGTTTGCTTCAGTGGGAACTCTGTCGCATTTAACACCACCCCACCTTCGCCCTCTCCGAAAGGAATATGCCTAGAGAGGATAGGTAACGGATCATACCTTAACATGGCTCCTCACCCTGATGGCTCCAATAGAATCTTCTTAGGCAGCCAACCTGGGAAGATATGGTTGGCAACAGTTCCTGAGCAGGGATCTGGAGGCATCCTGCAGTTTGATGAGACAAGCCCATTTGTTGATCTAACCGATCAGGTGCATTTCGATTCGCAATTTGGGCTCATGGGCATGGCATTTCATCCCAATTTTGCAACCAATGGCCGCTTCTTTGCCTCTTACAACTGTGATAGGACAAAGTCACCCAGCTGTTCTGGTAGGTGCTCTTGTAACTCTGATGTTGGCTGTGATCCCTCAAAGGTTCGCACGGATAATGGCGCTCAACCATGCCAGTATCAAGTTGTTGTATCAGAATATTCCGCTAAAGGTTCTTCAGCAAATGTTTCTGAGGTTTGCTCATCTGGACACCCTCATCCATTCATGTCTGTTTATTCCCCATACTCCATATTCATGCACATTATTCATTTTCACCTTTGTTAGGTAACGTCTGCTGATCCATCTGAAGTCACAAGGATCTTTACCATGGGCCTGCCTTATACGTCTCAGCATGGAGGTCAGATCCTCTTTGGGCCTACTGACGGATATCTCTACCTTATGATGGGGGATGGTGGAGGAAAGGGGGACCCTTTTAATTTCTCTCAGAACAAAAAGTCACTTCTGGGAAAAATTATGAGGCTTGATGTTGATAATGCACCAAGTAAGTCTTCCAGAAGGCCATCTTTTGTCATTTGTTGATTGATTTATCTATTCGGAATTGCATTCCTGTGGTTGCTTCAGATTCCATGTTCGCGTCTCTATCGCTGCTCTTCTTTTCCCCATCTTATTTATATTAGTTGTAAATGTTGGCATCAGAACTACAGAACAAAATGGTAGTCGTGACTCCTAATCACCACCTTCAGTGTTGTTCCAATAATTTTCTCTCTTCTGGGCCAATTGTGTTAAATAAGTAAACTACTGGGCACATTTTAAAGAATGGTTTAGTCAAAGATGCTGGATGGTGAGTAAAAATCTTCTTCAGGATCTTCAAACTGGCAGTATTATCATTCCATACAGAAAATATTAGGTTACGTTGTTCATATGGTCATAGTTAAAACCTTGTAGACAATTGACACTTGACAGATTTATACCTGTCAATACAAATTTAGAACCCAGTATTTTGTAGGATAAAGATAAACTAGTTTCTATTGCCAGTATGATAAACTTAAATACTTAAATCTCCTCTCACATAAGGCAAACAATTAGCAATATATGGAGCATCAGCATGTAATTTGTTCCCTTTACAGGACAGAGTGAAATTGCTAACCAGAGCTTGTGGGGTAAGTACTCCATTCCAAAAGACAACCCATACACTGATGACAATGACTTAGAACCAGAAGTTTGGGCATTGGGTCTTAGAAACCCATGGAGATGCAGCTTTGATTCCGCGAGGCCTTCCTACTTCTACTGTGCCGATGTTGGTCAGGTAACATTCAGCATTATATGAGCAACTCATGATAATTTGCTACTTTTTAATTTAATACTATTGGTTAACAACTGATGCAGTAAAAGTAGTGGTTCTTCGTTAGTTTTTCTTTTTAAGGAAATTGTCCTATTTTACTCCATAAAGTATGGTATCAGTCCTAGAGTCCATCCTTCGGAGGGCCGTCTATGGTCCATGGCTTGCGCTGCCGTTTTTGGACGTTGTTGGAGAGTGTAGTGTACCTCTCCATCCCCCCCTGTGGGCGTTGTCGGCCACTGTTGTAGTTTTTCTCTTTCTTTTTATTTCTGTTTCTATTTTTGTTACAGTTACAGGCTGTCTGGCCTCTTGTGTACTTACCTTGACGTTTTTTCTTCTTCTAATATATTGACGTGTATTTTTTTGCGTGTTTGCGAAAAAAAATATGGTATCAGTCTACTTAGCCAGTTCAGTTAATACCCCTAAACTGCTAAAAGCAGTTACTATCTATAAGGCTGGTCTTTGATGGTGGTTTTACCAACTTGACCGCCTCATTATCAGGCTTTGCCACATTCGCTGTGCTGATGTGATGCCAAGTGGGAAAAGTAGGCATGTGGCAGATATGGTGGCAAAAGTCAAAACCATCTTTAGAAATAATTCAAGGGGTTTGGTGGACCAAGCAGTAGTTCAGGGGAGTATATTGGACTTTGTCCTGCCCTTCTAAGGTTGGTTTCTTTGTTAGTTGGGCACCCTTGACCTTGAGGGTTGTATTGCTTCTAGTCATCATCGAGCAACCTGATAAACCGATCGAAAAGTCTTGGTATAGCTATGTAATCAGCTTGATCATGAACTTCATAATAATCTGAACTTGATAGACATTTACAGATAAAGGCACAAGGACAGGATAAATGTGTAGCAGATGAAAGCCTATTTATTCATTGTGCCGGTATTAATGGAACTCAACTGTTTGTTATCCAGACTTAACATTTAGCTCTCTTCTTTTCTTTTACTGAAGGCAAGCTTTTGTATTTCTAAAACAGTCAGAATTTAATTTCATCAAATTCAGAAAAATTGTCAAGATATGCGACCACTATGCGCACTTTGCATGCAGTACATCATTTGCATGTTTTACCTCAATCTACGTAGGATCAATACGAAGAAGTAGATTTGATCTCCAAGGGTGGAAACTATGGATGGCGTGCATATGAGGGCCCACTTGTTTTTTATCCACCTTCAGCGCCTGGAGGGAACACATCCCTCAATTCTATAAATGCCATTCCCCCTATCATGGGCTACAACCATTCTGATGTCAATAAGAAGATTGGATCCGCGTCAATAATAGGTGGTAATGTTTATCGAGGATCTACCGACCCCTGCTTGTACGGAAGGTACTATCATTCACCATTGTGGAAGCACACTACATCGATCTTGCTTTATTTTGGAACTTAAAGATGGCCTTGAACTAGTAGAATCTTGAAATTGCATATCAGAAAATGTCTCTGATAATAATGTGTTTTCAGGTATGTATACGCCGATCTGTATGCATCAGCGATGTGGACCGGCACAGAGGCTCCAGAGAGCAGTGGGAACTACACCTCCAGTCTGATCTCCTTCAGCTGCTCCAAGAGTTCTCCCATAGCGTGTGACACTGCTGCTGGAAGCTCCCTCCCATCGCTCGGGTACATATACTCCTTTGGCGAGGACAACAACAAGGACACCTACGTCCTGTCGAGCAAAGGCGTGTACCGGGTTGTTCGGCCCAGCTTCTGCAGCTACTCCTGTCCAGCGGAGAAACCTGCAACCAACACTGGGACGACGCCTTCGTCAGCGGCATCAGTGACAGAGATGGGAGCGCTTTTGCTGTCGGTTATTATGTTGTGGGTTTTGGTAAGATAGTATCCGACGTATACCACTAGTATATATAGTACGTATATTATTCGGATGCGATGAGATGCAGTGGAGTACAGGGATTGCAGGCTTGTTAGCAAAATAAGCCCTTTTTTTCCCTTTGTCTGAACAATCTCACTGGCTCGATAACCGTATGTAAATAATCAGTATTTAAGTTGTGCAAGAGGGCTTCATGCATCATTATCAAGGTGAATGAAGCTTCTTCGTACTACATAAGTGTGTTAGTCAGCACAGCAGTTGAAGGAAGGTGATTCCATCTGGTGTGGTGACTGGTGACTGGTACATGATGTATAATACCAGTGGATGTTGGATGGAGTTAACAAGTAGGAGTAGGAGGGATGTTGCAGTAAGTTGGGTAAAAATGTTGCTGCAGGTGAAACTGGAACTGGAATTGCAGGAGGCCTTGCAACGGCATCTGCGAGAGGCTGTTGCAGCAGCAGCGGTTCATCCGGCGTCTCCAGAGCCAGGTGATGGGCATCGTCGACGCCCTACGTGCACTTGTGATTCAGGTCAGGACCAGGTAATCCCTGCACGACTGCATCTGCCTTTGCCTTTGCCTTTGCCTTTGCCGTTGCTGCTGCTGATACTGCGCAACTGCAAATATCAGGAACAAGCAGATATAGATAGCCTTCACTATATTGTTATATGGAATATGGATTGATGGTGGTATGTTTTTCTTCCACCTATGTACATGACCTGCAATATATATGGATGGGGTGACACGATTTATGTGTTGCTTTCAGTTCATTCTTAGTTGCTTCTGCAACAAGTGCATATACATATGTGATGTTTTCTTGTGTTCGATCTGGCTTCTTTTTTATTCCAGCATGTATCGATCGTGTGAGTTTGTAATGATAGATTACACGCAGCGCCAGTGGATTTGCTTGAAAGAATGAAAACTAAATGCTTGTACGAAATTTTGCAGAGACTGCACGTAATCTGCCCAAACGCCGTATGATCGGTGAAGAAGTAGCTTGCCACGTCCTCGACTTTTCCAGAAAACACCCCGCACTTCTGGTTAATTGCGTTCAGGTTTCAGCTACCGTGACATCTTCATCTAGTAACTATAAAGCCACGAGTATATACCATAATAGTTTAGAGACATGGTCTCTGATAAAATTGATATCACTCAAGGTTGTTTGGATTTAAGGACTAAATTTTAGTCCGTGTCACATAGAATGTTTGTACATCAATTTAAAAGACTAAACGTAAATTAATTATAAAATTAGAGGATAATTCGCGAGACAAATCTATTAAGCCTAATTCATCCACGATTAGCAAATATTTAATGTAGCATCACACCGTTAAATCATGGCGTGATTACGCTCATTAAATTCGTCTCGTAAATTATCCTCCGATTATGAATAAGTTTTGTAAACAGTCTATATTTAATACTCCAAAATTATATCTAAACATTCGATGTGACAGAAACTAATTGTCCCAGTGGACCAAACAGGGTATTAGACTGAAACTACTCCTACCCATACAACGCATAGTACCCCCCTTATACGTATGCACGTATGTGTGGGTATATATATATACACTAATATAAAATGTACCAGTTCATCCAATCAATTAGCAATTAACAGTCTGCGAGAAGAAAAAATTATCTGTGCATATTCGGTTACCGCGAGAAAGAAAAAATTATCCGCTCCCGTCCGGCAAAGCCGCTTGCCGCGCGCGCCTTCATCGTCGCCTCCTCGCACGCGCCGGCTTGATCTGCCGGAGCCCACGGTCTCGCCACCACTTTGCGTAGGGTGCCCGGCTCTCGCCCTCGAGCCCCGGGACACGGCGTCGCTCATGCTCAAGGCCCTCGCCTCGACCTCCAAGGCCACCGCCTCCCGCACTGCAAACATAGCTCGCCCACCATGACATCGACGCCTCCATAGTCAAGCTACCCCCTCCGCGGCGGCGGCCCGACGACCTCTAGCCACAATTGGCGAGCATGACCTAGGCAACAACGAACATCAAGTTTGGAGTGGGGAAAACCGACTGAGAGAGCAGATTGGGCGGTGAGAGTGGAGGCCAGAGGTGGAGGCGTTGCAGAGGAGACCCATCCAGAAGGAGGGAGTAGATCAGGCGGCGGGACCAACGGTCGATGGTGGGAGACGCCTCTGGCTTCATCGTCGATGACGACGAAACGCCGGTCGTGATCGCCGCGGTATCATCAGCATCTCTATCTCTCACATCTTATCTCTCACTGGTTGTGGTTGACGAAAAGGGTACTGCCCACTTGCCCCCACGGTTACCCGTCCCCAATAGCAGACGGATTCGGCGATGGATTCGGTATGGAAGAACCAGCGCCGTGCATCTCCCCAATGGCGAGCATCTTCTGGGTGATGGAGGAGCACCACTCACAAGGTATTGCTTCGATTTGTGAAATAATTCTCCTGCTCAAACCCTATAAGCAATCACCAGAAAGAACACATATTTTTTTACTGGTGTTCCTTTTTCTTATTGGGAGAAGCATTGGTGGAGATGGATCATGAACCATGCCTTTTTTAATGGAAATCAAGAACCGTGCATTGTTTGTCACTAAGAGGGATATGTGCTTGTAGCTGTATGTAGGTGGATGCAGAGGTTTGCAAAAATTAGTATGTGCCGGAGTGTGTGTGCATATGTAGGCATGGGCGGTGCTGGCGACGGTGGTGGCCGTTAATTCCACCGGCTGATTGCATTCGCGGATGACACAAACACGGTGCTGATGATGCCTTGTGTAATGGATTAGGAGACATAATCAGTACGCATATCTATAGGAATATGCAGTGCATACATTTTCCTTCTGTTTTGCTGCTTAGGATCTTAGAATTTTAATGAGCTATAATACTTTGTCAAACATATGTTCGCTATATTTCAGATTTTCTGTTTTGCTATTATAGAGTTTTTTCTTTGCTAGATACAGACTATTATTGAGAAGTGACAACTACTATTACTGACTCAAAGGGAGACTCTAGCCACGATCTTGGTGCAACTGAAAGTTCAAGTAAGTGGAAAGAATCTGCTATACTTGTAGATACTGCTAATTATTTTAGTACTCATAGCAATTCATGTTGTATGATTTTAGGCAGTACAAGGAATTTTATTGCAATGAGCTCTCGTGACACGTGGTGAAATCCAAAGCTCAGATGGAAATCAAGAACTATAGAGTTTTCCACATGAATCATCTGAAGAGCATTATATTGACGGGTAATATTTCTATGTCACACACTTCTAATTAATTGTACTTTTGCTATTTTCATGCTAAAAGAACTTCAAAAGTTTATAGCATCCAATAGAGTGTGGACTTTATTTTAGAATTTACTACTGCTATGCCTTTGATTCAATTCGATAGAGTTGATGGAATTATTGAGCTAGGGTGATATGATAGTGCACAAATTTGTCCTGCTAACAAAAAAAATTAAGATCAAAAGTTTGGAAGGACTTTAAAGTAACGGTAGTGGATAGTTGTTCTAAGGCAGTCTGTCTACATTGTCATGCACATTTAGTGGCCGGAAATAAGAATGGAACAAGTCATTTGGATTATCACATAGGTGCTTGTCCAAAGCTTCAAAAGTCAAAGAAAAAGAAGACCGGTACTCCAAAGGCAGAACTTCCAATTTTTTATCAGCAAAGAAGTCAGGACTCAGGAGGACTTTGCTCGAATGGTTGTGTCATAATTGCTCCTCCTGCATGTCCGAGCATTTTTATACAAGATGATTCATTTATAATCTACAAACTCAATTTAAGTTAATGCATAGAACTGTTGTGAGAGAGGATTAAGTTATATGAGGAAAAAGGGAAGCTATATGAAATACTAGATAGAAATCTGAGCCGAGTGAACATTACATCTGATATGTAGACATCAACTAAATGACTGGCTATATGGGCATGACTATATGGGCATGACACTCATTACATTGATGCTAATTGAAAGCTTCAAAAAGGATTATTGCTGGTTTTTCCATTGCTAAAGCAATTATGACAAGGCTATATGAATATCGAAGCCTTGAAGGTGGGGTCTGATTTCGATGTGCTTAAGGTCAGTAATCTCGAGTTTCTCTGTAGTATGTAGCAGTGTTTGCTGTTGAAATTTGTTAGTTTATCGTGACCCACTGATGTGTTTATTGGTTTGTATCATTGCAATGGTGCACTTTTGATGCTTGATAGGCTATAAAAGGGACACTCCGACATTGTGAGGTACTGAGGTGAGTAGGGACTTTTTGTTCATTGCCCTGTTGTTGCGCTATTGATTGCAATTTGGTGGATAATTTTGATGCACGCAGCTAAACATACATTGCACCTGCTTGATTCCTGCACAAAGAAGTTCATTAGCCAGATGGATCAGTTAAACACAAAGATAAGGTATGAAAATTTTGTACTGCGTGGCTTCCTATGAGTTCATGAGGACTTTCATATGCTTTTTTTCCTGCAAGTTGGACTTGCTTTAAGTGATTCTGCATCTCTTGCTTCTTTTGCTTGGGGCCATAATATTTCCAAAACCCATCGGGAGGATCAGTTAAAGACTTACATATATTAGAACTCTAATATTTGTTGGATGTAAATGGATTGGATGGCCTACTGAAATTATATATTTATTTTTTTGTTTGATCCAAGGATTGTGGTTTGGTTTCAGCCAGAATTATATCAAAAGTGTAGACCGAAGGCCCCAAAATATATAATCAATTTAAGGTGGTCTTGATGGATGATCCAAGTTCATCATTTTGGAGATATATGGAATGCATGCAGATTTGTAATACACTCATTAGTTCAAAACTCAGTACTCTCTTTTCAAAGTAGACTCAACTGTCAGTTCTTTCTGTGTTTCTTCGTTACTTAAAAATTCCAAGTACGCTGGTGTGCTTTGGTTATACTGTGTGAATTTCTAATTTCTTTTATTTTCTACATGGATCCTTGCGCAATGTACTATGGTTGCATGCAGTGAAGTGTTTTTTTCCAGCCTGAACGGAAATTTGAACGAAGCTTGATTCTTTATTCTTCCATGAATGAAAATATAGATTGGTTTAGGTATATATTGAGTCTGCAAAATATTAATTTGAAACAAAATATATCGTGAAAAACGTGCATTTGGACGTGCATGAAGTATATATATATAACTATCAAATAAATGAAAATATATTAAAATCGGACTAAAAGTTCTATAAATTAATAAAAAATTACCAAAGATAGGTATAGTCGTAAAATACATTATCATCTAATCTTAAGTTTAAACTCAACTTTATTCGAGAGAAAAAGATAAATTTTGACTATTAATCCAAAATTTGTCTTTTTTTCCTTTCAACCCAAGTGAAATTTGGACTAATATTTGGTATGAATGGATATCATGTTTGTACCTATGTTTAATTATTTTTCATGAATTTATAATACTTTTAGATATGGTTTTCACAGGGTTTTCGCTTATTTCATGATTTTCACTGGATAATTTCATGCTTATTTCATGATATATATATATATATGTTTCGTTTAAGTCCCTGTAAAGTTTTCTAATTTGTTTTAGCATAAATTTTACAAAATAGATCTCAAAAGAGAAAATGAGACATCATCAATACCCCTTAACAACAAACCACCCCCTCCCTTTCCTCCCCTTCCTCCTATGACCGGTGAACGAGCTCAGCAACGGTGTAGATCTGACTGCAAAGCCACCATGACTTCTGCAAGTTACAATGTCTAGAGTCAACGTCTTTACTCTTTTTCTGGTTCAAATCCAACGTGAACGCTTGAAATCAACATGTATCATGGAACGTTGGGCATGTCCTAAGCTTTCGTTCATATATAAGCATTCAATCATTCAATCATATGATAGCATATTTTTTGAGGAAATTATTTTATAGTAGAAGAATTTATACGATGTTTGATTTGGTCGATTGGTGTAGGTGTTTAAAGACAGTTCAATGATAAAAATCATACACGATTTCTATAGCAGCCTAATCATAAAAAAACTACTCGTAAAAACTAATCCTTTCAATGCAAATGTAATGCCTTCGTGTAATAAATGTTGTCTTTTTTCTTTCTCTCTCCCAACTCATCTTCCCGCAAGGCGCGGTAGAGCAGGTCAGAGCGCGGTAGCGGCGACGCGGTAGAGCAGGGCAGAGCACGGTCGCGACGGCGCTGCCAAGCAGGGCGGGAGCGGAGCCAGCGCGTAGCGGAGCTAGCGCGGGCGCGGCAGCCGTCGACGTGGCGACGAGCGGAGTAAGCGTGGGGACGAGCGGAGCAAGCGTGGCAACCGAGCGGGCGTGGGCACGATGACCATTGGTGCATCAACGAGCGGAGCAAGCACGAGCGGAGCCAGATAGAAACCAATGGTTTCTTCCCAATGACAGATTTTCTCGTTTTTACCTACATCGGTTTTAGGGAAGACTCAGTTTCTTACCCAAGAAATCATTTCCTCATTTTTTATTTTTTTTCTCTTTAATTCAGTATTTTTTGATGACATGACATCTTATTTAATAAAAATAAAAATTATAATTAATATTCCATTGGACTGTCCTAATGGTTTGCTAATGGTTTTGTGATGTTAAGCCAAATGGAGACGAGTCTTCACCACGTGCCTGTACTGATGAAGTGATGATGAGAGAGAGAGAGAGAGAGAGAGTAGAGCAGTAGAGAGCGCGAGGCCCATGAGATGATGAAGCCCACCACCGGCACCGCCCTTTCCTCGGCCGCCGCCGCCGCCGCCGTCGCCGTCGACCGCCGCTGGCTGCTGCCGCTCGCCATCGGCTCCGCCCTCTCCCTCATCCTCCTCCTCCTCCTCACCACCTTCCCTCTCCCCTTCCCCTCCTCCGCCGCCTCCCGCTCCCCCAACCCCACCCTCTTCGTCGAGCATAAGCTCGCCCCCTCCCCGCCCTCCTCCTCCGCTTCGCCCCCTCGCTTCGCCTACCTCATCTCAGGCTCCGCGGGCGACGCCGGTGCGCTCCGCCGCGTCCTCCTCGCGCTCTACCACCCCAGGAACCTCTACATCCTCCACCTCGATGCCGAGGCGCCCGACTCCGACCGGGCCAACCTCGCCGCCGACCTCGCCGAGCACCCGATCATCGCCGCCGCCGCCAACGTCCGCGTCGTCCAACGGGCCAACCTCGTCACCTACCGTGGCCCCACCATGGTCGCCAACACCCTGCACGCCGCCGCCGCCTTCCTCTACAACAACCAACAAGGGGGGGACCCGCACTGGGACTGGTTCATCAACCTCTCCGCCTCCGACTACCCGCTCCTCACGCAGGATGGTACCAACACGATGACTCAGATGCCTTGCCTGCCTTTTGAGTTGACTCTCGGCTCAGTTTTGATTTGCTGCAGATCTGATCCATGTGTTCTCCAAGCTGCCTCGCGGTCTCAACTTCATCGACCACACCAGCGACATTGGGTGGAAGGAGTAGGCCCTTCAATTCTTCCTACCCTTACTCACTCCTCTTGCTACTCACATCCTAGGGCCAATGCATCGTTGTCTTGCATTTTTTTTGTAGGTATCAGAGGGCCAAGCCGGTCATCATTGACCCTGGCCTCTACATGAAGAAGAAGGCCGATGTCTTCTGGATACCGCAGCGCCGAAGTGTTCCCACAGCCTTCAAGCTCTTCACCGGTCAGAACACTGTAACAGATGCCACTTCTCAAACTTGCTGTTTTTTTTACTAGCTTGCTCATTTAGGGAAAAATTGACTTTATTCCCCCCCTCAAGACACAGTAAAATGCTATGCATGGTCAAATTTCCTTTCTTCCATGGTCTGCTCGTTAGTATTGGTGATAATGGAATCTAGGGAGTATTAAACCGTCTCTTTGGTCATGCTACCGAGATGACTAATTTACTGGCTTTTGTATGACAAGGTTAGGCATTTGATAAAACATGAGCTCTTTGAAATTAATCTATCCACCTTAGGCTAGAAGCTTTGCTAACAGGCTGTCATCAGCTTCAAAATTTTGTCCTTTATCCTAGTTCATGTCTGTTTACTTGCACAAAAATCGTCTTTCCTTGAAGGTCCTAACATCGTCGTATAGATGCATTTGGAAGATGGAACCACTTTATTGCTGCTTACTACAAGTTGATGTCGTGACCTGATCCTATCCAACCTTTTAGTAGCAACGCAAAGATCAAAACCGTTGTTTGTTTCTCTAGAGTCTCAAAGAGTTAAGATAAACTTTTTCCTCCAAATAGCTCATATATCTTAGTACACTCCATGTTCAGACAACAACACAGCCCGACCACATACTGAAAATGTTAGGATTAAGCTACAGATGCAGAGCCAACCCACTCAGTGAAAGCCAAGGCATAGGCATATAGTTTATTAAGCACGATGTGTTGAAGTTTTATGAAATGATCTGATTTATGCTTCAAGTGGATGCATCTGACAATCCTACCACATTGCAGGGTCTGCTTGGATGGCCTTGTCTAAGCCGTTTGTCGAATACTGCATATGGGGCTGGGACAACCTTCCTCGAACTGTACTCATGTACTATGCCAATTTCATCTCTTCACCGGAAGGCTACTTCCACACTGTGGTCTGCAATGCCAAGGAGTTTAAAAATACCACGGTGAACCATGACCTGCATTACATATCATGGGACAACCCTCCGAAGCAGCATCCGCACTACCTCACGATTGAAGACTTGGACAGGATGGTTGCTAGCAATGCACCATTTGCTCGCAAGTTTCATGCAGATGACCCGGTTCTAGACAAGATAGATGCGGAGATCCTGTTGCGTGGCCCAGACATGCTCACTCCTGGAGGATGGTGTGGAGGGACACGAGAAAATGGAAGTGACCCTTGCTCAGTCATCGGCAATACCACTCTCCTTCATCCTGGTCGAGGAGCTGTACGGCTGCAGCGGCTCATGACGTCGCTCCTGTCAGAGGAGAAGTTTCACCCAAGGCAGTGCAAGTGATGTGTTTCTGACTGAAGGCTCTGTGCATGGAGAGTGCTCCTGGTGACATGTGGTTCTGACCCATATTTCACCGTTTTGTTGGGCAGCTTCCATTTAACCTGTGCAATATATGTTTTAGGGCCACGCCACTACATCGATCAGTTTGTTGTATGCTGACATTGTATCATCCATTTGTACAAACACGAGATGAATGTACCATCCATATGGTCTGGAGTGAAACTTGAAGTTGGCGATCGCAGTGTATTTCCGTGTCTCTGAACTTTGTTAAAGAGTGGTGAGGTTTGTTGGGAAGTATGGTGTGGGATAAGAATGAGTGTGAACCCTAAAACGATCGGTTTGGATGTCTGATTCCAGACGATTGTGACTAGTGCTGTTCATTGTTTGTGTTAGGATCGACGTTAAGGTTGTCCCAGGCAGAAACAACAAAAAGTGCAAAGGTTGCAGGATGCAGAGACGCATATATCTGAGATTAATAGAGGAACAAGCCATGAATCATCAATGGGGTTTCTGATAGTAGTAATAGTTCATTACCGAGTCTAAGGAAGGAATAAATAAACTACTAGTAATTAGAGAGATTAAGACCAAGGAAGGAAAGAAGGTCGTCCAAGAAATAAGCAGCAGTTAACGCGGCAAGGCAGCCGACAGATAGACAGCTAGTCAACGGGGCAGACGGATGGACGGCTCTGATCGAACCAACCAAAGTCCAAGCATCTAGAACCACTTTTTACAACTCCATTGACACAAGCTAGGAAAAATTGAAGACGGTCGGCCGGCGTTCCATTTCGTTTGCTTCCATCGATCCTTCCTCCCTACCTTGCCCTTGGCCACAACCGCAATTACAACAAGCTCTTCTATTGACACAAGAAGAAGCAACAGCACAAGCTCCATAGATGGCCGAGTCGAAGCTGATATACGCGATGGTGGCGCGAGGAACGGTGGTGCTGGCGGAGCACACGGCGTACGCCGGCAACTTCCGGGACATCGCCGCGCAGTGCCTGCAGAAGCTCCCCGCCGGCGACAACCGCCTCACCTACACCTGCGACGCCCACACCTTCAACTTCCTCATCCACCAAGGCTACGGTACATACAATCTTCTATTTAATCTCTCTCTTTTGCATCCCTGTTTATTACAGATATATCTATGATTATCATCTACTTCATCGTTTTGGCTTAATTAGCCAACAACAACTAATCTTGGTTTAATTCGTGTTGCGACGACAGTAGCTAGTCATGATTAGTTTGCACCAGATATATTAAAATTTTGATCATCGATGACGACGACGACCGATGAATAGGGAAATCTACCATGTCAATATGTCATCCTCCCAGTTTGTTAACTGTGTACCATCCACGTTGCTTTCATATTCAGTCTCACACAAGTTGTTTTAGATCATTGATCGACCCAGTATCAGACAAGTTGAATGTATCAAATTGTTTACCCCATCACAAAAGTTTGCAGCTGTTTATTTCTTTAAAGTCACACTTCTAATCCTAATAGAGGGTAACCTGACCTGAAGAAATTATTTCATCTGATGTGGCTTTACACTTGACTGAAAGCACAAGAAAATTTCAGTTGCCACTTTACTTGCCTGTATGACTGAATAATCTGCAAAAATAAAAAAAATAACAGCATACTGCGTGGTTGCAACCGAGTCAAGTGGCCGGCAGATTCCCCTTGCCTTGCTAGATATGATCAAGGAGGATTTCAACAAGAGGTATGCAGGAGGAAAAGCAGCCACAGCTGCAGCCAACAGCCTCAGCCGAGATTTTGGGTAACCTACAATTCATTTCACCTGCCAACAACTAATTTATGGATTCAGATAGATATACTACTTTAGGTCTATAAAACACCATTATAAATTCCTTATATATGCATGTTCAATACATCGTGTGTTGGCTTGATAGGCCAAGGCTTGGAGA
Source organism: Oryza australiensis (assembly GCA_019925245.2). Taxonomy (NCBI): domain Eukaryota; kingdom Viridiplantae; phylum Streptophyta; class Magnoliopsida; order Poales; family Poaceae; genus Oryza; species Oryza australiensis. Next base: position 692,434 of record JAIFGZ020000625.1, read on the forward strand.
GCAGATGAAGTACTGCATGGATCACCCTGAGGAGGTGAGCAAGCTAGCCAAAGTGAAAGCTCAGGTGTCTGAAGTTAAAGGCATCATGATGGAAAACATTGAGAAGGTCTGTACATAGTCCAATTGGAGCTACTAGATTCAGGTATCTGAAGTTACTAACAACTAGTTTTGCATGGCATGATATATCATCAGGCCATTGATCGCGGACAGCAGATCGACGTACTTGTCAGCAGGACAGAGCAACTCCATGACCAGGCAGGCATTTCAGTTTCATTCATCAAGCCACGTAATTTACAGATTGGGAGCTAGTTACTAAGACATTTTGATTGCATTTTACTACAATTTGCAGGCTGCTGATTTCAGGCAGCAAGGGACGCGAGTGCGACGCAAGATGTGGTATCAGAACATGAAGATCAAACTCATCGTCCTCGGTATCATCATCGCGCTCATCCTCATCATAATCCTCTCCGTTTGCCACGGCTTCAAATGCTAGATAGATAGCTAGCTAGCTAGCTATATAGTATTCGTTATGCACTCCACATTGTTGTCATCCTCAATTCATATCTATATATATACGCTTGCTAATTGCACTGCTAGGAAAGTTCACTATTGTCCCGGTTTGTAATCCTTTTTAATCCTGGGTTATAAACCGAGACAAGAAAAACGGGACAAAAAATACATATCTTTTTAGTCCAGGTTAAAATAACCGGGACTAAATATCCATCTTTAGTCCCGGTTAGCGTTACCAACCGGAACTAAAGATAAAACGCCACGTGACTGCAATCTTCTTTTTTTTCTTTTTTCATTGTTTTTTCTGCTTTAATATAATTTTTTTCAACAATGACACAACAAAATCATCCACAAATTTATAGATCAACAATAATACATCTATAATACATCTAAAGAACATATTTCACATTTCACAGATTAACAAGAGTACATCTTCATACAACAAAATCATCACACAAATTCACAAATTCATCTCAAACAAGAATACATCACAGATCTAAAAAAGTCATCTCAAAACAAGAATCCCGCACCGGCCCACCGCCCACTGCCTACCGCCGTCGATGTGCGCCGACCGAGAGGGAAGGAGGAGGAGGGCACCGCGGCCGCCGCCCACTGTGCGGCCACCGCCGCTCGTCGTCGGGAGGGCGAGGGAGAGGGAGCAAGTGAGGGAGAGGGAGAGGAAGCAGAAGAAGATAAGGCAGACGACACGGGGGACGAGGAGAGGCCGAGATTTTTTGTTCCAGTTTATATAAAAATCAGGACAAATGTTGATTTTTAGTCGGTTAGTAACACCAACCGAGAAAAAAATAGGGTTTGACAACAACATGCATGACAACAACATACAGATTTTTTTGAATCGAGACTAAAAAATAATGGGTCCGTTGCACTTTTTAACCTGGGAAAAATATTTTCTAGGCTCGGTTCCTATTGCAACCGGAACTATTGTGGATTTTGGAAAGTGAACCAAATATTATCTCTCAGCAAGGAATTTTTTTGATGGAATTGATAGTATATATACTGAATTATACTAGTACCTTGCTTTTTTGACATCTGACAAGAGCAAATGAAGACTAGTAAGCAGACATAAGCCTAGGTTGCTTGATGAAAGAAGTGAAGAAAATTGCTATCTTGACGAAAGAAGCAAACTAATTAAGGTTAGCGTCCACGGTGCCTGCCGCCGCGTCCGCCGTCCTGGTCGCGGCCACCGCCGTAGTAATCGTCGTCCTCTTCCTCCTTGTTAGCAATATTATCCCATGTTTATGTTGCTATAAATCGGTAGAATGGTTATGATAAGATAAAGGCTATATGTACACATGTTCTGTGATTAATCCATTTTGCGTTGAGCTATTTTTATTTTCATGGTATCAGATTTCATCAATCCTCTCGCTTCCGCTAAACCCTAACCTCTTCTCCCCTGCCGCTGCCGGCCACTTTCTCTCGTCGGCCCCCATGTCATCTCTCGACAATGCAGCCCTCTCGGCAACGATCTCTTCTGTTGCCGACGCCGCCACCTCCGCAATCCGAAAGATGCTCCTTCCTGCTGACGACTCGACCTCTGTAGAGGATCTCGCCGCCGCCACTGCCCTCGCTGCCGCCACCTCTGCCGCGGCGGCCAAGGCTGTCCAGGAGGCCATCTCCATCCTCGTCGTCCCTCCGTCCACCACGACAACCATGGTGTCGAGCCCGTCTTCCCCGTCCATGGTGATTGTCGACGTGTCACTTATTCGGGCTCTTGTTAACGCTAAAATTTGATAAGATTCGTAGTGGATTTGGTTAAGAAAAGGGGTCAATCAACCGATGGATGTTTATCCGAAAATACCATGGCATAAAATTTTAAATTCTATCTATTGATTAGGTTGGATTTAGTAACTTTCTTTTTTATCTTTAGAAAGTAAGTTTTGTCTAGTGTCTGATCAGGACTTATAATTTTCCTTTTCTTGTTAGAAAATCTTATCTCGTGTTGATATAGGATTGTATCAACCAAGGGTATAAATATGTACACCCGGGATTTTTGTAATCTATCTCTCAATCAATATACAACTTTCAACGCATCACCACCATCTTTTTGGAGGTTTTTCTTCCGACGAGTTCTTATTTTTCGAGCATGGGTTGTATTGGTTAAGTTTGACCTCCGGCGAAAAGTGAGTTCCATCATCTTTGCTTGCATCAGCGTGGCTAGGCCTTCATCGGTTCTATCTGATATTCTAATTGGGTTGAAGCAAGCATTACCTATCTGGTATATTGTTTCTACTTTCGATCGCATTGTTGTTTAGTTTTACATCAACTTAGTTGGGACTTTCTCGGTTCAGTCTGATATTTCGATCAAGTTGATGCTTCTCTAAACATGATGCTATTTAAAGGTATATTTGATATATCATCCACGTTTGCATAGGCTTATCGTTTCATTGAGTATTAGATTATTATATACAATCTCGTGTTATATCGGTTAGGTCTGATCTATTAGATTGTCATTGATAATGTAAGTCTTGTTAAGCCGATAGGTTTTTATGCAGCGTTCATCGGAGTGCTAGCCGATGTTATCGTTATTTTGAGCTTCAGCTATCAGATATATTAGTTGTCTAGCCCATATACACTTTAATTTATTTACATCACATCTTTAGCCGATGTATGTTTAACCATCGGATCTATATCTATCATTTTATATCAGTTTTGGCCGATTGATTCATATTATCTTATTTCATTACATCTTCTAAGTTACATCGGTTTATACTCAAACTTGTATAATTTTTAGTTGAATCTATATTTATTAGCCTCAATCTTATATTATCTCGGTTTGGTCTGATCTATCAAGATTGTCTTTGATAAAGAATAATTTATTAATGATTAGACATAGTTTAGTTTCAGTCGATGGTAACATAAATCTTATTGTTTATATGATTATTTTAATTTACATTAGACAACCTATTCATCTATCTTATAGTTGCAGTATCAAACTAACTGACACATCCTAAATCCGAATTTTAGGTCTGCACCTAAAGTGAAGCAAATCTCTCAGACAGTGTGTGCGACGAATTTCGTGTCAACAGCCCTCGAGATGAGTAACAACACTACTCCAGTTTATATGTATTATGAATGGGAATATCACATAAAGTACAATGAGGAATACAACGACTAGACTAATCTGTCGACTAGAAGCTGTCGAGAACGACCCGATGAGATCTATTTAGCAAATAAGGCACTGGCTTTCTCCAGATTACTTCTGGATGTGGTTTTAGCTATGGCTTATAATATGATACCCCTCCCTGAACGAAGGGGTCTTCTATATATAACGTAGATCATCTTCTTTTCCAAGTAGAACTCGAGGAGATAAAATAGGATATGTGACTAAGGAAACTTTATCTTTTCCGACTAGGATTCTGACACCTTTTATTTCGAAAAGATAATTTCTTTTTTTAAGTGTTGTATTTCCTTAATTAAAGGATACCTCCTGGACATATGACATTGTCATATTCTACTAATCCGTGTGTAGGAGGTATTGACACTGACAGAAACCATCTGGGCATGCGGTCTTTTTTTGTAAGCATCTCCTTTACGGCAACCCAAATTTTCCTCCTCCGTGAATGGCCCTTCTAAGTCATCTGAATCGACCTGAGGTAAGTCCATCGTTTCCCAATTTAATGTGCAGTTTCGTTGCTTGTATGTGAAAATACTTTGTGTTTGTGTCCCCCTCCATTGGCCATGTTAGCCGGGATGTTTGCCTCTTCTTTGTCTTTGCCACCGGTCCCAGGCCTAGAATCCTTATGTTGAGATCCTTTCTAACTACTCATCGGTGCTAAGGGACATAATCTTCTGGACCGTGTCCAGTCTAAAGATTACCTCCTGGGTCACGTAAAAATATTGTAGTTTGATCTCACCAAACAATTTTCTACTCTATTTTCCAAGGGCCTTTGTCATTATTGTTAATTTGTGGCTGAGCTTTGTTACTGAATCCGTATTGAATCCTCAAAACAAAACCATGCGAATTACTCAAAATACAAAATTCCTTCTTTCCTATTGACAGTCCTAATGACCAATATAAAAATTATTTCTTTGAATGAATTTCTCGACTTTTTTTACCTACCTCTTTCAGGCTTAGTTCATCCTCCTACTTTTTCAACTCAACTCATCTTCCTCGTTTTTTATATACATGTTTTTCAAACGAAGTATGTTTTTAAAGTTTTCTATATTTTTTTATAAAAAGATACTTTAAAAATTATATTAATTTATTTTTAAAATTTTTAGGTTAATATTTAATTAATATCTGCTAATATGCAACATCTCTCATTTTTCATGGGAGGAGGTGAAGTTTCTAGCTTCACCTTCCAAACAAGCCAGATCTTTCTTGTATTTTAGATGAATGTGACTGGTCCTACGAATCTAATCAAGAAATCTGTAAAATATGTGACATCGATTCAAAATCTATATTTTGGGAAAAAGGAATAGGGCACCACTACTACTGCATACAGTATACTCCATTGTCGATCGTCGTCGTCTTGGCTCCATCGATCAGCAGCAACGACGATCGATCCCCCACTATGGAGTATGGAATATAGGGCGTGTTCGGGTGATCATAACAGGTAATAAGGCAATGAATTTGGTTTCTTGTGAGAGAAAAATCTTATTTAAATGGTTGATAAGCGGATGATGCGAACAAGCGAACAGGACCATATACAGTAATATTACTTTACTGCATTAATAATTGGTTGGTTTAATGTTTTAGCGTGTAGATACGTATGTATGTACGTATGACGAATTGACGATTGACGAGTGAGTCCGTCCTGCAGTAGTTGACCTCAGGATGTGGACCTGGAATTGGTGAAGACGACTAGGAGGAGGAGGCGGGGACTTGACGAAGAAGACGCAGGTGTCGTTGAGTCGGAGATGGTTGTCGTTGGCAAACGCTGACCATCCCCCGCAGATCATGCCGCCCTTGCCGGACACCTTCACGCTCACCGGCCACCGCCGCCCGTCGTCCTTGTCCTTGTCAATGGAATTCACGAGCTCCGCGTCGCGCGACGACGTCCAGCCCATGCGCTCGCACATGCTCTTGCTCAGGTCCAGGAATCTCAGCTGGTACGGCCTCGCGATTTGCACTTGTTCGCACGTGTCCGCCGCCGCTGCCGGCGGCGACCGCGACCGCTTCCTCTTAGTCTTCTTCTTCTTCTTCTTCATACCACCACCGAACGCTCTCCGCCAGGCCCCTGCGTTGCCGGACTCCATGTCATCGTCCAGGTCGTCGTCGTCGTCCTCCTCCTTGAGGCAGCCGGACTGGTCGAACAGGTCGACGGCGAAGTGGAGGCCGCCGCGGTGGTCGAAGAGCAGCATGTGGCCTGGGGCGAGGCGGTTGGCGCGGACGAAGGCGCGCCACCCCGTCCCCGCGAAGCACGGCGCCTGCTGGTTCCGGCCGCCGCACCGGGCGACCTCAACGTCCCACGACTTCCCGGCGGGGTCGCTCAGTGTGGCGGCGGCAGGACAGCCGGCGAGGCGCGCCGCGAATTTGGGTGGCAGGCACTGCATCGATAGTCAAAATTGTCTAGTAGAGTAGCTAGATGCCTAGATGCATGAATGATTATATAATATAATAATCGATCGATCCAAGTTGCTGATCGATTAGATTACCAGCGTGGACTCGAAGGTGCCTGGCAATAAGATTTTGAAGAACTTTTGGCGGCGCGCGCCCTCCATCTCCTCTTCCACTTCCAACCCCGCCATGCCCCTTGCTGACGATTCAGATCTCATCCAGGAGAGCTTAGCTTCCTCGGTCGATCTTTCAATTTCTCCTTATTTGTGGATTTGTTGATATGGAAATATATTATACTAGTATGATCCAAAGGAAAGATATATAGCTGATACGATTACGAACTAGCATCGGATTGGATTTCTCCTCTTACCTCCAATCCACTATACTTAATTTCTCTTCTTCCCTTAATAATTATAATTATTAATCTCCTTATTTATTGGCCTAGCAGTTACTACTAACTAATCGCAGAAATTAAGGAGGGAGGGTTACTTATTACTTTACGTACTTGTGGATGTGGGCCGTCCACTATTAAAGCCCAACCTCTCTCACAGGACCATACGTACTGCCGGCCTCGAAACTTTTCTTTCCAACCTCAAAGCCCAAATCAATTTTAGGAGATGAAATACTACATATGTACTCACACTTAGGTAAAGTGTATTCATCTATCGAAGGATGTCCTCTCGTTTTTTCATATTGTTTTAAGAAGTTATCAAAATATTTACAATAATTTACTAAGACAGATCAATATGTGATATGTTAATTCAAGTTCAACTTACACTAACACTAGTAGAAACATAGACAACAAATTTTACTCTAATTCGTAGTCAAATTTATTTTTTTAATTGTATAAACGATTTAAACTTGTATGTTTTTAATAATATGTCACATATGGATCTATCTTATCAAATTTTTTATCAAATTTTTTATGACTTTTTGTCAACACCAAAATTTGGTACAAGTGGATTCGGTTAAGAAAAAAACTGATCGATAGATGAAAGTTTATCCAAATCAAGCTGAATTTAAAGAGAAATCGTAGAGACCACGACATGGTGGTTTAATTCTATCTATTAATTAGGCAAGATTTTAGTAACTTTATTTTTATCTTTAGGGAGTTTATCTAGTGTTCGATCAGTACTTGTATTTTTTTATTTTGTTTTTAAAAAAACTTGCGCCGTGTTTGATCAGACTTATCAACCTGGGGATATAAATATGTATACTCGAGGTCTTTGTAAACTATCTACATTGATCAATATAATCAATCTCAGTGCATCACCCTCCTTAATTCGACGAGGTCTTGCTTCTCACGAGAGGTTGCATAGGTTAAGCTCGAAATCCAGTGTGAGGGTAAGCCTCGTCAACCTGGCAGTTGTATCAGCTAGGACTTTCTCGGTTTAGTCCGATATTCTAATCGATAGGCTGTTGGCTTACCTGATATATTTTGTTCTGTCTAAGGCTGCATCGGTTAGGTCCGACCTCTTAGTTTGATCAAGATATATCCATCATGTTTGTATAAATCTTATCGGTTTATCTAGTTTATTTTAACAAACACAATTTCGTATTGTCTTGGTTAGGTCCGATCTTTTAAATTGTTGATGATAATGTAAGTCTTGCTAAACCGATAGGTTTTATGCTACGTTTTATCGGAGTGCTAGCCGATAAGTTATCTTTACATAACATCCAACCAATCTACAATGGTTGTGCGATTAATCTATTTTTTATCAACCTAGTGTTGTTAACTTTAACCTTATACCGTTTCGGTTCGGTCCAATACATCAAGGTTGGTTTTAACGAAATGAAAATCAATAGCTAGTAGGTTTTGTCCCTTTGAAAAGCTGGATATAGTCAATATCATTATTTATCTTTATTTCTATGTATTATACTAGCATCGGTTTTCTAGCCGATGTTTAAAAGCTTTGACAAATATTGGCTACTTCCAACCGATATACGATATAACTATCGGACCCGTGCATCTACCACATTGTGTCAATATTGGCCGATCGGTTTCTTGATCATCGATCTATTTCCATCTTGTTAGTTGTAGAATCAAACTGACATGTCCTAAACCCTATTAATAAGACCTATATTAGAGCTAAGTAAATCTACCAGTTCTTCGTGTGTCACAACGAATCTTCGTGTGTCACAACGAATTTGATGTCAACGCTTTTTATACAACATAGACAAAACCACAGGACATCCTCTGGAGCGACACAAATCCATATCCCACACACTAGCTAGCTAGAGTAGCTTTTTCACAATATATTATTACTTTCCACCTAGTCAAAATTTACAATACATAATTCCAACCAAATAAAGACTTTTGATTAGTCTTGGTGGAACATTAATTATTGTTTCTTTTAGACAATATTATAAGCGTAAACTATAATATACTAGCAATTATGCCCGTGCGTTGCAACGGGTAAAGTCGAGGCGCGACACGGATGGGGACGGCACAGAGGGGCGCGGGAGCTCCAAGCAGCGATGGGAGGGAGGAGCGCAGTCGCGATGCTGGGCGCGGCGCAGATGGGGATGAGAGGGAGGGGCGCAGGGAGGGAAGATCGAAGGGGGTCTTTTTTTCATCTAAGCCCTCCTTTTCTTTTCAGTATTGGGATTGCGGGTAGGGCTGACGAAATACTCGTGGCTCGCTAGCTCGTTCGGCTCGTGGATGGCTCGGCTCGGCTCGTTGAAAAATGCTAACAAGCTGCGCCAAGGGTTTAGCTCGTTAGCTATAATGAGCTAGCTTGAGTCAGCTCGCAAGCTGCTCATGAGCTCAACGAGCCAGATGCAATGTACAAAGTAGGGCCTAATGTTTTTCTTGTTTTTCTATTCTTTTGCTTATTTTTTTGTTGATGTGACAATAAATCAATAATTTTTATAATTTTGTGATGGTCAATGTGGATCTAATGCTTTAGATTATAATAGTAATAATATCTAATCTAGTTGCATCATTACATTTGCATAGATAATTGTCGATGGACAAGTGTTATTACGTTAATTATGGACTTAATGTATCACTTTTTATTTTTTTCAATTGTATATTTACATGTTTAATAGACTAAAAAAATAAAATGTAATTTGTACATAAATTGCTGTATTAAAGTGGCTAGCGAGCTAAACGAGCCGGCTCACGAGCCGAGCCGGCTCTCTACCGAGTCGACCGAACCGAGTCAAGCCGAGAGCCGAGCCAGGACGAGCCTCCTGGCTCGGCTCTCTATCGAGCCGAGCTGGCCGAGCCGAGCCGAGCCGGTATCCACCCCTAACTGCGGGTTAATTTTAAAAAAAATCAAAGGTTTTTTTGGAAAATAGCTAAACAGAATAAAATTTTGGATAGAAACACTACTTGCTTTATAGATAGCTAGCAAAATATCCGTGCGTTGCAATGGGACGACGATGCAGGGAGGGAAGCAGGCGGAGGACGAAGGTCTAGGCGGCGACGCGGGAGCTCTGAGCGGCGACGGGAGGGAGGGGCGCAAGCGCAGCGCGGATGGGAACAGAAAAGAGGGACGTAGGAGGGTTTTTTTCATCCAAGCTCTCTCTTTCTTTTTAACATTGGTACTGCAGGTTAATTTTATAAACAGTCAAGGGGTTTTCTGTAAAATAACACTTTTTTCTTCTTTAATTGGGTTTTTTTAAAATAGCCAGACGGACTACGGGTTAATTTTGAAAAAACTCAAGGGGTTTTCTGCAAAATAGTCAGACAAAACAAAATTTGGGTGGAAACATTATTCGCTTTATATATAGGTATAGATAGTATAATTAAAAGGATGGATGGACGATGGATTAGTAGCTAAGCATACATATATAGGGCCGGCAACGTAGGTGGCGCACAGAAGCAGTGGTGTCTTCCTACGAACACCCAGTAGTGGCTCCATCCGCATCCGGCGGCATGCTCCAGTCGAAGGAGTGAAGCAGTTGCGCCATGTGGCCAACCCATACGATAGTTGTCTTTGACCCAAACGGCCCATAGAAGTCGATGCCTCTCCGACTTTTGAGATGACCCCATGAGTTCACTATGACTCTCGTATGCCTCGATCGATGCTCTCTCGTGGCGCACCAGCAGGGGAGCTGGAGGGGTGTAGCCTTAGCGTCTCCTTCATCACTAGCGTTTGGTATTTGAGGTCATGAGAGCCTCGTTGATGCTCTGCTTCCCACGAAACGCTTGCCTGCACCTTGTTCATCGCCCTAGGGTTCAACATCAGCTCTGGCATCACCCACTCCATGGCATTGTTTTGTACATATATAAAGTCAGTTATAGTTTAGGATTTGGAGTTGTATTAGGTGTTAAGAATAAAATAAGAGTCGAACTATATCCTAGATTCTCTCTATTAAGAGAGAGGAACACCGGTTGTAACCGCACGATGACAATAGCATAGGTCTGAGTACGATTGTTCGACGGTCTAGCCGATGGAGGGTCGTGGATATCCTGATACATTGTAATATGTTGAATCGGGGGAACGCCCGTAATCAATGTCCTAGGGATGTATGCTTCGGCTGAATCTCGTTAACAAATATCATGTCTTGCTGTCGTCATCGTGTTTAAATCTCATATGACGGTTCTTCCGTGTTTGGTTCTCGATGTGTTATCGAGGCCGATTTTATAACAAATATTATTAGAGTCTGCGATAGGTACGACGGAGCCAAATAGATGAAAGACTTGCTCTCACTTTAAAGGTCTGCTTTTTTATTATTAATAAAATGCACGTCTCAAAGTGGATAAGCCCTCGCTAGAGATGAGTTGAGAGAGGATACAGAGGAATGTGGAAGAAGTTAAAGACGGGACTAATATTCCTATGTAGGAAAGCGAAAAGAAAAAAAACAAATCCCATTAGAAAAGGCCGCAAAATGCTCCCTGCCAAAGACACTGGGACCCCTGTTTCAGCTTGTCGAGGGTTGATGCATGGCATAGGAAACAGCTGACATCTGCATGCTACCGTTGATTTGATTGAATTTTTGCCGGATTGAAATCCATGCATAGATCGATCGATCGAATTAATTAAGCAAGCTGAGCTGAGCTGCAACCAAAATTAAGATCAATATCGATCGAGGAATCGATCATAATCGGCGGGGCGGAAGAATGGATTGCTCAATGACAAGCAGCATATTGTCCGCCAATTACAACACCATCCTGTTCGAGTTCGGCGTCATCCTCGTCAGCAGCAAGATCCTCTACGCTCTCCTCCGCAAGCTCTACCAGCCGCGCATCTTCTCCGACCTGCTGGTCAGTTGGTCGTTGATTCGATCATCTTCTACATGCATTTGATCGATCTCGATGCAATTAACAATGATCGATCGTCCATGGCATGGCATGGCAGCTCGGCATCGTCCTTGCCCAGTTCCGTGTCCTCTCGCTCACCAACGCCATCAACCTCGTCTTCGGCAAGATCGGCGGCTTCGTCTTCGCCCCCTACCTCTTCGCCCTCGGTGTCGAGATGGACCCCTCCGCGCTTCTCGACGCCCCCACCGCCGATGCCGCCGTCGCCTACGCCGGCATCTTCTCCACCGCCGTCCTCGTCACGCTCTTCCACGCCCCCATCATGCGCGCCACCTCCGGCATCGTCCACGAGAACTCCCTCCGCGCCTTCCTCGGCCTCGCCGCCGCCCTCGCCAACACCGCCTCCCCGGTCCTCACCCGCCTCGCCACAGACCTCAAGATCGCCAAGACCGCCGTCGGCCGCCTCGCCGTCGGCGCAGGCATCGCGTCCGACATGGTCACCACGCTGCTCATCGCGCTCGGCAGCATGATCTGGCGCGACACCGGCACCGAGGAAGCCGCCTCGCCGTTCGCGCAGCCGGCGCTCACCGGCGCGGTCCTCGCCGTGGTCATCATGTCGGGCTTCGTGTCGAGGGCCATGGCGGAGTGGGTGGACAGCCGCAACCCGGAGGGCCGGCGCATGCGCGGCTTCGACCTGTCGCTGGTGGCGCTGGTGGCGGCGACGCTCTGCTGGTTCAGCTCCGCGCTGCGCCTGGACGTAAACATGTCGGCCTTCCTGGTGGGGCTCGCATTCCCGAGCGAGGGGAGGGTGTCGCGGCTGCTGGTGAGCAAGATCAACCTGGTGCTCAGCTCCTTCGTCCTCCCGCTCTACGTCGCGCACGTCTGCCTCTCGCTCCGCCAGACCACCGACGACATCGAGGCGGCGGGCCTCCGCAAGGACGAGGGCTTCCGCGTCTACGTCATGGAGCTCCCCTTCCCATGGTGGAAGGTCTTCTTCGTCACCGCCATGAGCACGCTTGGCAAGCTAGTCGGCTGCGCCGCCGCCGGCCTGCTCCGGGGTCTCGGCTGGCTGGAGACGCTCGCGCTGGGGTTGCTTCTCAACGTCAAGGGCTACTTCCACGTCTACTGCGCGCTCGCCGCGTTCGAGGCCGGCATCATCACGGACAAGTCGTTCATGGCGATCATCTTCATGGTGGCGCTGAACGTGGCGGCGACGCCGATGGTGGGCATGGCGATCGCTTCGTGGGCGCGGCGGAGTGTGCAGTGGCGCCTGATGGGGCTGCAGCACCACGACCCGGCCACGGAGCTCCGCCTTGTGGTGGGGCTGCACGGCCCGCAGGACGTGCCCACGCTCGCCTTCCTCATGGAGGCGCTGCGCTGGGGCGGAGGCAACGGCGAGCTCGCCGTCTACGCCGTCGACATGGTGCAGCTGACGGACCAGACGGCGGCGGCCATCGTCAAGGGCGGGGGCTTCGACGGCGTGACGGTGGTGGACGAGGAGGTGTCGGAGATGCGGAAGCTGATCGGCGAGGCGCTGGACGCGTACCAGGCGGAACGCGGCGGCGATGGCGTGGTGAGGGTGCGCAGGGTGCTGGCGCTGTCGTCGTTCCCGGACATGCACAGCGACATCTGCATCTGCGCGGAGGACGCCATGGCGGCGCTGGTGCTGCTGCCGTTCCACAAGAGGCAGCGTGCGGACGGGGCCATGGAGACCGGCCACTTCGGGTTCCGGCTGGTGAACCAGAAGGTGCTGCAGCTTGCGCCGTGCTCGGTGGGCATCCTGGTGGACCGCGGGCGCGGGCATGGGGATAGTGCGGCGGCGCAGGGCGTGGTGGTGGTGTTCATCGGCGGCGCGGACGACCGGGAGGCGCTGACGCTGGCGTCGTTCATGTCGAAGCACGCGGGCGTGCGGCTGACGGCGCTGCGCGTGGTGCAGAACGCGACGGCGCAGGCGAGGGCGAGGGCGCGGACGAGCCTGTTCGAGTCGAAGAGTAGCCGGCGTGGCGGGAACGCGCAGGCAGGGGCGGCGGTGGCGTCGTCGGCGCTGGGGCAGGAGGAGCTGCAGATGCAGGTGGACGACAAGTTCTTCGCCGAGTTCTACCGGAAGCACGTGGCCGGCGGCGGCGGAGGCGGGAGCAACAGCGGCAACAAGGCGATCGGGTACATGGAGAAGCACGTCGGCGACGGGGCGGAGCTGGTGGCGGTGCTGCGGGCGCTGCAGGCGGAGTACCGGCTTTTCGTGGTGGGGCGGGGGCGTGACCGCCGGTCGGTGCTCACGGAGGGATTGGAAGAGTGGGCGGAGTGCCTTGAGCTCGGCCCCGTCGGCGACATCCTCGCCTCGCCGGACTTCTCCACCACCGCCTCCGTCCTCATCGTGCAGCAGTACGACGCCAAGAAGCACTACAAGGTCATCGACGAGGAGTTCATGCCTTTGTAATTATTACTACTGTTGTACCCTACCTTAATTAAAGCTAAATACTTGGAAGCCTCTCTCTCTCTGTATATATACACACTCTCTCCCTTTTCACCTCATCCCACATTTATAAAACCCAATCTCTCAGCTCAATCAAAGATGGGTCAAAGCGGTGCTAAATCCATCTGTTGACTTTTCTCTCGTCTTATAAAATATCATTGAAATATCATTGAAATATTATTGAAATATGGATCATTGAAATATCATTGAAATATTATTGAAATATGGTCATAACGGATCTATTTTTATAAACACTTTTTTATATCATGGTACAAACGATTAAAATAATTAATACATTGGTATTTTTAAAATTTAACTCTTCACAAACAGTTCTATTACAACAGTACAGTTACTTTTGCTTGTTTCACGTCACTGTTACTATTATAATTTCATCATAGTGTTACTGAAATTATAGAAACAGGTATTTTAAGTTTAACTCTATATATATACTGATACTATAGATATATTATTACTATCAATATATTGTACAGTGACAAGTTGCACACTAACACATTATATAAATTGTACTAACATGGTTGTATATATGCAGTAACACAGTTTTACAAATATATAAAATTGGTTAAAATACAATATTATCCTTGTAATCAAAGATACACACTACCAAAGTGATATCTTTAAAATTCTCATCTTTAAACAATAATATCTCTCGCATCACATATTATATTTTTAAACCGTTAGCACCATAATACTTTAAAAAAGAGCTAAAACTAGATCTGTCATAACTATATTTTAAACATATTGCATCATTGTTATTGCATGTAGCAGCGGCGTTACTGTATGGTGATCATCGTGTCAAATAGGTGAATGTGAGGAAAAGTTAACAGATAGGTTTGACCGATGTGGGAGTGCTTTACCGTGCTTTTAACTAGGGTGGGAGATGGGTTTTGGGGCCAAATAAGGAAAAAGGAGGTACGTTGGGCCCTTGAGAAAGAGGTGTAAAATAGTTATTCTAGAGATGAGGTGTAGAATAATCTTGTCATATATATATATATATATATATATATATATATATATATATATGCGCGCGCGCGTTACCTATTATGGCCTAGGGAGGAGTAATTAGGAGCTTACACTTCCAATTAAGCAAGCCTTGGATTAGGATCATCTGATGATACTGTTCTCCATGACGTTATTGTTCATCGTGACTGACATATGGGTCCCATCATTCTCGAACTCACATATCAGCCACCTTGTCAGGGGAAGTAACGTTAGAGGATCTCAATATGCAAGCCTTATGTATACATAGTCATTCATACATGTCATAGCTAGAGAAGGTGGCAAAGCTAAGAAAAAAATTTAAGAATATTTTTTTTTGATAATTGACGTTTATATACTGCATGGGAAGAAATCACACAAATATATACATGCCACAGATCGAAAACGTAGGTTTGCTCACAAAGCATGTTACGGAGATGCAGAACCGCCGACCGGACCGTTCCTACAGAACGAGCGAGCGAAACCATTATGGTCACACGAGACGGAAGTGCAGAACTGTGACGGTCCCGTGGCTCGACGGTGCGGCGGCGTGGTGGCCAACAAAACCGCGTGGCTCCGAGATGGTCCCGCAGCTTCGTTACGTGGCACCTGTGCCGTGTGCCGGGGCTGCGGGAGCATGGGTCAACAGGATCGCCCTAGTGCCGCGCAACAGAGCAATGCGACCACCCTAGTGCTGCGGATCCGAGTAGCGGGACCGTCTCGATGCTACGTGGTTCCACTGGTCACCGCACTATCGCGTTACCGGGTTGTGGGACCGTCGTAGTTTCGCACTTCCGGCTCACGTGACCATGGCGGTTCCGCTTGCTCATTCGGCGGGAACGGCCTGGCCGACGGTCCCATGACTCTGTTGACGAGAAAAATCAACACGTCGATATAGAAGATCTGCTTAGCTCCAGTGCAGATCTTAGAATAAATGAAGCGTGAACGTGCCAGTCAGTTTGATCCTGTCATTGACAAGTTATGCGAAACAGCAGAACATAAATCACATCGGCCGATAGACCGATACCCAAAAACTAACTGATCGGTTGATAAGTCGATGGTGCAATTCCAGCCGATGTCGATGCCAGCCGATGGTATCAGGGTTTGAATCCATTGGCTGTACGCTGAGCGAATATTTATAAAAAGGCGATCGACCGATGATAACATGATGGTATAGCAATGTAATATGACACAAAGCAATCATATGATGAAATAGATACTGATTTAAAGGTTAAAACATACATCGGCTGGAAATCCAATGTCATTAAATCCAAATGGTTAAATATTCAATGAAGCCTCTGCTGCAATCGACTATATCCAACTTGTGTATATTCCTTACAAGCCGATGCGATATCCAAATAGCTCATCGGCTGAAACCCCGATGAAACCCCTAGTGGCAGTCAACAGGCAGGCTAGAGATTACGGTTCTAATCACAACTTAGTAGATCAAACTAATGCAGCACTAAGTATAAAAAGACAAGCAATATCTAGACAATCAAGCCCTTGGCTGATTTTCAAGGTGGTAGATGCCTAAACCAATCTAATCTAGTAAACAGTTTAGCCAATAACGACAGAGACCCTAAAACAAGAGACTACCGATAGGGCTAAACTGAAATACTAAGATTAGATTAATAGAGACATATGATAAATAGTCAGGCAAGCATGCTAACTAAATCGGAGCAATCCAAGAGATCGAACGTACTGATGCAGCCTTGGACAACATCGACGTAGTCAATATGATCGCCTGATCCGGCAGAACGTTGGATTTATTTCTTTGCTGGAGGTCGAACCTTGTTAGTGATATGCCCTAGAGGCAACATGGAGATGTTGGATATCACGTCAATGTTTATGTATAAATGAATAAAGTGTTATTCAGTTCCATGAAATAGACATCTTGTATTGATCAATAAGTACGTGACTTATTTATGAGACTCTATATGTATGAATCTATTTCTAAACGATCCCTGATCATATGTCATATTGTTGGAACAAATATGATTCTAAGATCGGCATGTTTATTGATTGATGATCATGTCTCATAGATCATGGGTATGGAGATACCAAATCAATAAACATGGACACATGTGTTGGAGAACACATTGTTGGATAGACCCACCATGAGACACTACAGGAAGCAATGTGCCATTAGTTGGTCTCAGGTTGTGTTGGTACAAAGTCCTTAAACCTGAGATCACCATGGATTCCAACATGTGTAGTAGCCTACTTTGGGACTACCAAATGCTATTCCGTAACTGGGTAGTTATAAAGGTAGTTTTCGGGTTTGCTATGAAACATGGAGTGGCATGTGAGTGATCAAGATGGAATTTGCCCCTCCTTTCGAGAGATATCTTTGGACCCCTCGAGGTAATGGATTATGGAAATGCATGGCCATGCTAAGTTGATTGAGGAGTCAATCAACAGAGAGATAATCCAATACGGTTCGAGTGAATGGTTAAGCTATTGAAGGGATGGCACACATCTTGCCTATAGCTTAACGGTATCGTGAGGCAAAGGGATTTGTGTACATATTACAGGTTCGAGCCGATATTATTCTTGTATACTATGGTGTCAATATGTGCTGCTAGGCGCCGTGTTGACGGGGCTGAGTTGGGACTCGAGCCGACGATCGACTAAGTTAGACTATAGCCGAAACCGAGTATACCTGAACCTACAGTGTCGCACGCTTAAGGGGATAAGAACATGCATTCGAGTTGGACTCGAATACGGCTCGATCGGATAGTGATCCGATCGGATAGAGTCCTATGGGCTTACGACGTATGGGCGGCCAACTCTATGAGATACGGATGAGATCCGATTCAAAATAGAGTCCTGATCCACCACTAGTCCTAGTCGGCCAACTCTATATAAAGGAGGGAGGGGTGGAGAGCTGCGACACGTCAATTGCATCGCGTGCAACAGAAGTCGCCGAGATCAATCTCCACGGAAACCCTCCCACTTTCGAGCCAAACCCTAGCCTTGCATCGCGTGCTAGCACACGGGTGTACGGCGTTCTGTTCCCGGACGTGTGGATACCGGTAGAGGCGCTGCTACGTTGCGCGCTGTTGATCGGCTATGGAGGAATCGGCTGCGGCATCGTCGAATCAGCTGATTGGCGAATCGGCTATCTCCGGGAATCGGCTACACTGTTCCGGATCGGATAGCCCTGATTGGCTGTTTCCGCTGCACACTCCAATCGGTAACGATCTATCGGCCCTTACTTGCAAGTGTTCCTGGTTTGCGCGGTAAAAAGTTTTTGTTTTCGGCTAGCGTAGCCTCCGCGTAACCCTTTAAACCTAACCGATGCAGCCCAGCGCTGGATGCCAAGTTCTGTCGGATGTTGAACAAAAATGAAGAATAAAAGAGTGGCGATGCGCCGAATTTTATTGATCGAGAGATATATTACATGAACCCTGGGCTTACATATTTATACCCGTAGGGTGACAAAGATCCTAAAAGATTACAATCCAAACTTTTCTAAAGATAAAAGGAAATAGATAAAGTCCTTATCGGACACTAAACATACTTTCCTAAAGATAAAATAGAAAACTAACAATCTTTTCCTAATTAATATATACAAAGCCGCATCCTCCCTGGACTCGGTTTCTTCTGGATAAGATCTTCTCAAACCTAATCTAACAAAAATCCGATTGCTGGAGATATGGATAACAGAAAACCTCCATCGACTGATGCAGAATTCCAAGCCGATACTGACTTTAAGCCGATCCTAACCCTTAGCCGATAAGAACTTCGGGGCTTACCAAATTTTGGCGTTAACAGTCTCCGCAACGTAATTTGTGAGCGCACCCATGTTTTCGATCTGTGGCACACTGAAAGTGCATCTAGACCCCTAGTGGGTTTTGGTGATAAATGATAACGCATATTAGGAGACTAATCAAGTTGATCACAATAATTGTAGGTATTAGTCCTACATATTGGCGATATAAGAAGAAGGAGACCCTTACAACTCAATATGAAGCGGCAATCGACTCAAGGCAATTTAAATTTATCTTTTGTTTGAATTTGACTCCACCTACCCCCTCCTTGAGGGGTTGGCTGACACACTTTTCGACATCTCTCTCCATAGCCTCTCTAGGGTTTCTAGCCTCTTTCATCTTGATTCTTGAGCCAAAAATCTTGTGGATGAAAGGGTTTTGATTGTTGAGAGATGGGGAGTTAGGGTTGTTATCTTGAGCACTTGGATCGACGTCGGGGCTTCGTCAACGCGCTTATTACTTTTAGTGGTTCTTCACCTAGCTGGCCAGGCGTCCCCCGTGAGAATTCATACTTGTGTGGATTGCCTAAGAAGTTTGTAAGGTTTGTCTCACCATCACAAGGGAAGAGGTAAGTTGTGAGTAAAGCCAAGCTAATTCCTAGGAGTTTGCTTGATAGAGCAAGCTTCACCTAAGGAAGGTGAGGGTTGTTCATCCTTGAACCTTGGTGGTTGGAAGAAAACTCACAAATCCTTGGTGTTTGCTTTGAGATCGGAGCTTTTCCCTGGTTGGTAGCTTGGAGAGGCAAGGGATTGAAAGCGATCTGGCTCTTAGGAGCTCCTCAACGGAGAGTAGGATTGAAAAATCTGATCTTCAGTGAAAAATATTGTATCCTCTTCAGTCGTGCTTGTTTCTCTTGTGTTTTTACCACTTCACCTTCACTCCTGTTGCAAGCATCTTCTCCGAGTTTGTTCTCCGCAAAGAAACAACCTCAGGGGACCTGAAGTTCTGGTCTATTTAATTCCACGATGAATGTTTTTTCAGAAACGCCTATTCACCCCTTCTCTAGGCGTCATCTAGCCCCTTTCACACACATATATTTGTGTGATTTCTTCTCATGCAGGTATATAAACACAAATTATTAAAAAAGTATATTCTCCAATTTTTTTTGCAAAGCTGAAATGTTACTACATCATCATTTTCAAGTTTGAATAGAGAGAGCCTCGATTCAGAGTTGTATCAAACTATCAATGTTTTTGACAATATAGAATATAGTGGCATTTATTACTTCACCAAACATTAAATTTAAATTCAACTTACACATTGGGGGGGAAAAAGACAAATTCAGGTATAAAATAGTAGTACCACCACTATTCATATGCTTAATTTGTCTTTCCTACATTTCAGTGTGTGAGTTGAGGTTGGATCCAAAATCTTGTGGAGTGGGGTGTGTGTGTATTGTATAAAGGTTGTCAATTTTTTAAGATTTTATAACTATTTGGATAGGGGTGAAAACGGATCAGATAATATTCGATTCGATCCACTTCGAATCCGTCCAAAACGAGTATATAGTATGGGTTTATAGAAATCAGACGAATATGGTTGTGGATGCGGATAGCATGGTACGGATGTGGATGTGGTATCTCTAAAATTTGGTGGATGCGGATTACCCGACATTTCTATCAGATTATCCGATAGGCCATTTGTCGAATATTCTGAAATTGTAACCACATGTTGCCAGTGTTGAAAGCCCGTAGATGTCGCCTAGAGGAGGGGTGAATAGGCGATCCTGAAAGTTACTTAAAAATCGTAACGGTTAAAACTAACAGGCACCGAAAGTTCCAGTCAGCTCAGGTTGATCGAAACTTGTAGTGTTCTGGGACTTTGAGGTTCTGATCTCGAGCCTAAGTGACTTTCAAGACTAGTCTAACTGAGGGAGGAATAACTTGTAAACAAAAATACTCAACAGAAAGTAAAGGACATGCACAATTGAGACAAGAATTTTTATCCGAAGTTCGGATTAAAAGAATCCTACTCTCCATTGAGGACTCCTAAGAGCGAGGTCTCGATTAACCCCTTACCTCACCAAGCAAAGTGCTAAGAAGAAGTCTCCGATTTCTAACCCAACATTTCAAGGTTCTTCGCTAGAGATCAAGTGACCACATAGATCTCAAACTTGACTCTCTAGCAAGCACCACAAATGAGGATTGTGTTAATGACTGTTGATGAGAAATCTTTCCCACGCGTTGGCCTGGGATATCTGCTTAACTCCAATGTAGGTCCGTCCTTGGTTACCTTTGATGAATTAGGCATGCCAGCTGGTTTGATCTGTTAACCAACAAGAAATAATAAAAAGATACATGTGTTAAGGTTAAGGTTAGATCCTACCGGATCGGCTCAGGGAATCAATTTACATACATTTGCTATCCCAAAGTACACTTAAACTAAGTGATTGAGATAGATCGGCTATGCTGAGACAGTATAAATCACTTAGTCTAAATATACATTAGGGTAACGAATATATGCATTTAAAACCTAGCCGATGCTGCATATCTAACGTGGATCGGATATTACTCTGATACATCTTATGAAAAGATATTAATCTAACCTAAATGCATTAAACCTAGATCAATCGGCTGTCGGCTGATGCCAATGGATTGATACTGGCTTAAGGCATTTAACCAGGTTAAGATCTTAATATAAGAGGCAGCTTTAATATATCTAATAGTAAATAATGCTAAAAGATAATTAAAACAGATAAGGCCGGCTGAAACCTCGACACTGTCTCTAATGATAAACATCTAGTCGAATAGATCTTAATAATTCTAAGAGCGACTTAATAGGTCATAATGATGCAACAGTAAATACAAAAAGAAGTACTAGATCTATATAAATCGATGTAAACCTCTCGAGACGGTGGATACAGCATATAAACTAATTTAACATCTAGATCTAGCTTCATCGGCTACTGTCTCCCGAGAGGAACGAGCCGATGACAAGATAGATCTAGATATTACCCTAGATTATATGTCTTATATGATAAATTCTGCAGTCTATGACATTAAATCTAGAGTATCATGATGATGTAAGCACTAGATTCGACGATACAAACTGCTACTAACAAGCATTTACCTTATTCGGGGGTTGAGATCGATGCAGCCCAAAGCGGATTCAAGAACTCGTCTAAAAGAAAAGATTGGCGATGCGTCGAGTTTGTATTGATGTGTGTGTTATTTACAAAGAGCTCTTGGGTCTTATTTATACCAAGGTATAACAATATCCTTGTAAGACATTGTTTCTATCTTATCTACTATTTAAAATACGACAATATCTTAGGATACAGCCCCAATATCGTATCAAAAAGAATTTCTAAACAAAACCCTATTTTACAGATACAATTGTCGTTACAGGACTCTATCCATAGATAGCAATATCTTAATGAACATTTAGGAACCAAATCTTTCTTTTATCTTCAAGCTTCTTTATCGGAAATGGTTCCATCTTCTTCCCTGAATCGAAATCGGCTATCGGCTATCCCTATCCGATTCGGCCTCAGCCGACTGGCCTCCCAGCCGATTTAATCGTGGCCAATGCGGTCTCTATTTCCCCCACAGATCACTTTCCCAATCCGATTTCGCTTCAAATCCAACATTGAACTTAGGGATTTGGTTACCAAATTTGATCGTTAACACATGCCCCCAAGTCCATGATAAGATAATATCGTGGATTTGCCGCTTTTTGAATTCCCGCGCAACTCCCGTCCTATTCTGTCTCGACTGCCAAGAAATCTCTTTAAATAGCACCCGCCTTGCGTCGAACTTAAGCCACGCTGTCACTTTCGCATCCTCAAGCCCTAGCCAAAAAAACTCTTCGTTTCCTCGGCGACCTCGTCGGAACCCGAAGCGTGACCTCACCATCAAACCCTTCCGCGGCGACGATCCCACTCATCAATGACGTCCTCAAGCACTCGTTCCGACGCAACCCAAGCGGAATACCCAGAGGTAAGTTTCATCGGCTACTGCCCTTTACTCCTTGCAACTTGGTTTTTATCTTTTGTAATCTTATTTTTCCATCCTTTAAATCGCAGCACCTCACCCACCAAATCGCCATTCCAAACCTTGTTAGCCCTAATCAATTCTTGTTAGGGCCGATCGGCAACTTAGACCCTAGCGAGTTTATTAATGTCGAAACAAACCAGATTCCCTTCAGATTTTCCACCCCTGACCTAGCCACTGGTCTGGTGTTTTCAAGTCTTGGCCCTCAACAGATACATCTTGGCCAGCTTGATATTCACGGATGTCGGCGAGGCAGCAAATCCACTGGACTAAACTAGGTATAAGCCAATGCCTAGCTCTGACAATAGCCGACATATCAAAGGACGAACCCTCCTATCGGCTGCCACTTACTTCTGGTCAGACACGCTAAATGTGTTTTTATTTAGACAAGGGCCGATGACACCAACCCTCTTGGATGTAGTGATGATCACGGGATTGGATATAACATCCACAGTAGACCCAGCCGGTCTCAACATCAAGTGCTCCCATAATTTTAAGACCAAAAGCATAGGGGGCTGAAGCAACTTCATATCAATGAACATGAAAGACGACCCAATCTCCGAGAGAGAACACACAACTTTCCTCTTAATGTGACTAGAAAAATTTGTCTTGTGGATCGAGCTGTGGGCCGACTAGCAACTGGCAGCACATAGCCAAAGCCTTGGTGAGCAAAAAACAAGCCCCCCTGGGAAAATACCTGCTCGGCTACTTGTACCACATGCTAAGTAATGCATCGGCTCGACTGGCTTCCAAGCAAGTCGTAAACACAGGAGGGCCCTGGTGGCTGCTGCAGTTGTGGCTAAATCTCCACCTCTATCAGGTTGCAGAAAGGCCGACTCCATTGGAAGCCGATTTCCCTTTAGTCGAGCCACGGTTCGAAGATGATGAAGAAGTGACCACCCGTCGATGCCTGTCATATGGGGAAGCAGCAGCAACCTATCCTGGATCCAAGCTAACAGCCGATCATTTCAAAAACTGGTTCGGCAACCTGTACAGCGGCTTCCCAAGCAACTCGAGGATATGGTTTGCTTATGAAGATTTTGACAGATTCGAACTCCGAGATGATCTCCGGCTGAATGAGCTTAACTCCGAGGGATATGAAAAACCGAGGGAGATTTATACATCGGCCATCACACCTTGCATCCTCCCCATCGGCATCCACCAAGGGCGCAATATTCAAAAATCTTATGAATTCTATCATCCGATGGTGGCCGCAAGACAACTTGGCATGGGTCAGCTGTCGATCGGCCTCTATTACTTAGACAAAATCCAATCCAGGGGCAAAATCGAAGGAGATATTATGATGAATCGGGCTCAGCATCCCTGGCCCCCCTCTAGGCAGTATTGACAACATTGACCTGGCGGTGACAAGGACAACCATCTTCAGCCGATGGTGGAATGAATGGACGCGACATTTGTTCCATCAACCGGCCTCCATGTACCTGACCATCATCGACCCGGAAATGACTCCATCGGTAAGTGTCTTTTCTTCTTAGCTCTCTTCAGCCGCTTCTTGTATTATTGACTAATCATGCCTTATTCCCTTGCAGACAAACGATGCTTCCCCTTCACACACAAGTAACACGGGGGTGGCAATCCTTTATGCCCCCGGCGTGCTATCCGGCGGCTGCGGGCTAGCCCCATCAATCATCGGCTTCCATGCGCCAAAGGTGGCTACACTGCTTCACGGCCAAACCCGTGCACCGTTGCATCGGCTGAAAAGGGCGACGTCGTCGACTGCTGCTACTTTGGCTGCAGAGAAAAGAAAACGGACTTCAAAGAAATCGAAAACAACTCCAGCCGATGACTTGCCCCCAGTCGATCCGGATGTGGACGAGGCCCTTGAAGAAGAAATTAGGGACGAGGAAATGGAGCAAGCTATCAACACTGCCTCAACCGAAACGAGCTCTTCGGACAAGTATGCTCGGACTCCATCGGCTAAGCAGACCATCGAACAAACTCCAAGCCCTCCGAAACGCGTCCCTCGCTCCCAGCCGGTAAGCATTTTTCATCGTTTAGTCTCATCATCTTCTCCATTATGATTCATCGGCTTTTTGTGTCTGTAGTCAAAGAAACTGGCCACCAAGAAGAAAACGGCTCCTCCTCCTTCGGTAAGTTCTATTACCCTTCATTTCCTTCTTACTAGCACAGTCGATTTCTGACTTGCATCTTTTTCAGCCTCCCCGTGCTCCAACACCTGCCCCCATGTATCAAGCGAGCCCACGCCGACGGCCGCAGGTGATGGTGACGCCGAAGATGTGGCTACCTCAGTCCCAGCCATCCGAGTAAGTTCTGTTTAACTTTGTAAATCGGCTCATCAGCTTTGTCAGCTCTCCTAACCATTTCCTAACTTGCAGTCTGTAGCCGATCTTCTGGACTTTGACCTCTCCGAATTTCTTGATCCTGATGAGGGCGTCGATAAGGCCATGGTGGTGTCGGATGAGGAGCTGCGGGCAACCTTGTCAGACATAGACAAACGGCTAGAGTGCTCCCTTGACTTCCTGGTCACCGACTGCGGCTCGATCCGTAGTCGGTTTGAGGACATCCAGGACCGGCTACCGGACCAGCTGGCCAACATTATTGCACCAACCACATTTATGGAGGCACATCGGCACAAGTTCGAACGCAACAAAGAATAGCCGATCACCAAGAAAACCAAGCGTTGGAGGCCACCATCAAAGCCAGTCAACAAGAAATCATCATCGAGAAGGCCAAGTATGATGCTTTGAAGACCGAGCTGATCGCCGAACTTGATCGGCTTCGCAAGCGTCGGGAGGAGCCGATAGCCGAACTTGCCGACGTCGAAGCTGATATTGTGGTCAAGGAACAAGCGTGGCCGCCCTGCCGAAGGAGATCGAGGACCAACGAACGAAGATCAAGGCGGCCGTGTCACATCCTTTCTACATGGCCAGGGCGATGAAGCCGATCCCAGGGAATGACGCAGCCGACGCAAAGGCCATTGAAGAGATAGACGGGATCCGTCGTAAGGCGATATCGGCCATCACCACCTTCCTTTCGTGCTGAGCTACTTGTAATAGCCGGCTAGGCATCCTTGTACTTAAACTTTTATGCATTTTGTAATCGGCTCAGACTTCCTCTGTAATCGGCTGGTTGCAACTTATTCATATATATACTTGCCGATTACTTCTCCAATGTTATTCGTATGTATACTGCCGATCACTTCAAACTTGTTTGACGGCTTCAAAAATTTGGCTTTACAAACTTTGAAAAATTCACTCTGCCTTCTTGATATTTCAAAAATTTGGCTTCACAAACTTTGAAAAATTCGCTCTGCCTTCTTGATATCACATTGTATTGCATATACCTCCTAATTTTGTTGATGGTGTTTCCAGCATTACCAAAATTATCGAATCAAACATCTTGTCGCTGTCGGCTAAGCTGAGCCGATGTAGAAAAAGTAGGGAAAAACTTGGCGTAAAAACGTCCTAAAGGCGATGCATGTGTTACAACGCATCGGCTAACACGAATTGGCACAACCATAGCCGAATCATGAGTTGATCTATACACTTGGGTAATTTTTCTTTAAATATTTGCCGTTCAGAGCCCTCCCAAACACTTTTCCATCCAAACCTTCTAGCATATAAGCTCCTTTAGAGACACATTTGTGGATCTTGAATGACCCCTCCCAATTTGGTGACCATTTGTCGAACTTATTGTCTCTTGATCCGATCGGCAATATCAATTTCCAAATGAGTTCGACCTCTTCGAAAGACTTAGGCACAACCTTCTTGTTATAATGGCGGGCTACTCGTTCCTTATCTCTTGTTACCTTTTCCAAGGCTCTCATCCATGACAACACCAGATCTTCTGATTCATCTACCATGAGGTTGTAGTAATCATCGGCAGTAAGCTGATCTTGTAACTGAATTCTTCTCGAGCCGATGATGTTCTCCCACGGCAGAACTGCTTCATGTCCATAAACCAATTTATATGGAGGGACTTGGATTGATCCGTGGCAAGCCATCCGATAGGCCCAAGTGATTCGGCTAACCGGCTGTGCCATTGCTTAGGATAGTCAACGATCTTTCTCTTTATCAGCTTGATTAGACTCTTGTTTGAGGCATCTGCCTGTACGTTAGCCTGAGCATAATACGGTGAAGAATTTAGCAACTTGATGCCCATGCCGTCGGCAAACTGAACAAATTAATCCGATATGAAGATAGACCCCTGATCCGTTGTTATTGTATGAGGGATGCCAAATTGGTATATAATGTGTTCTTTAACAAACTCGATTGTGTCCTTTGAATCAACCTTCTTTAAAGGAATTGCTTCCTGGAATATTGTCGTACCGTGTATAGTAGATAGATAGAAACCGTGTTCTACACGAACTTTGTTGTACTTGGGTATAAATAGGACCCGAGACCCTTGTAAAACATACACACACATCAATACAAACTCGACGCATCACCAAACCTTTTTCTTTTAGACGAGTTCTCGATCCCGTTTTGGACTGCATCGATTTCGACCCCCGAATGAGGTAAACACTTGTCATTAGTAGTTTATATCGTTGAATCTAGTGCTTACATCGTCATGATACTCTAGATCTGATGTTATAGACTGCGCAATTTATCATATACAGCATGTAATCTAGGGTAATGTCTAGATCTATCTTGTCATCGGCTTGTTTCTCTCAGGAGACAGTGGCCGATAAAGCTAGATCTAGATATTGAACTAGTTTATATGTTGTATCCACCGTCTCGAGGGATTTACATCGGTTCATATAGATCTAGTACTTATTTTTGTACTTAATGCTGCATCATTATGACCTATTAAGTCGCTTTTAGAATTATTAAGATCTATTCGGCCAGATGTTTACCATTAGAGACAGTGCCGGGGTTTCAGCCGGCCTTATCTGTTTTAATTATCTTTTAGCGTCATCTACTAGTAGATATATTAAAGTTGTCTCTTATATTAAGATCTCAATCTGGTTAAATGCCTTAAGCCAGTATCAATCTGTTGGCATCGGTCGATCGTCGATTGATCTAGGTTTAACAAATTTAGGTTAGATTAATAACTTTTCATAAGATGTATCGGAGTAATAGCCGATCCACGTTAGATCTGCAGCATCGACTAGGTTATAAATGCATATATTTGTTATCCCGATGTATATTTAGATTAAGTGGTTTATACTGTCTTGGCATAGTCGATCTATCCCAATCACTTAGTTTAAATATGCTTTGTGATAGCAATTATATGTAAATTGATTCCCTGAGCCGATCCGATAGGATCTAACCTTAACCTTAACGCATGTATCTGTTTATTTCTTGTTGGTTAGCAGATCAAATCAGCTGGCATGCCTAATTCATCAAAGGTAGCCAAGGACGGACCATGTCGATGCGTGTGCTCGACATGTGGGAATCCGAGGGACCCCCTTTTGGGTTCGGCACAGGGGAGCGATGAATTGGGGCTCAAACTCACGGTAAGAATGGGGAGGAGTCAATAAGCATAAAGAGATCACAGCTGCAATAGACACAAGAGATTTATACAGGTTCGGGCTGCCTGAGAGGCGTAATACCCTACTCATGTTCTTTGTGTTATATGAGGGATGAATTACAGGGACTGGAGAGAGTGTTCTTCCTTGGGGATGTTGGAGCTGGTGATTGAGGTGGGATGCATGAAGC
This sequence comes from Oryza australiensis, assembly GCA_019925245.2. NCBI lineage: Eukaryota > Viridiplantae > Streptophyta > Magnoliopsida > Poales > Poaceae > Oryza > Oryza australiensis. The sequence goes on from JAIFGZ020000625.1 coordinate 720,550, forward strand.
CCAAGGTCTCCAACAATGGCAGAACCTTAGGCTCGTTTCCGGGGATGCTAGGAACAGTTAGGAGTGGGCACGTTATCCAGGAACCAGAACCGTTTTTATGACGGACTTGGGCCTCCTTTTATATTGCAAGGGGACACCACAGTAGTTCTGGTTTTCTCTACTCCGCTCCACGTGATGAAGCGGTTCCTGCCTTGTCTCATCGGGGAGACTACCCCTATCTGGTCCCTGTTGCCGCGTCACGGGAGTTGGTGGAGAAAAAACGGGCATCGTGGACGCCACGTTGCTGACGTGAGGATGGGCCGGCCTACCTACTCCGGTGGGGCCTACCGGTCAGTGGCCCTTCACCTGGAGAGGTGTCGACGCAACACCCCCTGCGCTCGTGTTCTCTCTCCCACGCGGCCGCCCAACGCATTCAATGCGACTGGACGGAGCGTGGAGGAGATGCGTGCGCGGAGCGACCGTGTAGCCATACCGCGGTCGCCGTCAAAGACTTTAGGCTTTCTTTGCCTCGTGACGGGCAAAAGGAAAATGATAATGGGCTGTTGACAAACGCGCCTCACGTCGCAATAAATGCAGCGGGGCAGGCGCCTGGCCTCTCTCTAGACATTAAATGAGGTAGTTGGTAGCTGGGCTCGCCCCTCTCTTGGAGAGGTGTGGGGTGAAGGATGGAGGGTCCGGGTGATCCCGAACCCTGCCGCCTGGGAGAGCGGTGGCCTCCGGGCAGCCCCCGAGCCAAGCCCCTCTTGGGGTGGCCACGTGGCCGCCCGTGGCCCAGACCCGCTTGCCATCCAAGGCATGTTTTTGACCCGTCCTGGTGGGCGATGGCGTCTTCTTCTTTAGTTATAGCATTCTCGACATACCCCCGGGCCCATATCACCGACAGTAGCCCTCGGTGTTGACCGGGACCAAAGTCGGATTCGGGCGGGGTTAACACCATTTTCTTGGGTGTGTGGGCTCGGGTACTGGATGTGCCTCGCCGTAGTAGGGAGCCGATGCGCGACAAATGACGCTGCGCTTGGCGGCGCTTTCTCCAGACAGGGGGCGCGTTATCCAGTCCGGGCACGTGGGGGCCCATCAAACCGTCTAGCTTCTCTCCGTCCCGCATAGTGCGCTTGGCGGGCGCGAAACCCCAGGCGGCGCGAAACCCCAGTGGCGCGGGAACCGAAGGAGATGCGAAAAACCAAAGGGGAGCGAGGTGGCGGTGCTGGAGGCCCAGGAGGAGGCCTCCCGGTGCCTGAAGGGCGTCTGGGAGCGCGAGCAACTGCTTGCGGCCGCCTCGTGCCGCCGTCAAGACGAGCTAGAGCGGTGGGAGCAGGACTTGGCCGCCCGGGACCAGGCGGTTGGCGACACGGAGGCGCAGGTGCAGAAGCCCTCGCCGGCCCCTCGCTCTAGCGACGCGGCGCCAAAGTTGGAGGAGGCGCGCCGCCGGATCGCGGAGCTGGAGCACACCCTGAGCTTGGCGCTTCGGGTCGTGGCCTCGTCCGTCGAGCGCCTTCGGGAGGCGGCCCGTGAGGTGGGGGTCATCCGTCCCCTCATCGGCGTCCCTACCTTGGGGGGGGGTTAGCCACGCATATAGACGAGCTGACTGAGGGGATAAAAAGGGTGCCGGAGGAGGTCGACGAGGTGGTGAAAGAGTCGTCGTATGACTTGTCCCGCCAGGTTGCGACGCTCATCCTGGCGAGCTACCAAGCCCGCGACCCCGGCTTCGACCCCTACATCCCCACCGAGGACTTCTCCGAGGGCACCGAGGAGGCCGCTCGGTGCCGTGTCGAGGATGCCGTCGATTCCATTATGGTTGGCTTTGACGGCACTCCGGCGGCATTCCAGCTCACTTCCGCGAAGACCCGTCGGACGAGGATAGCCCGGAGAAGGCCCCCAACGACCCGCCGGCCGCCTAGGACTCCCCCGTCTTTTTTGCCTTTATCTATACTTTTGAAAAAACATTGCAATATTGTTTATAATATTGGTGCACTTGCCTTTATCATGCTGGACTTGTATCGTAGCTGTCCATCGTGGCTGTCTCTGATGATTCATAACGATTCGCATATGTATGTATATATATTGGGAGCCCCCGACCAACTTAGCACACACGCAGTGGCGGTTAGTTGGGCCGAGCCCCTGCCTGTTTGCTTCCCTGTAACAGTAGTTCTACTTTTAGTTAGTTTGGTCATTGCAAGAATATGGTAGCATGGTCTCTTGCCATGATTCGTCCCATGTACTGGGAGCTGGTCCGGGTTCGAGCAGCATGCATCGGCCGGCGGCTGGTGCCTTCTTCGGGATTTCGGGTGGGAGCGAAGGCATAAAAAGGCCAGCGGGGGCGGCAGCAACGGGGGGTTCGGGACAGGCGTGACAGTACGCACCCGAGCCCCCAGGCGTGATAGTATGCAGCATTGCTCTACCCTCGACGCCCTTAGGGCTCTCAGGCTAAGGCGGGTAAGGCCAGAAGACCACCGGGAACCAGTATTCGCAGTACATGTTCCAGCACATGGAGAAAAAACACATTGCAAGTAGGTAATTTGCAAAGGAAAAATCATAAGGAGTGTAACAGCGAACTCATTGTTCATGCCACTGGAAGCAGTCAATGAACTTCCATATATATTTCAGCACACCATGCGGCTTATGGGTAGAACTTGCGCAAGTGGGAAATGTTTCACGGGTTCGGCAGCGGAGTGCCGTCCTCTGTGGCCAGGCGAACTGCTCCTGGATGCGAGGTGCCGATAACTTTGTATGGCCCCTCCCACCTCGGAGATAACTTGCTCAGCCCTGCACGTGTTTGCACGCGACGCAGAACGAGATCATTGATCTGCAGTGCTCGGGGGCTGACTTTGTGTTGATGGTAGCGACGGAGGCTCTGCTGATAACGGGCCGCGCGAAGTGCTGCCCGGCGCTGTCTTTCTTCCAGGTAGTCCAAGTCGTCGCGACGCAGCTGTTCTTGATCTGCCTCGGTGTATAACGTGGCTCGGGGCGACCCCAGGGTGAGCTCGGAAGGCAAGACTGCCTCAGCTTCATACACCAAGAAGAAAGGTGTTTCCCCGGTGGCGCGGCTCGGTGTTGTCCGATTGGCCTAAAGGACTGCAGGCAGCTCGTCAGTCCATGATTCCCCATGCTTCTTGAGCACGTTGTAGGTCTTCGTCTTGAGGCCTTTCAATATTTCCATGTTTGCATGCTCGGCCTGACCGTTGCTTTCGGGGTGGGCGGGCGAGGCGAAACAGAGCTTGATGCCCATATCATCGTAATACTCGCCAAACAGCTCACTCGTGAATTGGGTGCCGTTGTCGGTGATGAGCCTGTTGGGGACCCCGAACCTTGCCGTGATGCCTCTCATGAACCGCACAGCCGAATGCTTGTCGATGACGCTGACTGGATAGGCCTTAGGCCACTTGGTAAATTTGTCGATGGCGACATATAGAAATTTGCAGCCACCCCGTGCCTGTTTGAATGGGCCCAGGATGTCAAGCCCCCAGACCGTGAACGGCCACGAGAGCGGGATGGTCTGAAGGGCCTGAGCCGGCAGGTGCGTCTGCTTGGCATGAAATTGGCACGCTCGGCACCGCCGCACGAGGTCTGTTGCATCCTCCAGCGCGGTGGGCCAGTAAAATCCTTGGCGGAATGCCTTTCCCACCAAGGTTCGGGAGGCTGAGTGCGCTCCACTTTCTTCCTCATGGATCTCAGCTAGGAGCTCGAGACCCTGTTCCCGAGCAATGCATTTCATGAGCACTCCGTTGGTACCGCGTCGGTAGAGTGTCCCTTCCACCAACACGTACCTTTTGGAGGTGCGAGCAATGCGTTCGCTTTCCTCGCGTTGCTCGGGCAATGACGCGTCTTGCAGATACGCCTGGATTTCCGAAATCCAAGCCACCTGGCGCGTGATGTCGGTCCCGACAGGACCAGGCTGTGGCTGGCCCGCCAGGTCCGGGGCATCGGGATCAGCCGATTCCTACCCTTGGGGCGGTTCGGGGCACGCCGACGGCTCTGTGAGCCTCTCTTCGAATGCGCCTAGCGGGGCCGGGGCTCGCGCGGACGTGATCCTAGATAGCTCGTCCGCCAGGGCATTGTCTCTTCTGGGAACGTGGCGCAGCTCGAGGCCATCGAAATGGTGCTCCATACGTCGTACTTCCTTGACATACGTTTCCATCTGGGGGTCGGTGCATTGGTACTCCTTGGAAACTTGGTTTACAACCAGTTGGGAGTCCCCGAGGACTAGCAGACGGAGGATGCCTATGCATGCCGCCGCTCGCAACCCCGCTAGGAGTCCTTCGTACTCGGCCATGTTGTTGGTTGCCCGGAAGTCGAGCCGGACAATGTACCGGAGCACGTCGCCCGTCGGGGAGGTTAACGCCACGCCTGCCCCGGCCCCGTGCAAGGTGAGTGAACCGTCAAAGTTCATCACACAATGCCCGGTCCATCGGCCGCGATCCTCCGCACTCTCGGGTTCACCCGGGGGTGGATCGTTATCAGCCGCTGGCGTCCACTCCGCCACGAAATCGGCCAAGGCCTGGCTCTTGATTGTGTGACGGGCTTCGAAATGCAGGTCGAATTCTGTCAATTCTATAGCCCACTTGACTACCCGTCCCGTACCCTCTCGGTTGTGCAGGATTTGTCCGAGAGGGTAGGACGTGACTATCGTAACCCGATACGCTTGGAAGTAGTGGCGCTGCTTCCTGGAAGCCACGAGCACAACGTATAGCATTTTCTGGGCTTGCGGGTAACGTGTCTTTGCGTCCCGTAGCGCCTCGCTAATAAAGTAGACCGGCCGCAGCACCCTGGTACGGGCCTTAGCTACTTTACTAGGGGCGACAGGTTCAGGTGCACCGGGGCGGGTTACCTCAGTGTCCGGGGTTGCCGGGCCATCGCCTTCCCCGGGGCCCTCAGGGCCGCTCTGGGTGGAAGGGGCCTCGGGAGCCCCCGGACTAGGGGGCCGGGTGGCTCCCTGAAGCTCGGGGGGGCAAAGGCCGCCTCCGGCTTCGGGCGCTTCCTCGGCTAGCACCGTTCCGAGGTTTCCTGCCTCCGGGTTTGATGAGGCTAGGGGCGTCTGAGAGTCTAGCTCGTCATCGCGCTCCACAACCAACGCCGCACTGATCACTTGGGGAGTTGCCGCCAAATATAAAAGGAGGGGTTCTCCTTCTTGAGGGGCCACCAATATGGGCGGCGAGGAGAGATAAAGCTTGAGCTCGCTCAAGGCTTTCTCTGCTTCGTCCGTCCAAGTGAAGGGGCCAGTTCGCTTTAGCAGCTTAAATAGAGGGAGCGCCCGCTCTCCTAGCTTTGATATAAAACGACTCAGGGCAGCTACACAACCGGTAATTTTTTGCACATCCCTGAGCTTCCTAGGGGGGCGCATCTCCTCTATCGCTTTTATTTTTGCGGGGTTGGCCTCGATGCCTCGGGCAGAGACCAAAAACCCTAATAGTTTACCTGCCGGTACCCCGAACACACATTTTTCTGGGTTTAGCTTCATGCGGGAGGACCGGAGGTTATCGAATGTCTCGGCCAGGTCCGGGAGCAAGGTTCTCTGGTCCCGGGACTTGACCACGAGATCATCGACATACGCCTCAATATTACGCCCTATTTGGCCTTTGAACGTGATGCGGACACCACATTAGAAAGTGGACATGGCATTCTTTAAACCAAAAGGCATAGACATGTAGCAAAAGGTACCCACAGGAGTAATAAATGCAGTTTTCTCCTCATCCTCTATAGCCATGCGGAACTGATGGTAACCAGAGTATGCATCTAGGAAACATAAAAGGTCGCACCCTATAGTGGAGTCGATTATCTGGTCTATTCGAGGCAGAGGGTAAGGGTCTTTAGGACATGTCTTGTTGAGATCGGTGTAGTCGATGCACATGCGCAGCTTGTGGTTGGCTTTCGGGACGACCACCGGGTTAGCCAGACACTCTGGATGCAGCACTTCCCGGATGAAGCCGGCCTCCTGGAGCTGTGCCACCTCTTCGCGGATGAACGCCTGCCGCTCCCGGGCCTGTCGCCTCACCTTCAGTCAGACCGGTCGTGTATCCGGCCGCACTGCAAGTCGGTGCTCAATCACCTCCCTAGGGACTCCGGGCATATCCGACGGCTTCCAAGCAAACACGTCGGCGTTCGCCCGCAGGAAGGAGACGAGCGCGTCTTCCTATTTGGGGTCCAAGTTGCCGCCAATCTTAGCGGTCCTTGATGGGTCGTCGCCCAACTGGATGGACTTGATTACCACCTCATCGGCCGAGGTGATATGCTGTTTAGGGGGCCGGGAACCCGAGGCATCCCCTTGGGGGCCTTCGGGTTCAACGCGATCGGCCACCGCAATATCATCCACGCGCGCCTCCATGCAATCTAGCGCGGTCTTGACGTCGGCATGGACGGTGATGGGGCCTCTGGGGCCCGGCATCTTGAGCTGGCGGTAGGCATAATGGGTGGCCGCCATGAACTTCACCAACGCTGGCCTCCCGAGCACGGCGTTGTAGGGCAGGTTGAGGTCCGCCACATCGAAGTCAATCCGCTCGGTGCGGAAATTGGCGGGATTCCCAAAGGTAACCGGCAGCACGATCTGCCCGAGGGGCCACACCTTCCCGGGCGTCACCCCAATGATGGGATAAGACGGCCCGAGCACCATCCCCAGAGCCTTGATTGCATCAAAGGCCTTCGGGGATAGTATATTGAGGGCCGCACCCCCGTCAATTAAGACTCGGGCGACCTTGACGTTGCAAATGGTGGGGGAGGTCACAAGGGCCAAGTGGCCGCTACGTGCGATGCTCCCCAGGTGATCTGTCTGGTTGAAGGTGATAGGCACCTCTGCCCAGCGCGACTTTCGGGCCACCTCGTGGGACGGTACAGCCGCGAGGAGCTCACGCCTCATGGACTTGAGGCTCTGACGGGACACCTGGGCGCTTGCCCCTCCGTTGATGGTGGCGACGACGTGCTTGGGGTCTTGGTAGCCCAGATCGTCATCTTCGTCTCTGACGGGGGCCGCACTCTTGGCCTCCTCTCATCGGTTGTCCGGGCGCTCCGCCGGGGCTTTACCCATGCAGCGGGCTTCCTTCTCCTTCTCTCTCTGCTCCTGCTCGTACTTTTGTACCCGCTCGGCCAAGTTCTTGACCGAGCGGCACTCGGAGAGATCGTGGTGAGAGGTTTGGTGCACCATGCACCACTTGTCCCCGACCTGGCCCTGGGGGCGAGGGTCCGGGGAGCGCCTGCGGTTGTCCGCGGGCTTGCCCTTCCACGAGGGCTTCTCGGCACCATCGGCGACGAGGACGTGGCCCTCCTCGCCACTGCGCGATGACTTGCGCTTCCGCCGCCGCTCGTGCCGCTCCTCCCGGGATGCGGAGGGGGCAGTGCCGGCGGAGGCTGGGGCAGGATTCCTAGGATTCCAAACCCGAGCCTCTTCCTTACGGGCCACCTGGTCAGCAAGCTCGAAGAGCTCTTTGGTAGTCCGGGGGACCTTGGACTCGATCTTCTCCAACATAACGTCGTGGCATACACCACTCCGGAAGGCAAAGATCACTGCATGGTCAGCGATGGATGGTATAGTGTTGCGTACCTGGCAAAAACGCTGGATGTATTTGCGCAGGGACTCGTCCTCTCCTCGCCGGACCATGTGAAGGTCTGCCTCTACCCCTGGGCGCGGGTAGGTGCCCTGGAAGTTGGAGGTGAACGCCGACCGACTAGGCCGGCAGGTTCATTAGCCAGGAGCGAGCCTGGCCCTTGAGCGCCATGGGGAAGAAGTTGGCCATGACGAGCTCGTCACCCCCAGCAGCCTCGATGGCTGTGGTGTAAATCTGGAGGAACTCGGTGAGATTCATCGAGCCGTCATACTTCTCCATGAGGGCCGGCCTAAACTTGTTAGGCCAGCGCACATTGCGGAGGGCGGCGACGAAGGCCTGACAACCGTTGCCGGCTGGAAGGGGCGACGAGGGCTGAGGGGTCCCCTTGGGTGCCGCGGAACCTCCTACCCACGGCTGCGCCACCATAGCCGCTCGCCGTCCCCTGAGAGGCTCTCCCTGTGACGGGGCCGCTACGGTCGCTCGCCGAGCGCTCGCACCTCCCGTCGAGGAAGCACAATCCTGTGCACGCCCCATGCAACGCTCGTCGCGGCGTTGCTCAATACGAAGGCGGGTGTCCCGTTCTGCGTATAGCAGATCCCGGGGAGCCTCCGGTTGGGCTGCAGCCGGGAGACTCTCCTCTGCCCTCGCGGCAGCCGCTGCTCTGCGGGCTCACCGTCGAGATGACGAGCTGACCGCGGTGTGCGAACCACGCGATTGGTGACTGGAGGAAGCGAGGTCAGCGGCTAGCTAACGCTGGGCGGTGCCGACCAGCTTCGCCACGTCGTCAAACCTACGCTTGGCGTTGGATCCCTCGCCCGGTGTGACCGGAGGGTGGCGCAAAAGTGCCTCCACCGCCTGAAGGGCGCCCTCAGGCGTGCCAAACTCCAGGCGACGATGGACGTCCACCCGGCGCGGTTCGCCGGTACGTCCGCTCGGGCGTAGCCCGGATCCTACAGGAGCGTTGGCAATTCTGCGGGATGCCTGGCCTCCTCCGCCCACAGTCGCTGTCTCAGCGGGGGGCAGAGAAGGTGGCGCGGCTCCGGCCGCCGCCGCTGCCGAAAGAGGGGGTGAGGGGAACAAAGGTCCTCCCTCCTCTGAGCGGAGGTGGCGGAAGTTAGGGCTATGCCCGCCCGTGTCAATCTCCTCGGCTGCCTTATTGGCCAAGTCGCACTCGCGGACAGCGGGTGAGCCTGATGCGGACCGTAGGAAGTGGCCGTGAACCATGGTGAGGACGGGGAGAGGGGTTTTTTTTTGGCGGGAGGTGGAAGGAACATGGGAGTTTAAACCCAAATGCAGTGCGCTCCCCCAACCTGGCGTGCGAGCTGTCGATGCGTGTGCTCGACACGCGGGAATCCGAGGGACCCCCTTTTGGGTTCGGCACAGGGGAGCGATGAATTGGGGCTCAAACTCACGGTAAGAATGGGGAGGAGTCAATAAGCAGAAATATATCACAGCTGCAATAGACACAAGATATTTATACAGGTTCGGGCCGCCTGAGAGGCGTAATACCCTACTCCTGTTCTTTGTGTTATATGAGAGATGAATTACAGGGACTAGAGAGAGTGTTCTTCCTTGGGGATGTTGGAGCTGGTGATTGAGGTGGGATGCATGAAGCCCAAGGTCTCCAACAATGGCAGAACCTTAGGCTCGTTTCCAGGGATGCTAGGAACAGTTAGGAGTGGGCACGTTATCCAGGAACCAGAACCGTTTTTATGACGGACTTGGGCCTCCTTTTATAGTGCAAGGGGACACCACAGTAGTTCTGGTTTTCTCTACTCCGCTCCACGTGATGAATCGGTTCCTGCCTTGTCTCATCGGGGAGACTACCCCTATCTGGTCCCTGTTGCCGCGTCACGGGAGTTGGTGGAGAAAAACGGCATCGTGGACGCCACGTTGCGGCGTGAGGATGGGCGGCCTACCTACTCCGGTGGGGCCTACCGGTCGGTGGCCCTTCACTGGAGAGGTGTCGACGCAACACCATTGCGCTCGTGTTCTCTCTCCCACGCGGCCGCCAACGCATTCAATGCGGCTGGACGGAGCGTGGAGGAGGCGTGCGCGGAGCGACCATGCAGCCATACCGTGGTCGCCGTCAAAGACTTTAGGCTTTCTTTGCCTCGTGACGGGCAAAAGGGAAATGATAATGGGCTGCTGACAGACGCGCCTCACATCGCAATAAATGCGGCGGGGCAGGCACCTGGCCTCTCTCTAGACATTAAATGAGGTAGTTGGCAGCTGGGCTCATCCCTCTCTTGGAGAGGTGCGGGGTGAAGGACGGGGGGTCCGGGTGATCCCGAACCCTGCCGCCTGGGAGAGCGGTGGCCTCCGGGCAGCCCCCGAGCCAAGCCCCTCTTGGGGTGGCCACGTGGCCGCCCGTGGCCCGGACCCGCTTGAGCCATCCAGGGCATGTTTTTGGCGTGTCCTGGTGGGTGATGGCGTCTTCTTCTTTAGTTATAGCATCCTCGACATACCCTCGGGCCCATATCACCGACAGACCTGCACTGGAGTTAAGCAGATCTCCCAGGCCAGCGCGTGGGAAAGATTTCTCATCAACAGATTGCTCTACCAAGACAACCTTCTAAAGCTCAGGTCGGATTTTCACTATTCATACCTTGTTTCCTTGCGGAAATGAGGAAAACCTTCACAAACCTTCTCGGGTCAATCAACAAATCAGTGGATATTCGCGGGAGACGTCTAAACGTCCAGGAGATCACTCTCCAAGAGTACTAAGTATCAAACCACAACCCTGCAAGAATCACCAAGTGCTCAAGTCATCCTAGCTATCTTACTCTCACAAAACCCCTCAAATCACTCAATCTTCTCACAAATTTGATCCTAGGCTCAAGAATTGAGTTGGAGTGATCTAGAATAACATAGGAGATTTTAGAGGATAGAAAAATGAAAGTTGGATTGCCAAAAGTGAGCTGAAGAGGATGTGGGATATTTATAGGTTAGTGATGGCATCACATAGCCGTTACTCACATTTGAACTGCAGAGGTGTCCGGAAGTTCCGTTCAGGGACCTCCGAAACTTCTGGTCAACGCTTAAGAAATTGCTGGCGAGAGCACCCGAAAGTTTCGGACAAGAACCCCGGAACATCCGGTCATGACCCTCTGTCCTGAATAGGGAAAAAGCTGAAAATGACTAGAAAAAATCTCACTCCTCAAGATTATGACTTTAAGCACTTATATTATCTCAGGCCATTATTTGAAACTCCTCTTAATAGTTTGGTTTTCCTAAAACTCAAGATTTAAATAAAATGAAATTTTAAATATGGCGTCAAATCTTCTCGTCACTTTGCAATTGTTGTTGGAGGGTTTCCTTTGAGCACATTTCGCACACCTAAGCACTTTGGGACTAACACCTGCAGTTATCTCAATTAGACGCATTAGTCCCTTAACCACTTTGTCATTAACCACCAAAACTCACTTAGGGGGATAGATGCACTTTCAAGTGTCAAGGATAAGGCATACCTTCTATAGCTGGGTTCGTGGTATATGATAATACCATATACCGAAAGATATAGTATCCTTTAAGGTAATACGACAGATATAGAAGGAAATTGTCTTCTCGGAATAGAAGGTGTCAGAGTCCTATTTGAGAAAGACAAGGTTTACTTAAGCCCGTATTCTATTCTAATTTTTTGAGTTCTACTTGGATGAGAAGGTAATCAACACTACAAATACAAACTCCCAGGAGGAAGGGGACAATCCAACACGGAATACAAGCCTAGACAAACCAAATCTAGAGCCACAAAGACCAATATGAAGGATCTAGAGCCACAAAGACTGACATGAGGGATTTAGAGCTACCTTCAATCTCGTCTAATTCATATTCGAGGAAGAAGACTATATTAGTCGTTGACTACGTGTGAAAGCTCCATGCCATGAAGTCGATAGAGACTAGATTAGGTCATCCCAAATATTATACTTGTGTGATACTGATATCTAAAGGCAACACCAGCTTTGGCCAATAGGAGTAGGGCTATTACCTGTCAGTTAAGGGGGTTAAACCTGTATAAAAATCCATGTCTCCCGTTTCGTTTACCTCAATCTCGCGTATACTCTGATTCCAACGATTCCCATGCTCTACAAATACCGTCTTTGGGTATAGCCCGTCAACACATGTAACCACTCTATATGTTGAATATGACATAAACCGATCCATAAAATGACCTAATTCATCAATTTAACTTAGACTCTTTAGTCTAAGCCTCTCATCGTCTAATCTTACACTTGCATAGCTGTGTTTTTATATTATGGACGTCATGTATTCATGTTGTTTAGCACTTAAGCATATAATTATTACGGCCAAATAATTCATTGATTATTTTGTTGTTGCCTGTTGCATTTCTAAGTTGATGTTGTGTTGATTACATATACACGAAACATTCGACGATTTTAATCCGTTTCCGAACCAGGTCCGCACCATTTCTGACATCCGAAATAATATGTTCCGCATCCGCACCTTCTTCGAATCCACTTAAAAAGTATTGTGTAGCATATGATATGACCACTATTCGTCCTAATCCGACCCGTTTTCACCCCTATATTTGGATTTTTTTCGAATAAATAAGGGGACATCCCTTGAGGATCAAAACATTTTCCGCTTTGTGCATGTGTCTCATGAGCCTGCATGCAGGTGCAGGAGAGAAGGCCGCCTCTCGATGCAACTGTGCTGGAAATAGCTACAGTGGTTGCAACCAGTGACGTATGTAGGATTTTTATTTGGGTGGTCCAACCTGTATCTTAAATATAATAAGGTTAGAAGAATAAATTGATCAAATGTGCATATCATAATATATTATTAAGGGAGTTATTTTTTTGTCTTTTGAAATATTTTTTACATATGTATATATGCATAGGGCTAGGATTTTTCTGGGTGGTCCTGGGACCACCCCTAGATCTGCCTGTGGTTTCAACGAAGGCGAGGGCACATGATCAATAGTGGGTTGGTGGAAATCACAGCAAAAGTATTTATCCTTCTTGGCAACGATCTCTTTTCTCCCCCTGTCCTGTTGGTCCTGCCGTGTTTGGATCGTCGGTTGAAAACCTGGCCCACCTATTGATCAACGATGGCAACTCAATTTTGGCGTCGTGTCCTTTGTTTAAGGTGTCCTCGTGGGAATCCATAGTTATGTATTTGGTAGTTCCTATTCGTGCCTCATAATAGCATCAAGGGTGGCCTTTTGAAAGTTGGAGTTGTTGCGACGAGCTATGTAACGATGATTGGACTATGCTTCGTATGTAGTATTTGGCTGTTGTCCGCTGGAGAAATAGTTAGAGCTGCTGCCTGGAGGCGAGTGTATCCTATCAGTCATGTTTGCTTCGGCGTGTGGTAGTAAGCTATTCGGTCTATAAGGTTGTTAGTCTAGTTCGGTCATCCCTCAATGCAACCGATGATGGTGAAAGTCAGAGCTATGGTATTAAGGGACGTGACGTGTGGCAATGATAACATGAGTTTACTCATAGTTGTGTCTTGGCACATGCTAAGGCATCGTTGTCTTTACGTAGTGTTTTTTGGCGAAGTCAAAGTCACTCAGTGTAAGAGTGATGATGTGATGACAACATCATTTCCAGTGGGTTAGAGAGTCTCATTTGTTCTTTCATCTGGCTAGTCAAAGCGAAAACGTTTGTGGTGAGCAGCATATCACAACGTTGTCATGTGGCAAGTAGAGTCAATAGCTCTTCTTTTACGGCTGTGGTAGTGTAGATTAGTTTGTTGTAGTTGTGGTTTTCGTTCAATAAAGGATTAAAATGAGCCAGCTTAACCATAGAAAAAAAAAGAAAATTAAGCCTGAGTAATAAATGAGTCAGGAAATAATCAACGAAGTAGGGTAGTACACCTGGAAGAAGGGGAACGCGGCAGTGGAGGAGCCACTCGACTGGACTTGCTAAAATCCAAATCCATTGCGAGGCAGACACGTGTACGCAGCAGAGGCGCACAAGTGAAGCAGCTCAGGCGGCAGCCGAGGCAAACAAACCGCCAAGTGCCATTATTCATCCGATCCGGCGGCCATTGCCATGCGACCAAAAAAATCGTCCTACTAGTTGCATTTCTTCTAGCTGCACACCGCCCCCAAATTCCCCATTGCCGACATCGAGATGGGAGGCCCGCAAGATGAGGAGGCAGTCGCCGCCGTGCTGCTGCCGGAGCCGCGTCCTCGCAGGGGCCTCGCCTCCTGGGCGCTCGACCTGCTAGAGTGCGCCGCCGTCCGCCTCGGCCACGACGCCTCCAAGCCGCTCCACTGGCTCTCCGGCAACTTCGCTCCCGTCCGCCACGAGACCCCGCCGGTCCCGGGCCTCCCCGTCCGCGGCCACCTCCCCGTATCTAATCCTCCTCCTCTACTCCTCTTTTGATTACCACGGGAATAATAATAGCTTTCCTGCTTTTATTTATTTGTTACTATAACACTTCTAGTATAATAAAACAAAAACAAAAACGCACCCCTTTCTTCCTCCCACAGCACAAAGTTCAAATCTTTGTCGCCTCAACAAAAGAGATTAAAATACACTCCAGATTGTCCCATCCAAAAGGTTTGGGTTGGATACCATATATGTGATGATGATGAGTCTCACTAGTCAACGCCAATTAATGCACTACACATACTACTACTGTTACTAGCCCTGAGCTTGTGTTGCTGCTGCTGTCTGTTGAATGTCAAAGATCTGGTCTTTCATGTAACACGTACGGCAGTCAAGTGCCCACTCAAACTGGAATCTTCCATTATCTCATTGATCCCTTCTCTTTTCCTGTATCCTGTTACTCCATGCTTCTTCTTTTTTCTCCCGCTATTCATCTCTGCACTAAAATGACACCCACAAAACATTTTGACATCTCTTTATCATAAATCTTGCAACGACACTCTCTACGGTGGAAACGATGAAAGATTCTTTGTCTTTGACAATGACAACTGTGTTTCAACACTACCTCTACAAACTGTTCAATTGTTCATTAGGCACTCATGAAGATCACTAGATCATTTATGCCTTCTCTTTTTTGCTTTCACCTTCTCAGTGATCCGTCTTGGTTTTCCACAGGAGTGCTTGAATGGAGAATTTGTCAGGGTGGGGCCCAATCCAAAGTTTGTCCCTGTCGCTGGCTATCATTGGTATTTACTCTTGCTTCATCAAGATTTTCCTTTCTCTTAAAAGGACATTATTGTAAGAGTTGGTATCTCGTTTGACTTCATTAGTGCGTCTAAACAAAACAAATTGTACAGATTTTAAAATGTCATCCATATGTGTTTGCATTTATGCCTCTGCTTTGATGCACGCATAGAGGACAATGGTGTATCTTTCCTCATACCTGTTGCTTCCAATATTTACAGGACTTGTTTGATTGATTTCATATTATCTGCTTGTTTCGACAGGTTTGATGGAGATGGGTATGTCATATTAGCCTCTCTATGGTCAGATGTATATCCTTAAAGGCGCACTCTGTCTCTCTCTAGCTTATACATTTAATTCTGTCATCAAATAATAAGTATACATTTAATTCTCTACTGTTTAAAGGTTTAGTGTCAGACTGCCAGATTTGCACACTATAGATCATTCTGATCTTCAGAGAAGATATGAAAAAAAAATTCTTTGCTGCAGATATTACATGTATATATCTCCATGGTTTCATTGCATATTTCCCACACCATCACAGTTTTTTGGCAACTAGGAAGGTGGCCCGCGCGCATGCGCGGGCTTCTATATTGTTGAATGTAAGATTATAGTTTGCCCCGAGATTATGTCTTGTAGATTAAGGGCAAACTGAAGATTGGACAATGTCCTATTAGATAGATTCAAGGGTTTTGTTTTCTTAACATATCTAAATAGAAGATGGATAAGTTCATACAACTTTTGCATCGAGTAAATAATAAACTACCGCTAGCTAATTATCATACATACCGTATGTACATATACCGTGTAATATAGCTACAATTGACAGTTGAGAGAACAACATACTCGAAGTTCTTGTGATCGAATTGCCTCATGAAGGCGCATGATGTAGTGACAACCAAATTAAGGGTATATTAAAGGTTGGATTTTTTTCCTATGTAGAAGTTCAACAATTTCGTATTTTCTCCATAGTTTCAAATAACATTAAAGGGATTTGGTATGTTAGCACATAAATCACCTACACAATTGGTTGGCTTGGTAGTGCAAAATATGAACAATTAATTTCTTTTTTGCATATTTGATTGTTTTCCTCGAATATATAAATTTAACTAATATGTGCAGCGTACTACTCCCTCCGTTTCATATTATAAGTCGTTGACTTTTTCCTAGTCAATGTTTTTTAGATTTGACCAAATTTATAAAAAAAATAGCAACATCTACAATACCAAATTAGTTTCATTGAATTTAACATTGAATATATTTTGATAATATATTGGTTTTATATTGAAAATGTTACTATATTTTCTACAAACTTGGTCAAACCTTAATAAATTTGACTAGGAAAAAGTTAAACGACTTATAATATGAAACGGAGAGAAGTAAGTATTTTATACTATAGTCTATTTCTTTCATGTAATCCGAATATATCAATGTGTGTTGCTTAGGGTTTAGGATAGCTGAAATTAATGGATTGATGGATTATCTAATTTATGTGATAGCTATTTGAAGGTATAGACAAAAAAAATTAACTTCTAGAAAGTTAAAAAGTTTTCCAAGAAAATTTTATATAGAAAATTTTTGCACAAAATGCATCATTTAGGAGCTTAGGAAACATGCAAATAAAAACACAATATCCATAATAAGAAAAAAAAGGGGCCTTAGACTCCCTTCTAACACCCTTATCATGGTAAGAGGTTTATTGATATTGGTTAATATTGTGCTTAAATTCATAACATAACGATTTCTTTTGCCTACATGAATAAATAGTATAAAATATAAATACGACCTACTGTGTAAATTATAATTATAATTAGGTAAGGAACCCTTCCACTGCACCATGTCCCAAAATTGGTGTCAGATGGCTGTCAGAAAAAAAATGATGTTAACTTCAAACCATTGTCATAAGAAGCTTAGTGTGAGATGGTTTTTCAGTAGTTCTTTTTATAATACCCTATACCGACAGGCTTTCCACCAACACACACTCTCTGTCAGGAAAGGTCTTCTTTGACAGATTCTGTGATGCTAAAGGTGGTATTCACTGATAGATTAGTTGTTGCTGAATTTAGAACATGGTTGTAGTGTTCGTTTTAGCTTACACCTTCAATTTGTTTTCACATTATTAACAAAACCAATCGTTATCCATTGATGATTTCATGCATCTTCACCTTGACAAGCGGTAGTGCTGTAGCGGTTGTGATCATCTTGGCAAATCACCTTAGCTACCTCATGTAAGATGCTTCGCCGTGAGTGCGGAAAGCAAAGACTCAGAGGGCCTCAGAAATGTCTTTAGAGGCATTTTTTAACAAAAGATAGATCGAATGGTCTAAATAATGGATCCACCGGTTTAGGTGAAAATCGACAGGCGACAATTTTTATTAAAAACATAGTCTAAAATAATGCGTCCACTGGTTTAAATATAAAGTCTTAAACTGTTAATTTTAATGGATACAAAATATATAACTTTATATTCAAACAGTGTTTTATTTGAAAATAATAGTAAAAAATAATGGGTTTCACTGGTGTAAGTAGAAATTATCTTCTATTATTAATTTAATAGGTAAAAGTATAATGGTGCAAAACTTTATTTTCAAGCATTATAGACCTAATTCACTTCCATATGTTTGTAAGGAGTTATATGATGATATAATCTATGTTTGTAAAGTTATAATTATTTACAATAATTATTGTTATCTCAAATATATATGGAGAAAAGAGGGAAGGGGACGTATGTACCTACGTGTACGAACTCATGTTGTTGAACTGTAGGGGAGGATCTAGAGGTGGGACCGTAGTACCCATCTAGAATTTCTAGGATTTTTTTAATTTATTAGAGTGTCATGTGGCAGCTTGAGAACGTTTTAAGGAAGTTTAATGGACCTTTAGTATATAATAGATTTTAGTACTGTCTTTTGCACTTCCCTTGATGTAATGCTTTGACTCCAAATGATCACCCTGTACCTCCCCCTTTATCCATCTAAATGAAAATATTCAGGTGGGGAAACTCTCTCCCCCCCCCCTGGGTTGAACCTTCCAAAAAAAGTAGTGTCTAATTTTTAAAGTTTTGATGACATGTCAGCAATACCTCATAGTTCTAGAGCATATTTGCAAAACATTATCAAAATGTGTGTGTGTGTGTTTTATTTTCTGGAAGTGAAAAAACAGGAGTTTTACAAACACATGTGAGTGAACATGAGATTTCAAAGTGTGATACATGTGCATAAGCTCTTCATTGTTTATTACAGAATGATCCATGCAATGCGTATTAAAGATGGAAAAGCTACCTATGTTTCGAGATATGTGAAGACTTCTCGCCTCAAGCAAGAAGAGTATTTTGGTGGAGCAAAGTTTATGAAGGTGACTACTTGTTTTATTAGAAAACCTAAATTCTTATCACTTTGCAAAAAACCGATAGTAACTGCAGTATTTTCTTGAATCTTGACTACAGCTCCAACATGCCTTATGTTAGCTTGTTGGCGAGTGTGACGTTTTATACTTTGTACATTAAGTTTCTGAATTTAACTTAATCTTCCCATTTTTTTCTAATCAGTTTAGTTCTACCTCTTAATTACATAGTTTGCCCAACATGATTATCTTCAGTGTATATTTGGTTCTCGTCTTTCTCACAGATCTGTCTGTGCTTGCATGTTGGGTTGCAAACTTGCAATGTTGAAATTTGTTGATTTCATATGCCTATCAGCTTTGAACTTGTCATATAGTCGTAGGGACCTCACATTATATGACGTCATCTGAGTTTCTTTGATTCTAGCCTTCTACACTGATATTTGATCTCTTGTGGTATCAACGTAACTTTGTATAATCTTTAAATGTACCATCAGAAAAAATTCGAGCCTAACATCCATATTGACAAATGACAGCTAATTCAAAATCCTAACTCTCCACCTCTCTGCACACCTGATGGGTTTCTTTATGGCTATTGACAAAATCCCGACTTTGACACTTTACAGATTGGAGACCTGAAGGGATTTTTTGGATTGTTTATGGTCCAAATGCAACAACTCCGGAAAAAACTCAAAGTATTGGATTTTACATATGGATTTGGGACAGGTCCTTTTTATCTTATCCAGTATCTATTCAAATACCATATTTAATACAGAGCATTGATATGCACTACATGATCTACACTCATATTTTTTCATTGATTGTAACACCAATTTATTGATCTGTGCCCTTTTTTTCAGCTAATACAGCACTTATCTATCATCATGGTAAACTCATGGCCCTTTCGGAGGCAGATAAGCCTTGTAAGTGCTCAACCCATTATGAGTTGGGAAGGTTGCAACTAAACATGGATATAGGCATATACCTAGACCAGTTTGGGTTTTTCACATCTAATTAAAAAGGTTAATACTCTACATTTTTCTATAGCCACTACATATGCCATTGGAAATTCAAATGCGATCATGTTGGCAGATTAGTTTTGTGTAAATACAAAATTGGTGAAATTTCCCCAAAGCTAAGCAGAAAATCCTCCTGTCTCATGTCCAATAACATAAGAACAAAAAATAAATCTGTTGAGATTTTGACAACAATACAAAGCATTTCCAATTGATTATTTGGTATTGCATATTGCATTGTACTATGCATGATTATCATGTCCTATATAGTCCCTACCCCAAATATTCGGACCCCTATGCCAAGTCAATCTACATTAGACTATCACAATATGTTCTAAGTGGTCCTTTTCATATAACATCGTAGGAAATTTATTTTGTTTCTCATCAACAATTCTGCACGCTAGATGGATTTTTCTTTTAGATTTAGATCTATGTAAATTGTAAACTGTACAGATTCTGATAATTGTTACAGCTTATTATCTGTTATCATCCACAGCTCCCATCCATGGCAATCAATATTTTTGCAATTGTGAAACTCTAGTTTCTTTGTTTGTTTTCAGATGTTGTTAAGGTCCTAGAAGATGGAGACTTGCAAACTCTTGGATTGTTGGACTATGACAAAAGGTTGAAACACTCTTTCACTGCTCATCCAAAGGTTGATCCATTTACAGGTACACAACAGTGACTCATGCTATTTCTTGCTTTCCCTGTTGGTTTTATAATAATTATGTTAAAAAGGTTTTATTTACCCTTATTCAGATGAAATGTTCACTTTTGGATATTCACATGAACCTCCATATTGTACATACCGGGTCATTACCAACGATGGAGTAATGCTTGATCCTGTGCCAATAACAATTCCAGAATCTGTAATGATGCATGACTTTGCCATCACAGAGAACTATTCCATTTTCATGGACCTTCCTTTGTTGTTCCGACCAAAGGTGTGTGATCTTTATGCTTGTTTAGCAATTTGTGGCCAAGGTTGTCAACATAGACATTTTTTCTACCCCTTGTTTCACAGTGTCACTAAATAATCATAGTTTGGTTTCAAGTGCTCCGATTGTAACTGAAGATCATTGACCAAATCATAGGAGGCTGTTTCAGCATGTACAGATTGTTAGTAAACATACCTTTATAGTCCTGTGCATGGTGGGACTTGTGTTAATATAAGCATTTGATAAATGAAATGAAACCTCTTCATAATTTGACTCTTATCCTGCCTCATCATTTTTGAAGGAAATGGTGAAGAACGGTGAATTCATCTACAAGTTTGATCCTACAAAGAAAGCTCGTTTTGGTATACTCCAACGTTATGAAAAGGATGACGCAAACATCAGATGGTTTGAACTTCCCAATTGCTTCATATTCCACAATGGTATGTCAACGGTAACCACCTTCTTGAACTTCAAATGTACAACATTTTGTACATTGGACATGATGATGAATAACTGTAACAACAATTTGTCTTGGCCTTCGAAAGGGGAAGTGCTTTCTTAGGACTGTGAGAACATAAAACCCAAAACATATTGTTGAAAAAAAGGGAACTAGAAGATATCAGTATTTCATTTCATGCTGTTCTGATATAGCTACTCATTAGAATTCTCCCTTGTCACAGCTAATGCTTGGGAAGAGGGTGATGAAGTTGTCCTAATTACCTGTCGCCTTGAGAATCCTGACTTGGACAAGGTGAATGGTTACCAAAGCGACAAGCTTGAGAACTTTGGGAATGAGCTGTATGTATCTACAATCTCAGTCGCCATTTAAATTCCAACAAATGAAATGCTTGACCCAATGTTATGCATATATATTTTTAGGTATGAGATGAGATTCAACATGAAAACCGGCGCTGCATCACAAAAGCAACTCTCTGTTTCTACTGTAGATTTTCCTCGAATTAATGAGAGCTACAGTGGCAGGTAACTTCTAGTGGAAGTGTCGACTTCAATAGGAAATCATGGGCAACTTGTTTATTATCAGCTGCATTGTTCATTTCTGTTTTGTCGGTGATTTGATGATGGCCATATGTATGAAACAGTATATATGAAAGTCAGCACACTGAGAACTTTAAGTTGGTGCACGTAAAACGAGAAAGCCATTGACACATGATTAATTAAGTTTTAATTATTACAAACGTGACAAATGGATATATTTGATATTTTAAAACCACTTTTATATAGAAAGTTTTCGTACAGAACACACCTTTTAGTAGTTTAAAAAGCCAGCAAACAGAAACCGAGATAAAATCTGAATCTTAATCAGAAAAGAAAAGAACAGTGTGTAACGTGCAAATTTGGTGAAAACAGAAAGCAGCGGTATGTGTACTGCACTATACTGGACAGCATAGCGAAGGTGACGGGCATTATAAAATTTGATCTACATGCTGAACCAGAGATAAGTGGCAAGAATCAACTTGAAGTGGGAGGAAATGTGAGAGGAATATATGATTTGGGACCTGGTAGATTCGGGTCAGAGGCAATTTTTGTACCTAAGGAGCCCGGTTTATCTGGAGAAGAAGATGATGGTTATTTGATATTCTTTGTCCACGACGAGAACACAGGGTACTCTATATCTTTTCCTTCCCTACCAATATTAACTGCTCTATGCTTGTATGTTGTATATTTCTATCTAACACAAACATGCATGTCCATAATTTGTTGATCTCTCCTCCATTTTATAGTTTACATTATGTTGGATATGAGAGAAAAGACCCTCATATCAATTGTGGTGCTAGCCGGAAGACCCCCAGGCCTTTCTCTGTAGTTTACATTATCAAAATTGGTTTGTGTCGTTGGTGTAGGAAATCTGAAGTCAATGTGATTGATGCAAAGACCATGTGTGCGGATCCGGTAGCAGTTGTTGAGCTACCAAGCCGAGTTCCCTACGGATTCCATGCTTTCTTTGTAAACGAGGTACGAAAACCATTCCAACTGTATGTATCTATGTAGATCTAGAGAAGACTTGAGATCGTTTTGATTTCATATATATACTTTCTGTTTTTTCTGGCCTTTGAGCGATCATATATGATGAATACTTGAATTTGATGCGATATGGTCTAATTTGCCCTTCACAGGAACAACTGGCAAAACAAGCAGAGGGGCAGTGAATGAAGAACAGCGTACTGCATACATCCTACTACTTGTTAGTATTGTAGTCGGAGGGAAATGATATATACATATAAATATACGTGTGTATACTCTATGACATAATTGGAATTGAGCTGCATATATGTTTAACTCGAATTAAACAGTTACCCCTACATTAATTTATCCAGGGGGGGTATTACATATGGATTAAGGAGTACATGACTTAGAAGAATTAAGGAGTACATGACTTAGAAGGAGCAATTAGCGAGTATGCACAATCTTACTAGTGCATATGCATGCACAAGTGAAAAGCTAGGTTGCCAGCACCGATGCAAAGATGATGGGGATTAGTTAATAATGGAAGCTGTGACCGGGAATTGATGGAGAGGTGCTTTGCGTGCAATAGGATTAATGAATTGTCCGACACGCTATCTATGGCGATCGACTGGCCACATTCCAAATTAGTGACACTAATTAACCACACCATCGATCAACAAACATATAGGGGTCTTTAGGTTGTTTAACATAGTTTAATAGGGGTCTTTATGTTGTGTAACAGTAAGGTTGATGTGGAATTACTTTCACGTCCTCGCAACTCTTGTTGATTGAGAAAGATTACTTTGATTATACAACAACCAGTTTTTTTTTGAAATGAAATATACAACTACCGGTGAACGATAAATACCTAAATACAATAGTTGGATGGATTGAGAAAGTAGGACTTAAAAAACGGGGTGTAGGATGTAACGAAAGTACTTACCGGATGGCATATTGGTACCTCCAAAAAAAAAGATGCCAACTTGCATAAAACCGAAATAATTAAACAGCAGCCAATCAAAGATTATTGTAGCTAAGAAGCTACTACTATTAGAGAGATTAAGGTCATTTTCCAGTTGAGATTTATATTAGTGATAGAGAGCCTTAATTTAATTTGGTGCAAGTTGAGAATTTTGATAATGGTAGTAGTACATGATTATGTATGTCTTTTTCATGCATGCACCTCACCTACCTTGAGCTTAGGCAGCTATATTAAAAAATAGTACAATTAATTATTTAACCGCTGTTGCCTGATCAGACGGGCCGTCCTGGATCCAAATCTCCTTGGATTGGTCAAACACCTTCGGCCGGCTTCGTGCCTGTTGTTACTTCCAATTTAATATAGCCCAGAAAAATCATATACCTATTTAAATTTCCATGGTGCACGAGAGTAAGAAGAAACAAAAATAGAGATAAATATTAAAAAAACTAGTGACAAGTGGATACATTATCATGAATAATACATATCAACTCACCTACGTATTAGTTGTTCATTAAATCTATGGCGCATCTTGAGCTAGCAACATGCAACCAAATCATTATATTATTACAGGGATCTTACAATATTTTGATATCTTTTCTTTTGTTTAAATTAAGAGGAATTGGTAAAGTATTACTATATTTGCCATGCAAATTGCTAGAGATTTTCTGTATAGTGTGCATTTTAAAACCAAAAAATGTCAAGACTAAAGTTTGATAATTGATCAAAACATGTAATCTTAATAGAGAACAAAACTAATATTGTGTGAGAACTTTGAAATATTTTTGCGATTACATGGTAAATGCATGCGCACACATGCGGCACCATACTCACACACCCGCGAATGCGTCCCCTATAACACACAGTCACACACACACTCAGATAGACATAAACCAACAACACACATCCTTGATCTCGCTAAGTCTCTCTTAAAAGCCCAATTACATACTAGTATGGCAATATCTGAATCATAGTGGATGGAGACATCCACCCACGACTCCTCACCACACAAAGTGTTCTGCTTCCCTGAGACACTTTGAAATATAAATAGTTTCTTTGTTTCATATTATAAATATTTTATTTTTTTTCTTAATCAAACTTTTTCAAGGTTGATTAAATTTATAGAAAAATATAACAATATTTTTAACAAAAAACAAACTTATTAAAACTATATATGAAATGTTAATTCTAATTAAACTAATTTGTTGTTGTAGATGTTGCTAACTTTTTTTATAAACTTGATCAAACTTAAAAAAATTGATTGAAAAAATAAAACACCAAGTATATTGTATATTGGTACAGTAACTATTAAACCTAAATGCACTTAACTAGAGAATTGTCCCGCATAGTTTTACATAGAGCGAGATAATTCACGTAGAGTTAGACTTTATATATAACTCTAAAATTTTATTTTTATAGGAACTATTATACGTACATAGAAGTATATTTAGATTTTATATATAATTCTTAGCTTCTATTTATTTTCTATAAGATCTGAATTTCATATACAAATTTAATATTCTATTTCTATACGTTTAGATTTCACATACAACTCTTAATTTTTATTTTTAATAATTATATTTTATATACAACTATATCAATTAATCTATAGCATATAGCATTATAATTTAGACGTATCATGATCTAACGGTTACAATCTTTCTTTTTTTTCGATTAATGTGATAATTTCTAACATCTAAAGCGAACGTTGTGCCTTCTTTCAAGACTGTTTTAATAATATAGTAATAGATGGATAGATAGATACTTTAAACAATTATTTAAAAATACTTGTAATTAGTATGGCCCTTTAAAATTAAACTTTACTGCACCCTGCAAAAAAAAGAAATCGAGCGAAATGATAGAGCAGTTATTGACAAAATCAATTTCTGTGTATTAATTCTAGTAGTTCACATGAGCTAGCAAGGGCCAGGGCGAGCAGCCAATGGTAGCGCTTTGACTCTGCGTGTGGCGGCGGTAATCTGTCAAAACAATCACTGCATTAAATGCACTCTTGACTTGGTCCTGACCTGACCTGCCGCGCCAGCAACATCAATCCATCCCAAGAGTCAACTCCTCTCCCCTCCGCCCGGAGCTCCGCCTTCCTTCCGCCCGCCATGGATGCTAGCTAGCTACGCTACGGGCTACGGCTCCTCTCCTCCTTCCATGGCAGCTCTCCCTGTCGTCCTTGTGCTAGCGGTAGCGGTAGCGCTAGTCCCTTGGGCCGCGGTGGCGCGCGAGGTCCCCGTGGAGTACCTGTACCCGCCATTCAACCTCACTTACTTCCACTTCATCGACACCAACGGCGTCTTCCTCCTCTCCCGCAACGCCACCTTCTCCGCCGCCGTCTACAACGCCGGCGCCGACCCCTCCTCCGACGATAACCAGTCCCGCTTCTTCTTCTCCGTCCTCCACACCGCCTCCCGCACCCCGGTCTGGACCGCCACCGCCGGCAGCACCATCCTCCAGTCCATCGTCCTCTCCCTCACCGCCCAGGGCCTCGCCCTCTCCGACCCCGGCGCCGACTCCGCCTGGTCCACCCCACGCCTCCGCGCCCCCGTCGCCGCGCTCCGCCTCCTCGACGCCGGCGAACTCGCCCTCCTCGACGCCGCCAACGCCACGCTCTGGTCCTCCTTCGACCGCCCCACCGACACCCTCCTCCCCGGCCAGGCCCTGCTCGCCGGCGTGCCGCTCACGTCGGCCGTCTCCGACCAGGACCTCAACCCGGGCGACTACCGCCTCCTGCTCACCGACACCGACGCGCTGCTGCAGTGGGCGACGACGCCCAGTAATGGCTCCTTCCTCACCTACTGGGCGCTCTCCACCGATCCCAACTCCGTGCACGACTCCAACGCCGCTGTCCACTCCATGACGGCCAACTCCTCGGGCCTCTACCTCCTCGCCGCCAACGGCAGGGACACCGTCTTCCGCCTGCGCTTCCCGTCGCCGCCGGCGCCTAACGGTGAGCCCCGTCTCCTCAAGCTCGACCCTTCCGGCCGCCTGCGCGCGCTCAGAATGGAATACTCCCCGACGTCGCCGCGCGAGACCCTCCCCACCGTCTGGGCCGCGCCGTCCGGCGGCTGCGACCTCCCGCTGCCGTGCCGGTCCCTCGGCCTCTGCACGCCCGGCACAAACGGCTCCTCCTGCTCCTGCCCGGACGCGTTCAGCACCTACTCCACCGGCGGCTGCGCGCCGGCGGATGGCTCAGCGCTTCCAGCTGACACCTGCGCCAGCAGTGCGCCGCCGCCTAATTTCAACTACATGACCCTCGGTGAGCAGATCGGCTACTTCGCCAACAAGTTCGGGTCGCCGGACACCTCCGGCGAGGCGCTCCCGGCGTGCCGCGACCTCTGCTCGGCCAACTGCTCCTGCCTCGGCTTCTTCTACAGGAACTCCTCCAAGTCGTGCTTCCTGCTGCATAAACAGATCGGCTCCCTTTTCCGCGGCGACAATATCAATAGCGAAGCCGCCGTCGGTTTCATCAAGACGTTGCCGCCGGCGTCGCGCCGCCAGGGCGGCGGCAAGGGCTCGTCGCTCAGCTTCATAACCATCGTGTTCGGCATCGCGCTGCCCACCGTGGTGGCCGTGCTCATCGGCTTCCTCGTGTACGTGATGGGCTCGCAGTGGGTGAAGCGCCAGCAGATCGGCAAGAAGAAGAAGAAGCAGGGCGGCAACCGCAGCTGGTTCAAGCTGCCGATGCTGTCGTCGCAGCAGGGGTCGTATGTCAGCGAGGACCAGCAGGGCGAAGAAGACGACGGCGACGAGGTCCTCATCCCCGGGTTGCCTGCGAGGTTCACGTACGCGGAGCTGGAGGATGCGACGGAGGGGTTCAAGTGGCAGATCGGGTCGGGAGGGTTCGGGTGCGTGTACAGGGGCGAGCTCCCTCTCCCAGAGCCAGACCGGAGCGCGGTGGCGGTGAAGCGGATGAACAACCTTGGGTCGCAGGGGCGGCGAGAGTTCCTGACGGAGATGGCGGTGATCGGCAACGCGCACCACGTGAACCTCGTCAAGCTCCGCGGGTTCTGCGCCGAGGGCGCGCGGCAGCTGCTGGTGTACGAGTACATGAACCGCGGTTCGCTGGACCAGTGCCTCTTCCGCGCCGCCACCGCCACGCTGGAGTGGCCGGAGCGGATGGGCGTGTGCGTGGGCGCGGCGCGCGGGCTGGCCTACCTGCACGCCGGCTGCGCCCGCAAGATCCTCCACTGCGACGTCAAGCCGGAGAATATCCTGCTGGACGACCGCGGCGGCGTGAAGATCGCCGACTTCGGGCTGGCGAAGCTGATAAGCCCGGAGCAGTCGGGGCTCTTCACCACCATGCGCGGCACGCGCGGGTACCTGGCGCCGGAGTGGCTCACCAACGCGCCCATCACCGACAAGGCCGACGTCTACAGCTTCGGCATGGTGCTGCTGGAGATCGTGCGCGGCAGGAAGAACTGCAGGAGAGACCACCTGCAGCAGAGTTCGTCGGGCAAGGGCAGCGGCGGCGAGGCGTCGTCGGACTCGGACGGCGGCGGCTACTTCCCGGCGATGGCGCTGGAGCTGCACGAGCAAGGGCGGTACGAGGCGCTGGTGGACCAGCGGCTGGAAGGGAGAGCGGACGTGGCGCAGGTGGCGCGGGTGGTGCGCGTGGCGCTCTGCTGCCTTCACGAGGACGCGGCGCTGCGGCCGGCCATGACGACGGTGTCGGCCATGCTCGACGGCAGCATGGAGGCCGGAGTTCCCAGGACGGAGCTGCTCGACTACCTGCGCTTGTACGGCCGCGGCCTGGTCGACGTCCGCTCCGGCGGTAAGGGGAAAGGCGGCTCTGACTTCATTAGCGGCGGCGGCGGCGGCGGGAGCAGCAGCTGGTCGCCGACGTCGTGCGTGTCGGCGCAGCAGCTGTCGGGCCCCAGATGACATGACATGGCACACACATCCCCTCCTTACCCTTTGTTTTACTGTTTTTTTTTGTCTTGTGTGAATAGAGAAGAGCATCATCAACACAGCCAAATGATTTCATTTTGTCCAAGCAAGGATTGCATTAATTGTTATTTGCATCTTGCAAGTTGCAACCTACACAGCCCGGATGACAGTCCATATATTCCGTTAACTAGGATTAATTAATTAATGGTATTTGCTAGTGCTACTCGAAACAGTAGACATAAGCTCAACCACCCGAAAAGATGTGTGCCACGTCGTCTAGGGTCGGCAATTTTTAAACGAAAAAAAACAAACCGCATCGAACCGAATCTAAGAGTGGTTTTTTGTTTTGGTTTCGGTTTCGGTTCATGCTATTGTATAAACCGATTAATTTGGTTCGGCTTCGATTTTTTATGTTAAAAACCGAACTTTTGAAAAAAACCGTACCCAGCCCATATCCTAAGTTCCTAACTACCGACCGACTCCCCTTCCTTCGCAGGAGCGCCTCGGCCATCTCCCTACACGGAGCCGCGCGGCGCGCCGCCCCGGCCAGCCTAGGGGCCCCCTCTTTCCCTCCCTCCGCCGCCTCCCTTTCCTCCGCGTCGCCGGCGCCCGCCCTCGCGAGTCGCCGCCCGCCGCCTCTCCTCCGCACGCGATGCCTCGGCCGCCCGAGGGCCTCCTCGCCTTCCCTCCTCGCCGCCTCCCCTTCCTCCGCGCCGCCTCCTCGACGCGCCGCGCCTCCACGCCACCTCCTCCCTCCGCGACGCCTCGGCCGCCGCCCCTTTTTAGTAAAAATCGAAAACCGAACCGAAAAACCGAACCCAAAATTTACGGTTTACACTATTGACATAAACCGATCGGTTTCCACTTCGTGCCAAACCGAAGTATACGTAAAAAAACCAAACCGAATTGTCGGTTTAAACCAATTGCCCATTCCTAACGTCGTCAGATATTACTACACGGTGAAAATTATGATTCACTGATTATTTATGATGACATGAGGTAAGCTATCGGCTTGCCAGCTAACCCTTCAAGAAACTGATATTCCTACTCACTTCGTATTTAAATGACTATTGACATTCACTTTACTATTCCAATTTTAACTAATAACTCTTATTTCTTTCGGGTTAATAATATTTTTTTCGTCGGGCAAAAAGAATTTATCAGGAAGGTCAAAGGAGGCAATCTGAATGTATTAAAAAAAGTTACAAGAAAAACATGAAAGAAAGATATTAAGATCGAATGTGCATAAAAGAGCATGTCCGAGAACCACACACTAACAAAAAAACACAAACCACTGAGAGTGAATCTTAGCACCAAAACGATCGTCGCTATGCATGGCCAATCGTCACCGGGCCTATGACAACACCACAAAGACGAGACTCCGCAAACAATACCACCACGGAGATCATGACATCACAGATGTCATCATCACCCATCTAAGGAAGATGTGCTTTTCACCCAGAGAAACTCGCCAAGAAAGAAAGAGAGGTACCCTCGACAGCACCCACAGGGGTTACGACACTCGAAGGCATAGCTGCTGTCAACCCGATGATCCACCGGACGAGGCTTTCGCCTGGAACCCTACAACCTTGTTTGTAGTTTGTCGCCCACCAGCTCAGAAAACCACCGCACAAGCATTGGCAACACATGGCCTCCACCACACCACTCCGGCGCCCCTCCGTCGATTGACTTCCAAACTTGTCGCGTTGTACTGTTGATGAGAAATCTTTCCCACGCTCGGCCGGGAAATCGCTTAACTCCGGTGCAGTCCGTCATTGGCTACCTTTGATGAATTAGGCGTGACAGTTGGTTTGATATGCTAACCAACAAGAAATAAACAGATACATGCGTTAAGGTTAAGATTAGATCCTACCGGATCGGCTCAGGGAATCAATTTACATATAATTGCTATCCCAAAGCACATTTAAACTAAGTGATTGGGATAGATCGGTTATGCCGAGACAGTATAAATCACTTAATCTAAATATACATTAGGATAACAAATATATGCATTTATAACCTAGCCGATGTTGCAGATCTAACGTGGATCGGCTATTACTCTGATACATCTTATGAAAAGATATTAATCTAACCTAAATGCGTTAAACCTAGATCAATCGACTATCGGCTGATGCCAACAGATTGATACTGGCTTAAGGCATTTAACCAGATTGAGATGTTAATATAAGAGGCAACTTTAATATATCTAATAGTAGATGACGCTAAAAGATAATTAAAACAGATAAGGCCGGCTGAAACCCCGACACTATCTCTAATGGTAAACATCTAGCCGAATAGATCTTAATAATTCTAAAAGCGACTTAATAGGTCATAATGATGCAGCGGGACTTAATAGGTCATAATGTCATAATGATGCGGCGGTTCTTAATAGATCTTAATAATTCTAAAAGCGACTTAATAGGTCACTAATTTTAGAGTGATATTAAACCCTAGCTTAGGTTCTTGTGAACTTGAGAGATTCATCTATTATTGTTCTTGCTAATTCTTCGGAGTTGCTTGGATTGACTATCGTTGTCAACCCGTTCGTGCAATCGTCTTCATGTCGATTGTTTGGATTGGATCTGTGAAGGTTGTGGTGTGATTGCCGTTGTTGAGGTCTTGTACACGGGTACAAGATTGATGCGAGGATTGATCTAGCTACTACTTTCGAGTTATCATGTTTATCATCATAGCAAAAAAGGGTCATCCCTGTATCAGTGATCATGGATCTGGCCCATCCCGTTGAAGCTGGGCCCATCGTCACCTTGGACGCCAAACATCGTCGCCATGAGCGCCATCGGCGCCTTCGCTGCAAGCACCCGCTACACTGCCATCACTATCCCCACGAACGCGTGCATGCTCGAGAAGTTGGCCCCGCCGCCATAGTCCTAGCGAACACGCGGACTACCGACGGCACGCTCAAGCGGCAGCAAGGAGAAGAAGAGTGGGAGAAGATGTGGTGGCGACGGCGGCTAGGGTTTCGCCACCCGAGTCACCCTCTCCAGGAGCGACATGGGGGCCCAATACTCGGGTTGCTTATTTTGGATAAGGTTTGGTCAAACTTCAAAATTTTTTACTATAAATAAATTTTCAAATATTTGTCTTAAAATATGAATACCATATGTATAGATTAGTTTTAAAAAGTACTTCAATAAAACCATATATTTATTGATATTTATTATAATAAAAATAATGATCAAAGTTACTTTTGAAACCTTGTCTTTATGCAAAACAATAAGTATTATCAATCCGAAGAGAGTAAATGTTTAGACTGCACTAAGCAAAAGTTTTGTTTTGGATGTTGTACCCTTCAAAAAGTGTTTTCTCCATTCCTAATTGATCATCATATTACATAAGTACACCTTGAAAAAAAATCAATAACTCTTGCATGCAACATCCTCACTATTTACTAGTGAATAACAAACCTAGATATTATATGTTAGTTGCCTTATGTACAGATAACGAACTTAGAAAATAAATACTAAATATATGATAATCGTTTGATAATAACTGTTGAATCAATAACAGCTAGCATGCTTCCATGTTGATGCTCCTTTGCATAGAGTTGGCAATAGGGCAGGTTTAGAGCCTGCCTGGTGGTTGGAGAAGAACGCGTCCGACCCGGAACAAAGACATGGCTGAAAAAGAGATCTCCAAAACCAGCAAAATTATGATGAGGATGGCACGCCATAAACAGCAATGACGGAGGGCTAGCTCTCGCATTTGACTGGGTTTATTAGGCCTTACGGCATGTTCGAAATAGATTACAGGTTTGGCAGGCCCTTTTTAAGGCTTGTTTGGTTAATCCCAAAAACAATGGATTGGAGAGAACTTGAGGTGTGGAACTAAATTACCTCCCTTTGGGAATTGGCACCAACGTCACAATACCGATTACCCAAAATAGAGTGAAACAAGAATAACTAAAATACGTACTTCCATTGAGATAACAGCGCACCTCGTTAATAACCGCTACTTCCATGCTCCAAAGTCCAAACTCTTGCTCGTACGCAAAGTCATACCTGCTGAGTATGCAACTGACCTTCATCACTGTCTAATCAATCCAGATTATATATTTGTTCAGGATACACTACGATTCCATCGGCTATCTGACTATAATACACCAAATTCTTCGGAAGCAAACATGCCGCTCATACACATTGTAATTCGTACAAAGATAAACATCACAAGAAATCACCGATCCAATACATTCATCCATTCAAGCATAATAACATGCAATAGTTTCCTCAAACTCAAGTGCATTCATTCTCACTTGATCCAGAGAGTAATACAACAACTCGCCCAAATTCTACTTAAACTGGTTTTGTGTAAAGAGAAGCATACATCGAACCCAGGCAAATACAACGAACAAACGCAGTAAGCGTTTTTCATATAGATGTACACAGCCTTCAGCTATTGCAAAAAACCAGTCACCAGGTTTAACCTGTTTTAACAGGCGCTGGGGCTACCAAACAATATGACCATATTTTGAGACCATATGACTGTCTTTGGTTCTTTGCAAGCAAACAATATGACCATATGATGTAATCACACTTTTCATGTTCTTAACACAATTATTATTACAAGTTTAATGCCATATTTTGAGACACCAATGATTGACCACGTAACTGATGTTAGTGCTGAAATATATTATAAAATGAACAAGGGGAAATTTGTGGTCTTAACTCTTCAAGTGATGAGGGAACAGTCACAGATCCGTGGATAGCACATCAGTGAGAAATGGAAAGTATAATATTCATCCAGATAGACTAACTCCCGTTTATCACTGGCATTGTCCAATACAGATACCTTAGGCTTATGCGAAATCATCCTCTGAAGGGAAGTAATGAAAACATTTGACAAATCAGAATATTATGATATGTGTTTTTTTTTACATTCTCAATGGGTGCTTTTTGCATGCAAAGAATTGCAGAAATCGAACATGAGATAATATTCTGAAATTTAAGTTTATTTGTTTGGAAAGTTAAAGAACGAACAAAAAAATGTTTTCTTGATGTAAGTTGTAAGGTTCCTGATAGCAGCCATAATAGAAAGATTTTTTTAAAAAAAACAAATTACTCAGAAAATTGGGGGCTGTGTAAGGAATTTCACTCAAGCATTATAGGCCATGTTATCCTTCGTCAGGTTCCCTTACCAGCAAACATAGAAGTAGTATTTCATAGAATGGAAAACAATTAGATTTAACGACAGAACTCACCAATATAGATAAAATGGTTAAAACCAATCATTCCCATAAACTTTTACCCAGTTATTATTGGCTAACTTGAAGTTAACTAAAGTTTTTAATTATTCAAAAATATTCCAAGTCAAGAAACAGCTAAACACTGCTCAAGGTATAGTGTAATTGCTTAACCCTAGAATTAACCACAACGTGCAGCTGGGATGGAAACAGCCAGATTAGGGATGGAACCACAATTGTTTTTATCATTCCAGTGTTTACAACTCCTGCTCTCTCTCCAAGTGGGACCCATAACACAAATTAAATATCACCTTTTTATCCTGCTCATATATGTCACCATCGGACCTAAAAGTAGGCCAATAATTTTGATTGGCTTTGGAACCAGGAACTAGGTGGATCCATGGATGACTTTACTTGTAACAAATCTTATTTGCAAGGCTTACCCTCCTAGTCAAGTTTTCTTGCACATCAAGAGAAAGAAATCAAGCAAATTCCAAATTTTTAATCTTAGAATAAACAAATTTATCTACCCACCCACCCCAATTTTACATAAACTGTAGTTAATAACACCGAGTTAAAACTCAAGGTATAAAGGTCCCAAAAATGTACATAAACTGTGGTTAAAACTGCTCGTCTGGTTATAGTTAAACTGCTTACTGCTGAGTTAACGACGTGTACCACAATGTACGACGTACACACGGAAAGGTCCCCAAAATGTACACATGAACAGTACTACATCTATGTTATAGAGTATTTTCAGCTTGCACATAGAACAAGATGGCATTAAAACAACTATACTAGCCTCTAATTA
Source organism: Oryza australiensis (assembly GCA_019925245.2). Lineage (NCBI taxonomy): Eukaryota > Viridiplantae > Streptophyta > Magnoliopsida > Poales > Poaceae > Oryza > Oryza australiensis. Next base: position 754,332 of record JAIFGZ020000625.1, read on the forward strand.
CTATAGTTAAGGCTATATTTAATGGCTGTACATATGAAATACAAAGTAAAGCTGGATATTTATTAGGGATATAGTTCAAAATATCTGCACTGTTAAAAGACTGGTGTATCTACAGAGTTGAAGAATTTACCGTCATAGAGGGCTAGTGTAAGCAGCGCAACCAGCTATTCTCCATCCCAGGGCCTCAGTAACATAAAAGCAAAATAAAATTTTCAATTGATGTTCCACGTATAAGTATAAGTACATAAGATAAAAAGGATTCCTAGAACCACTTCAGTGAAGCTAACAAATGTAAGAGAAGATAAGCATAATGTATCGATTCATACAAAATATCAAAAGATAAACAGGCAGTGAACTACGCATTTTCAAAAGACAAACATCCATCCCAAGTTCCCAACAAAGAAAGATCGAAGCGTATGTAGTACTATGGAAGAGGTCATATGCACATTCATATTAAAAAATCAATTCAGTGTCATATGCTGATTCATCTTGACAACTTAATCAAAAAATCATATTGTCAAAAGAGAAAAATGTATGACTTATGGGTGCAAACTACTTAGTTACCCAGATATCAATCAGGGTACCTTCTTATGTTGGCCCTTTAGCATATAAAATGTGCACTTTCACAGCAGAGGCCCTGGCAGAATTCCTGAATGAAACAAATAATTAGATCCTTAAAATCCAGAAACAAGATGTAAAGAATAAATTAACAGAAAAGGTCCCTGTTAACATTAAATAAAAGAGCTTGATAAGTAGTGTGACCATCCAACGCATATCCAGATGAGTAAATGCCTGATGCCAAGCGTACAAAGCAGGCAACTTAAACATGACGGAGCATTTGAAAGCACAACAAAAGAAAATTGTGCCAATTCATAAAAAATTCAAGCACATGAGGATTTATGAATTTATGCACTCAATTATTAGTAATACATAGAATAGACAACCCTCAATTTGTTCAGGCAGTAAGGCACTAGGGGTGGGTTGCCCAGCTGACCTGGGTTTGATCCCTAGAATAGGTTAACCCTGGTGGGAAAACCACCTCCATTACAAAAACATTAATAGATATAACCTAGATTTTCGGACATACAAATCAGCACACTGTTGAGCGAAATGAAGAGAAATATCATGTATATATCTTGCAAATCCATAGGAAAGAATGTATACAGGTAATGAAATGCCAGCTGGCCAGTTGTCTTACAAGCAACAGAACATATCCAAATGATAACTGCATGCACCAAGGTCTGTAAGACAGCCATCTCTTCCATATTTCCGAGCTTCGCCCACATACTCTGATCTCATAGCTCCGAGGACACAAGACAGAAATGCCAATGATTAGACAAGAGCGACCCAAAATGTAGTTTACAAGGTAGATGCTAAGTTAGCAATGCCAAGAGTAATCAACATCTTATTTTCACTTGCCAGTGATAAATGGATGGCTAAGTGCTTGTGATATTGTTATCCTCTTTTCTGGATCTAAAACAAATATTTTTTCAAGAAGATCTTTAAAGTTGGAGAGCATTTTTGGATCCTCGCCAGGAAAGTTTGAAATCAAGGAACCAATATCCTTTGGCTTGATGTTCAAAATCATCCTTGTCACAGCCTGTAAGAAAAAGAAAATACATTAAGATAATCCATAACAAAGCACTCAAACAAAAGGATTAGAGAACATGGTTGCATAGACACCTTTTTTGTCACAGGATCCTCCTCAGTAGCATGAAAGTTGAGATCTTGGTCAAAATGTTGCATCGTAAAGGCACCCTACAAAATTGGGAACAATTCTTTAGAAAAATATTTGCATATTCACTTAGTGATTGTTGCAGATGTAAGCTAACAAAACTAGATTGTTTCCTCGAAGGTAAGAAGAGATTTGAGCATGATGAAGTACTGTATATTCCTTATTCTAACCTTTCGAAGCATTTTCTTAGGGAAGGGGCCCTTCAATTCCATATGAAGCCGAAGCATGTCATTATTTGATGGACCTGGAAATAGGACTTTTCCGGTGTAAAGTTCATATAGACAGCAGCCAACTGACCACATGTCTAATGGGTGGTCATAGGGTAACCCAAGAACTGCAAGAAAAATAGTGCATCAGACCACATGTACATGTATGCAGACAGAATATCAGTAGGAAGAGTATTGAAAACACAACAAAATGAAGACAAAAAAAGGAACTCACTTATCTCAGGTGCCCGATAGAAACGGCTCACAAGATAAGGTGTAACCTCATTCATTCCAGCAAGCATTGCATTGCCAAAATCACATAGCTTCAACACATTCTTAGCCTCATTCACCTAAAAAAATAGCAAGAAGATAAAAAAATAAAAAGGATGTTTACTTCAGAATTGTACAATATGACTATATGTATAACAAGCATAAATAAAAATATTCAAGCAAGAGTGAGAAAAGAAGTAGGGTAAGCCAGATAGCATACCAGCATATTATCCGGCTTTATATCACAGTGCAGCACTTTGCAGTTTTTCAGATGCTTCAGGGCGATGAAAAGCTGCTTTGAATATGCCCTCACAGCAGTTAGTTTAAGTCCGATATTGCGACCAAATTTCTTTAGTACCTCACGAAGATTCATATTTAGAGATTCAAAAACTAAGCAAAGATGGTTCCTATACATGAAACTAGAAATAAACCGCACGCAGTGGCGCCTGTCTTCACGATCCGCACTTGCCAGTTTTTCTAATATTGAAACCTCTTGCTTACCAGCCTTGTACCTGTATAATCAATATCAAATAAAATGGTCATTTTACATGTTCCATACTAAAGGCAAAACTACCATACTACAAGTAAACCAAAATACTTCTAGGAAGCTTAACTCACATTGTCTCATTGTTGCGAATAATCTTAATAGCAACCTCTTCAGGATCATCCTTCCCAGCTTTAAGATCTTTTGCTCGGACAACTGTTGAAAACACTCCCTTTCCGTGTGCTGCTGTAATCTCATAGCGTCCATCCAGCAATTCCCCAAAACGGTAAGCTGCAAAGTTTTGTGTAAGTTAGGGTTGGAAACAAATGGCTGCAAGAATAGTTTGTTGACCACAGTTAACGAAAGAAAACTAAAAGGGAGAAGGTTAGCATAAGATGGTGGAACTTACTGTAGTACCCCTCGGCATCATCCCAGTTGTCATGAAGAGCACTTTTCTCGATGCGCAAACCATCATCCTTGCCCTGCACAGCATAACATTCAAAGACTGAGTAAACAGGTCATGTATATCTCTAATAATGGAATATTCTACTAACATAGGAAGGATCAGTTCTATTATTTTTTATAACCACCCATAGAAATGTACATATATCAATCCTGTCCGTCGGATCAATAGCCTCAAATATTGTCCAACAAATTCATAGTGCAAGATGGATCCCCTCATAGTTAATGCTCTTTGTGCCTGCACCCCTCTTTGGTCCAGCTGCTTGATCACTCCCATGGATTTCCTTTCTTTCCTCCCCTGATTTTAATAAATCTATTAACCAGCCATTCACTCGATCAGTTCTGAGTCTAATCACGTCCATGATTTATATTAAGGGATGGATCTGGAGCTAAATCTGGAGGGCTTCTTTCTTCATGTACTGTGATTGTATATAGTAAGACAATCTGTCCTGATCTTGGAAATATATATGGTTTTTTATGTTTCAACACTAGATGGTAACAAATTGACTTAGTTGTCTCTGCTATCCAAGTATGACAAGATTTTGACTAATTTTTGGAAGAATCATATATGAGGAAGTGCTTTGATATCTTTAGTGTGGTGGCTGATTTGTTATTCCTATTTTCTCTACAGCATGATGATGATGTTGGCACAGGATGCTAGACTTTTTTTCTAGACCTGTTACTTCAGTCCTAAGAAGGGGGTAGTTTGCCATCTTCAGTAATGCACTTAGAACATTCCATCTCCACCATTCTCTGGTTCTTGTTTCAATACAATTCAAATTCTGTCCTAAACTATTGCAGCTTGGATACGCTCACAGAAGGAAAAAGGAAGCCTACCAATTTCCGAATGCCAGCAGGTGATTCTCCGAAAATGTCGTCACAAAACATATCCGCCGATCTCTCGCTCTGAAAATAGAAAGGGGAAGATAAAATTTCTGAATGGCCTGGCCTGATTTATATAATTTAAAGTTGAACAGGGTAAGAGAACACGATTACCTTTGGAGTGCCCTCTCCAAGGCCTGAAACACCAGTTGTTCTCTGATTACCCAAAGTTCCTGCGCCATCATTGTGAGCAGGAGACTTTCCCACATTGAAGTCTGATTCACCAACAATTGCATTTGAAGAATCATGCTTGTTTTCAGCTTCCTCGCTAGCCATAAATCTACTATCATTATCATCTTTAAGATCTGCATTATCACCTCTGTTCATTTCCACTTCTTCTGTATAGGCACAAAGTTAGTCAGTCAGTATGGAATAAATTCGTAAAACATTATACATAATAATATTATATTCTGTCAATTTTGGATACTCCAGTTACCTTCACCATTACTTCTAGGTAAAGATTCCAGCTGCTTCTTCTGCAATTGTTGCTGCCTGTATTTTGCCATAATAGCTTCTTTCCTCCTCCTTGCTTCCTCCTTAATTTTTTCAGGGTCCTCTTCTTCCTGCATTGCTAACTGCTGTTCAATTTTCTCTTGGTACTCCTCTTCATCTTCCTCCCTAACATCATAAAAACAGAAATATGAACTATGAACTTATGAAGTACCAAAAAGAAAGATAGTAAATCATGTGAAAGAAGCTTTACTTGAAAGTATTTTCCTTCAGCTCTTCAGATCTCTGGCCTCCACGTTCAGCATCTCTACCTCTCTCCCTGGATCTTGAGCGGTGTTTATGACTATCAGAGGTACTGTATTTTGAGCGTGTAGAATCCTTGTGCCTGTCATCCCTGTCCTTTGCTTCTCCGTTTCTCCACTTTCTACTTTCCAAATCCTTATGTCGTCCCCTGTCTCTATCATCTCTCATTTTGTCCCTTTCATGTCCGCTGTCAACCTTGTCAGATTCTTTATAGTGATCCTTACTTCTATCCCTTCTTTCATTATATTTATGCCTTGAACTACTACTCCGCCTTTCGCTCTCCCTGCTTTCATCACGAATGTGATGTGCACTCTCCCTACGGTCAGATCTACTGCGACTGCTGCTCCTTTCTCTATCCCTGCGAGTTAGTTCATGCAAATCCACTTTGTCTCTATCAACTGGGTTGCTTCTGTGCCTTCTTTCATGCTTATATATTTCCCGCTCATCATACACCTCATCACGAACAGCATGGCTGCTGCTCCTTTTTCTCTCATCCTCCCGACTCCTGGTTGCATGCCTACCATGCTTACTATTTCTGCCGTTGCTTTCATGGTCAGAATCTTCCCTTGCACTTGCCCGCGAACCATTAGCTTCAGGCCCAGTATCTCTAGACCTTGAGTGATGCCTGGCATGACCTTGACTACGGTGCCTTGAAGGAGATCTTCTAGACTGCTCTTTCGAATGTGAATCTTTAGGATATGACTTGCGGTGCTCATCTTTGTGCTTCCTTTCTTTCTCCCTTGTCAACTGTGGCGATTTTGGCACCCTTTGACTTTGTCTATCCCCTTTGGTATCATCAGCATCGCTAAAAATGACACCTCCACTTTCAGACTCATGGGCATTGTGGTTTGACTTCCTTTCGTCCCTTGAGGATGAATGACTAGGCGAGCAAGAAGCATGCAGCACAGTTGCATCAGCATCTGAGTCCATATGGGCATGATTACCAGAAAGTTCCTGCAATTAGAGAACACTAAGTAATAAGCACACTTCCAAGATAAGGTGGCAGCATGAATAAGAGCGGAAAAGGGATCTCAAAGGAAAATTGCATATTAATTACCCTTGTCATTCATGAAATTCTCTAGGTACTCAATTCTAGCCGCCCTGGTTAGGACTAGTAAAAGAAGTTTGCAGCAAAACAAAGTGTTGCGCCTGGACAACTGAAAGGGAGCGGGGTTTGGAGATGCGTGTGCTGATTACCGTCATAAAGCCACGCAATTACCGTCATATAGACAAAGGATGTACGCGTTGATTAAAATTGCAGGTGAAGACACAGGGGGAAAGGATCGGAGGGTAGAGTCAAGAAGGGACGGGGACAGACCGGAGCAGCATCTGGAGCGGCGTCGACATCCATGGCGTCGTCCAGAATCTCGCCCTCCTCGACATCTTCGGTCAGTGGCCTGTCCGCCTCGGCGAGCGGACACTCGTCGTCGCGGTGGCGGCGATGGTGCCTGCGGCGACGCTTAGGGGAGGCGGCTGGGTCGGTGGGGCCGGGCGAGCGGTGGTGCTTGGCGGAGGAGGGGGAGGGGGAGGGTTCCTCAGCCATGGGCATGGAGTGGAGGAAGCTAGGGTTAGGGTTTGGGGGATCGGAGAAGCGCGTCGAGTCGACGATACGATGCGGCAACGCAAGCAACCATTCGACGAACGGAACGCTTTATTGTATTGTACTCCATCCACGCTGACAGGATGGCCCCACATGCAGGTTTCCGTGTCGGGATTCTCTTCTTCTCCGTCTCCTCTGATTTCTGAACCCAACTCGACTCGAATTTCAGACGAATTTTATACCCAAAAAAACAACAGCGTGTTTGGTTTATTCTTCTTTATCAAGATATAACGAAACAAATTTCACCGAAACGGCTAGTTTGGTGTCTGCAAATGCTTCCATAGAACGACCGAACACTGGGACCTGGCTAATACTTGTTCATCATTCAGACATTCACTGATTGATTTTCTCTATGTATTAATTGCAACTTGCGCATGGGGTTGCCACAAACAAGAGGCTGCCAACTTCCAATTGCACATATAAATTGAAATTCTAATGTTGTAACACAACACTAGTACAAACAATATTTCCATTTCCTCAAGCACGTTAGGGATGGAAACATGTCTAATGGGAAAAGGAAGAAAAAAAACACTAACTTTGCCTTGGCTACACTACACAGTATCTGTTGTTGTATGTGTCCGCAACCGCAAGTCAATCGTTTTTATCTACAGTCTGCAACAGAACAATTTACAGTCTTCTTGTTGTCATTGCACGAACTTGTTCTTCCGAAGGATGAGCCTGTTTGCGACGCCCAAATCCACATCGGCAGCAGTATTCAGGAATTGGGCCCTCGTCCCCGACCACCCACGGATGCTCAGCCGCGCCCTGCAAGCTCATCCGATCTCCTGCCTCTGCAAATCCCAGGAAGCATCAATAACTTTTAATACACAAAAAAGTCACCAAAAATAATCGAAAGCAAAGTAAAATTAATTATTAACCTTTGCAGAGAAGTCTTTCCAGCAAGTCAACCAGCTGGGGATTCATGCCATCAGGAATTTCCACAGGATCGTTCACTATCTATTTCACACACAAGAAAGGAAGAGAAAGAGAAAGAAATGGTTGAGGATATATGCAAATACCTCCCACCCCCACCAAAAAAATACTGCAACTTTTACAAGATACTCACACACCTTGTCATAAGTTTCCTGCAAAGTATCCCCCAGAAATGGATATTGACCCATAATCATACAGTACAGAGTAACACCGACAGCCCATGTATCAGCAGCTCTACCATGATAGATTAGACCTGAAGGACAAGATGTGAAAAACTTTGGTCTCATTTTAAAAGCCATGGGTTAGCAGCAGGATAAGTTCCTCTATTGATCCATTATCCATAACAGATTAAAATGTTTTCAGATTCTTATTTTTATCTACATTTGATCTATCATTTGACCAAGGATGCACATTGTTCATCCACTGTTTTGCATCTGTATTCCATCACAACAATAGAAACGTACAATCTGGTAGGCACAAGCAACACTTATAAACCAAAGCGCGGTTAGTCTATTTACCTTGACAACACTCTGGTGCAGTGAAAACCGGTGTACCTGGAGATCTCCGGAGTGTATCATCATCATCCTGTGAATTGCGATACAGCCATCAAGAGGAAATTCTTACTATGAGCCAAGCGTTACAATGAGATAGACAGACTTGAGGACTCCGACTATCAGTGAGTGGAGACTAAAAGAAAAACAGTAGTTAATTTGGTAATGGAACTGTTGGTCATGTGGAAAATACTTCCACAGGAAAGCATGCAACCCCCCAAAACTTGAGTGTCTGCTAACCAAGTGTGCAATCTTAGAAACTATATAACTATGTCATTTCAAATGATACCCTTTCCTTTACAAAGAACGACCAAATGCTAGAATAGGGCAATTTAACAACAAAGCAAACCAATCAATTCTAGGCATGAGAAGTTAGGAACTTATCCCATGGTGTAGTATAATAGTATTGCCATTCAACCAAGGGCCTTAGAATAGCTGCCTGATTAACATCGTACTTTGGAACTGTACCTCAAAGATTTGGCTAACACTGAAATCCCCTATCTTCACATTGCCATTACTCGTGATCAGAAGATTGTCTGGCTTAATGTCACCGTGAATGATGTTCTGCAAAGAATGAAAGAAGATTTCAATATTCCAGCAAGAAAACCTTCGAGTGAAGGCAACAGTCATTCATCATCGCTCAAACTCAGATAAAAAATATATGGATATTATTATGAATCAAAAGTTAACTTCATAGAAGAATGGAAATCAAGGTCTTACATGAGAATGAAGGTACATGAGACCAGAGATAATGCCCCGCAAATATTTTCTAGAAGAAGCTTCTCCTAGACCATTATCGAAGACTAACTTTTGCTCAACATACTCCAAAACTGGAAACAGGAACACAAATAACCAAATATTAATATATTAGAAATTGTATGGCACCAAAATAAGCCTGCATTAAATAGCCATCTTAGAACGACTAAAACATTATAATTAAGAGAGTGCAAACAAATACCCATGTAGAATTTATCTATTTCTGGGTCATCAATCACCTCAATGAGATTTACTATATTGGGATGATCCAACATTTTCATGATGGATACCTGTCAAGAAGGTTACTATATCATTTGAAAGATGAATAATAACAAAACTGCTAAATTATCAGACAGAAGTACAAACAATGTACAGTACGGTATAGATTCTGTATCACTTGCTAATATATTAGAAACCAATCTCTGTTGTGGTGTGCAGCCATGAGTCATATTGCTTCTATGGCATTCTATAAGTAAAGTTTGGAGTATTTCCAAGAGTGGGAAATTAACATTTGGTGCATCCCTTATATTGATATATATCAGCTGCGAAATATGCCATGGGACAGTACTACTGACAACAAAACTCCTAATCGGTGTTTAACATGTTATAATGTAACTTGCTCTGTTCACAAATATAAGTCCTTTCCAATGAAAGATTTGGCTATAAAGTTTTATCATAATAAGTCGATGAAGAAATGATCTACTGCATTAGTGTTATGGTCATGGAGGGTAAATACCGCCTTCTAGAGGATGACGGTTGAGTAACGTGCTTGATTAGGGTGAGAGGAGACTACACAGATTGGGATGAAGAATTTGACGAGAGACTAACTCATCTCCATTGCTTCCATGCTAATGGATGCATGCTAGGGATGGCTTGAATTGACCCCTACGACACAATCTCTATCTCTAATACATAGAATATATCTATAAGGAGAAAACAACCTAATAAGGAAACTAATTATTCTTATCTCCAATTTCCAACTAGCAAACCAGCATGCCCACGTGAACAGTACACATGTGCTACAACACCGCCGATACTGTTCACATTAAACAGTAACTCTGCGCATAACAACTATAAATCTTATAAAACCTATATTAACATACCTTTTGAGGATTGAGACAAATCTAAACATATGAATTTTTGTGTATCTGGTCTAAATATGCAAAAAGATATTGACACTCAAAGCTTCAAAGGTTTGACTGGACATGTACACAATGGCATGTGTTTGTGGCCAAAGGGAGTACATATTTAATGAAAGTTTCTTCACGATAAATACAATGACGTCAATTTTAGAAAGACTGACCACATGATCTCATGGCGCCATATATTTACACACAAGAATTCTGGAGTTCAGATGCAATCACAAGGACAATAGGCTAAACCATATGAAAACAGGCACATGAAAAGACCCTTCACAGAGGAGAACTAGGTCATGAATGCAGGACAAATTGCAACTGAGTGCTATTCAGTTCAAAAACATTTTTTCACTCATGGCAGAGTATATATATTACTGCCCTCACAAAGTACGTCACTTCCTAGAGTATACAATACAGAGTATATATTACTTGCCTCACGAAGTACGTCACTCATGGCAGTCTCTGAAGGTGCTACACGTACTTTCTTCATATAAGACTTGTGCAAAACCTGTAACAAAAACAGGTACGGCAGAGTTCCGGGAATCAGAAATCAGCTGCAAGCACCAAATTCTTATCCAGTGGTGCCTACAATACTTGTAGATTGTAATCCATGCAACTACAAGAACTAGCTTAGTAGTAAAAAATAGATCAAGTATGCAAAAGGAGAAGCATGTTAGCAAGAAGTCAAGTAAAATTTGAAAAACTACAGGAGTTTGATCTTGAAAAGAAGTGCAACTACTATGTAGAAATAAAACCAGGTATTCTAAAATTCCACAAGCAAATGTAGTCAATAAACAGCTCATGGCCATGAAAGTCTTTCACCAAAAGGACATCCAAATCGTTACCTTGACTGCATAGAGCTTCCCATCTTTCATGTTCCTGTACAGAACCTGTTTAACAGTAATAACAGTTGAATTGATCATGCAACTACCAGAAATACAATGCACCACATGTAAACTACCTTACCACTTTGCCATAGCTTCCAGACCCAATCTTGCGCTGGTGGATATATTCGTTAATCATCTTATTACCATTTTCATCCTAGACATGCCACAAATAAGAGGATGGTGTTTACTTGCATCTGAATGCTTGTATAAAAGCATATCTTCAATATTAGATCAAAGTTGGAAATGAAAATGCAAATGTAACATGTGAGCATTTCAAATTACTGAGCAAATAGGTATAAATGCAAATATTTGAAGGGGCAAATTTGCTAACTACCATCTACACCATAGTTGACTCGTAGAATACCATTACGAGTGAGAAACTTTCAGACATTATAATGTTGTCACACATTCTGTCCAAAGCAGCAGTGAGGAGCCCTTTCACAGAAAGAAAATTTCAGAAAAGTCAGTAAAACCCCTATGCCTCATCATGCCTAGTACTAGTTTCAAATGTGATAAATGAAATGCATAATTTACATGATTGCGCCTCTCAATATTTATAAATCAACAAAAATGTTTCCAGTATTTTACTAAATCTATACCTATATATAAAGCAAGTAGTGTTTCCACCCAAATTTTGTTTTGCCTGGCTATTTTGCAGAAAACCTTTGAGTTTTTTCAAAATTAACCCGCAGTCCGTCTGGCTATCTTAAAAAAACCCAATTAAAGAACAAAAAAGTGTTATTTTACAGAAAACCAGTCCTAATGTTGAAAAGAAAGAGAGGACTTTGATAAAAAAAGACCTCCTACGTCCCTCTCTTCTGCTCCCATCCGCGCTGCGCTTGCGCCCCTCCCTCCCGTCGCCGCTCAGAGCATCCCGCGCCGCCGCCTGGACCTTCGTCCTCCGCCCGCTTCCCTCCTCGCATCGTCGTCCCATTGCAACGCACGGACATTTTGCTAGCTATCTATAAAGCAAGTAGTGTTTCTATCTAAAATTTTATTCGCCTAGCTATTTTGCAAAAACCCCTTGATTTTTTTTCCAAAATTAACCCGAGCTAGGGGTGGATACCGGCTCGGCTCGGCTCGGCTTGGCCGGCTCGGCTCGGCTCGGCTCGGCTAGAGAGGCCGAGGCCAGGAGGCTCGGCTCGGCTCGGTAGAGAGCCGAGCCAGGAGGCTCGGCTCGGCTCGGCTCGTGAGCCGGCTCGTTTAGCTCGCAAGCCACTTTAATACAAGGCAATTTATGTACAAATTATATTTTATTTTTTAGTCTATTAAACATGCAAATATACAATTAAAAAAATAAAAAGTGATACATTAAGTCCATAATTAACGTAATAACACTTGTCCATCGACAATTATCCATGCAAATGTAATGATGCAACTAGATTAGATATTATTACTATTATAATCTAAAGCATTAGATTCATATTGACCATCACAAAATTATAAAAATTATTGATTTATTGTCACATCAACAACACAACAAGCAAAAACATAGCAAAACAAGCAAAACATTTAGGCCCTACTTTGTACATTGCATCTCGCTCGTTGAGCTCACGAGCACTTGCGCCGACTCGAGCCGGCTCATTATAACAAACGAGCTAAACCCTTGGCGCAACTCGTTAGCATTTCTCAACGAGCCGAGCCGAGCCATCTACGAGCCGAGCGAGCTAGCGAGCCACGAGTATTTCGTCGCCCTACCCGCAATCCCAATGCGAAAAGAAAAGGAGGGCTTGGATGAAAAAAGACCCCTTCGCTCCTCCCTCCCCGCGCCCTCCTCTCGTCCCCATGCGCCGCGCCCGGCATCGTGATCGCGCTCCTCCCTCCCATCGCTGCTCGAGCTCCCGCGCCTCCGTGTCGTCCCCATCCGTGTCGCGCCTCGACTTTACCCGTTGCAACGCACGAGCACAATTGCTAGTCTTATTAAATTCCTAAAATTAATGCTTGCTTGCTTGAAATTATGAGTTCGTTTCTAGATGCTGTTCTCTTTTTTTCGAAAATGCCCAAACATTCAGTGAAGCCGAAATAAACAATTTATTCTAAAGTTTGAGATTTGGAATTTTACAACAGGTGGGACAACCTCAGTAAAAACTGAAGGTAAAGAAGCGAAAAGAATGGAAAATGTGAGAACAATGGCACTTTCCAGAGTTGTTCATGTTTGCGATGGTGTTTTTGCTATGCGAAATGGTAGATTGTATTTTCCAAGTTGATGGTACTGGACAAATCTGCTCTCTTTGAGGAGAATTGAATAAGTACCTCATGGCAAATTGCTTTGTTAGTCTCCTTGACTGGAACTTGACGACACACGAAGCCACTCTGAGCCCTGGACAGTATAATTTCTTGAGATCGCTTAACAGGCCGTTGTGGCCCATTGTCACTTTGGTAAAGGAAATCGGTGTCCTGTCCACCGTAAAAGCTTGTATTCGGATCGTCGCCGTCATGTTGAGAAACCAAGAGATCATCAGATAAGAAGCTATGGGAGGTTCTGAAGTGGAGTAGAGGCGTGCGGGGTTTTCTGAGAAAGCCAAAACAGCTGCAGCAGCCCATGTCAGTTTGGTCCATCCGGTAGGCAGGCGCAGCAGAAAGCCCTGAAATTTGCGACCAATGAGTTTACGACAGTGGCGGACGGAGGATTTCTGCATTCAAACATCTACCAAGTTACAAAATATTGTTCCTTTGAATTAAACGAGAGAAGTTGAGAACACCATACATCAAAAGTAAACGGTAGACGAATCAAGTACAGATAGTTCATCTATTAGAAGAAATCTCAAGTAATTTATAATATTAAATTGCAAAATGATTGGAGGACAGTTACAAATGTAGTTTTGGCAGATAAAAATCATCAGAATTCACAAGAGCAGAGGGGGGGGGCTTAGTAATTCCATTCACTCACGAATGTCAATGAAGCCCTTCCGGCTGGGCTCACGGCTCTGGGATCCCGGCAGCCGCGGTGTCCGACCGGCCGTGCAGCCCCGGGGGTTCCTCCGCTCCTGCGACCGCCCGTTACCTGTACGCCGACGGCCGGCACCGCCGGTCTGCTGCGGCGCCTGTGCTGAGGTGATGAGCTAGGGTTAGGGTAATGGGCCCCGTGGGTGGGCTGGGCAGGTGGAGTAGTGGTTGGATGGACCAATTTTCACTGTGTGTGTATACTATGGCCCAACTGATCAGGATACGCTATGGCCCGTTCTTTTCTTATCTCAAAACTTCAACTTCCTCGATTTTCGTTAATACGTATTTTTAAAGTTATTAAATGATATATTTTTAAAAAATCTAGAAGTTGTTTGAAAAATTAAATAAATCTATTTTTTAAATTTATAATAATCTATAATATATATCTATAATCTATAATCTATATTTATATTTATATATATAATATATAACTATATATAAAAAGCAAGTAGCGTTTCTACCCAAATTTTGTTTTGCCTAACTATTTTACAGAAAACCCCTTGAGTTTTTTCGAAATTAACCCGCAATCCACCTGGCTATTTTTTAAAAAAACCAGTTATACATACGATAGAGCTTATCTTAACTACTTAAAAAATCTATAACTTTTCGATCATCAAATCGTTTTTTTCTAATTCTATAAAATTTCCGATCCGTATAACCTCTCGCTCCATTGTTGCCTCACTTTCCTCACCTTCAGCAGGCGAGCCCGACTTACGCGCCTCTTGCATCGTTGTGCATTGCCCTGAGCGGCGGCCGAGCACACGCCGTACGTATGAGCTAGCGCGCCGCCGTCGATATACATGCAACTTTTCCTATTCATCAATATACTTTTCTAACTAATAATATCCGAGTCATAAATATTTTAAACTTTTACCACATTTCTAATCGTTTAAATTACCAGTAAGTTAATATTTATTTTCATTATATTTTTGACTTAATTTGGTGAAATTAAATTAACTTACACTAAATATCTATTTGATATGATTTCTTAATCAAGGTTTAGTGGTAAGTTGAAGATACCCTTGCTTTCATATATATATATATATATGTATATATATATAACTAGCAAGTAGTATTTCTATCCAAAATTTTCGTCCGTCTCTGGTTATTTTGCAGAAAACCCTTTGAGTGTTTATAAAATTAACCCGCAATCCTAATGCTGAAAAGAAAGGGAGGGCTTGGATGAAAAAAACACCTTCTACGTCCCTCTCTTCCGTCCTCATCCGCGTCGTGCCTGCGCTCCTCCCCCCGTCGTCGCTCGTGCTCTCGCGCCGCCGCCTGGACCTTCGTCCTCCGCCTGCTTTCCTCTCTGCGTCGTCGTTCCGTTGCAACGCACGGGCATTTTGCTAGTATATATATAAAGCAAGTAGTGTTTCTATCCAAATTTTGTTTTGTCTGGCTATTTTGCAGAAAACCCCTTAAGTTTTTTCGAAATTAACCCACAGTTTGCCTTGCTATTTAAAAAACTTAGTTAAAGAAGAAAAGGGAGTTATTTTGTAGAAAACTCTTTGAGTGTTTATAAAATTAACCTGCAGTCCCAATGCTCATAAAAGGGAGGGTTTAGATAAAAAAACCTCCTGCTCCTCTCTTTCGTCCTCATCCACGCCGCGCCCCGCGCCACGCCCCACGCCGCGCCTGCACCCCTTCCTCCCGTCGCCGCTTGGAGCTCCCGCGCCGCCACCTGGACCTTCGCCCTTCGCGTGCTTCCCTCCCTGCGTCGTCATCCCGTTGCAACGTACGGGCATTTTGCTAGTCAATACTTAATTAATTAATCATGTGTTGATGAGTTTTTTCGTTGAAAATCAACTTTTGGAGGGGACAAACAAAGCCTTAGGAGGAAGTATACATATTGTACATTCCTCTCAAAAAACTAGGGGCTATCATATCTAAATGATATATCTCAGTTGATATCCATCGGTACCAAATCTAATACCCCATCAGTATCCTAGCGGATATATATCGATATAAGATTTAGTATCAATCGTATCATGTCGATACCATCGGCACCATGCTGATACCAGTTCATATAGGTCAACACATACTCCCTTCACCCCTGATGCTCCTTCAATCCAGGCGGCGTGCCATACCTCCTCCCAGCACCGATCTCTAAGGAGGATCTCTTCCTGCGCCTCACTGCTTCGCTCATCGAGCCCATTGCCTTGTAGCATCGCCGAGCAACCCCACCTCGTTGGAGGCATCGACCTCTTGTTCCATCCATTGTTCTAGGAACACAAGAAGCAGATAGAGGCATGAGGACCTCGTTAGAGGACACTCGTGACAGTGGTCCACTCACCGGAGAAAGCCACAATTGTCCCTGTTCAGAACCTCGCAGTCCCGTTGTCAAACCGGACTACGAATCCGGACTAGAGATGAGCAATCTCTCATCTCTAGTCCCGGTTAAATAACCGAGACTAGAAATGCATCTTTAGTCCGGTTGAAGCCACACGGGACTAAAGATGGCGGAGCCATGTGGCCGGCTCCGTCATCTTTAGTCCGGTTGGTGGCTTCAACCGGACTAAAGATTTTTTTAAAAAATTCATTTGCCCTTTCTCCATTTCATCGCCCTCGATTCTTTTGTTTTTTTGTCAAAATCCTAAAATCATCACGAATCGAAATCAAATATCACAGATTCACAAATAGCAATGAACAATACATATCCCAAATGTTTTTTTATTTTTCTCCACATATCAAATACATCTTCAAAATCAAAAAAAATCACAAATTTGTTCACACATATATACAACAAAATCCACTATATACAATAAAATACAACAACATCAATTTTTGCTCGGCTCGCCGCGCTCCCGCCGCCGCCGGCTCCCGCTCCCGCTCGCCGCCGTGAGAAGATGACGCCCGCCGCCGCGACCTCCTCTCCCGCTCGCCGCCATTTCCTCCCCTCCCCTTGCTTGTCGAGGGGAGAGGAAGAGAGCTAGAGAGAGGGAAAGATATCTGAAAATGTGGTAAGTGTTGGATCTGTGGAGAAAAGACGATGCGAGGGGATATATATAGCCAATTCATCTTTAGTCCGGTTGGTGGCACCAACCGGGACTAAAGATAATTTCCCGCTATTTCTAATTCATCTTTAGTCCCGGTTGGTGGCATCAACGGGACTAAAGATAATTTCCCGCTATTTCTAATTCACGTTTAGTCTCGGTTGGTGCCACCGACAACAAAAGATAATTTTTCGCTATTTTTCTAATTTATTTGGTCCCGACTAGGGTTAACAATTAAATAATTCATTAAATAGGGTCAAATTAAATTCATTAAATATAATATAGGTTTAAAACAATAATATTAAAATTTAATCAAACATAGATAATCCTAGACATTAATGTGCTCCTCTAGATATTGTTCCTCTTTTGCCCTCGATTTTCTTTATTTTCATCTTGTTGAGTAAGAGAGGAAAAATTTGACTTTTGTTTTACTTTTTATATTTTTTATGAACTTAGGAGCACACGAGAGGTAACCACATAAAATTTGAGCGTAAACAAGCAAAAGATGTGGCCTGTGGAAAATTCGGAAGACACGCTCAAAATCGGAAAAAGCTTCCGGCTCGAAAAGGCAATCTTCCGAGGCTTTTGGGAAAAATAAAATCGCCGAACGCGGCAAAACTGCGAACGAACGCATCCGAAATTTCATGTATGGAACGTCTCGATCGGAGTCCGTATGCGAAAGTTATGGCCGTTTAAAACCGACTCCGAGTTAGAGGACGAAACGGAACAATGCGCGTAAAACTTGTTAAACGCACATAAACTAACGTGACGACCAGGGTTTAAATGTCTTTATCAATATTATACATCCCTCCGATTCGTATATGATCACCAAAATAATTTTACAAAAGATTTTGTATATTGAGAATCATTAGTTAATAACAATATGATGATATGTAATAACAAAATTAGAGTTTTCTTCTATCTTCAATCACCCACCTTCACACAACACCACACTCTTTGAAATTACAGATACTCTTAAATTAATTTTTGGTCATTTGAATCATGTAGCAAAATTTATATATTTTTATTAGGTTCAGTTAAAAATAAGCACATTCACTTTTGTCCCGGTTCGGGACAAAAAATAGTATCTCTAGTCCCGATTGGTGTTACCAACCGGGACTAAAGGTGTCCGGCGCTCTGACCTGCTCTGACAACATTTGAACCGGGACTAGAGGTGATCTTTAGTCCCGGTTCGTGACACGAACCGGGACTAATGTTCCTAGAAATTCGTAGACTTTTTAAACCGGGACTAGAGATCATCTCTAGTCCCGGGTGCAACTCAAATCAGGACTGTTGTTTTTGCCACTTCAACCAATAATGGTTTCTCCAGTAGTGTTCGTCGACAGCGACGGAGAAGGAGACAGCCTTGTTGTCAAATGGAGAGGTGGAGAGAGCACTTGTCCTTGAGCGATCATAGCACAGACTTGGACGAGTTGACTTGGTTGCTATTCACCTACTTCGATGCTCCCCCCACCCCTGGGTGTGTGACAATGTCATCGTCAGGAGCACAACGTCTATAGCAGCGACGAAGGCTTGTGTCTCTTCATCTCTTTGTTTATGCACATAGGCATGGTGTGTCCTCGCGGGGACGGTATATCAGTCTCTAGCATTTCTAAAAAGAGAAATATATAAAAGAGAAAATGAAAAGAATTGATACAATTGGGAAAAAGGCGCAATCAATCCAAAGACACCGTCGTGTCTTTGGAGCTCAGGCAACAGGAGCAATGCATAGAGATGAGGCGAGGCCACAGCTCACATACAACAGGATCATATGCCTCACGCTAAGGTTGTGTTTAAGAGGAGAGAAAAAGAGGAATTAAGAAGATACATCAGCGCATGATTAATTAGATATTAACTATTTTAAATCTAAAAATTGGATTATATAATATTTTTTAAAACTACTTTCATACATATTTTTTAAAAAACGCGCTGTTTAGCAATTCGGAAAACATGTACATGAAGAAGTCTAAATTGGATGCCGAATGCAGCCTAAGTCCATGTTGTTATAGGTTTCCTGAAAAAATAAATATTAATTACATGCATTTATTTTTACCTTTGGTTGTATACATCTAGAGGCTGGTTTTTATTTAATCTATTATTTTTAAGATGTATTTTTATTTTACCTTGCTATCAACCTATCATAGGAAAAATCGGATTATCTATACTAATATAAATAAAATGTACCAGTTTTATCACATCATCATGTAATTAATAATCTGCAACTTTCCCACCCCACTACGCTTAAAATTAGCGCTGGTTAGGTGGGCCCCATGTTGGGCCCATGTAGGGGGTGGGACCCGCTGCTTCCTCCGCCCATGCACGCATGCACCGTTCAAGCTCAGTTCATCGTGGCACCTGTGTTCCTCGCTCTTTTCTCTTTTCCTTTTGCTCTCATCTCTCTTCTTTTTTATTTCTTCACTGATTATATCTTAGTAAGCCACTCGAACAACTATTTTTCTAGCATCAGGATGAAGAAAATTGATTACTAGCATTGACCAAAAGAGGCACACGCATTCATTCAGTGAGTCACCATTTTTTATAGTGAAATGTATCTAATGAATTCATCACCAACTGGTAAGCCTAATATATTTGATTATTTGAGATGGATTTATCACATAATTCATAGCACAAATGGACATCATCAACTGGTCATCTCGATGTGTGGCTGGCATCAAGTAAACTAGTTATCAATTATAAACAGTTATACTGTGTTTGGTATTTTGAAAAAAGGTTGATAATTGATGTTATCAGCTACATTCTTCACATTCATATTATTTTCTCGATGTTTTATTTCTGTAAGTTCATTTTTGCTGTCCTTGGTTTTTTCTAGAAATTAAATTAACATTGTTCTTCTATTTATTATGTATTCTGGATGCTTTTAGATGGCGGATAGCTAGATATTAAACAAAAACACAAGAAAGATATTTTTACGGAATCAGAACATGTATTTTTATTTCACTCTTAGCCCTTTTCATGATGGCTCCCATCCGTCTCTATAGTTAGTATAAGATTGAAATTGTTAGTTGATATGAATTGATTGTCGATGGTAATTATTATTTTGGGACAATATCATATTATCATATTTTGCCTTCAATATATTTGATAATATGAATTGAATTAAAGCTCAAATGAACAGATTTCACAAAAGTAATTTCCAATTAAATGTTTTAATAGTTTATTAAGCAAATATCGTGACACCGTAGCATTAGCATGGACATATTACTAGTGATCGTCAAATTAGAGAGCTCATCTACGTTGGGAGTAAAAACTAAAGTCTAAAACAAGGTACTAACAAGCCTTATTTATTGAGAAGACCTTAAAAAATTATTTACATCATTAGTGCCATGCTCTAAAAATCGCTTAGTTTAATAATAAATTTTTAGAAATTATTGAAAAGCCTAAAAGAGAAACCCCTAAATAAATTTCAATAAATTTTAACCTAAAAGTATGCTAGATAATATTTTATTAAATACTTTTATCGATGCGTGCGATCGACACGCGGGGACCCGAGGGACCCCCTTTTCGGTTCGGCACAGGGGAGCGATGAATCGGGGTTTGAACTCGCGGTGCGATGGAGGGAAGGTAGTAAGATGGAGAAAAGCCGCGATCACAAAGGATACAGAAGAATTATACAGGTTTGGGCCGTCAGGGAGACGTAATACCCTACTCCTGTTCTTGTGCTATGTGGAGGATGAATTACAAGGGTTGTGTGGTTGTTCTTCCTTGGGGAAGCTGGAGCTGAAGACTGAGGTGAAAGCTCAAAGCCCAAGGTTGAAGAGGTTGGACAGAAGACCAAATTAGGGTTCTAACTCCAAAGTGGCAGAACCTCCTCTATCAAGGACATGGGCCTCCTTTTATAATACAAGGGGACACCACAGTGGTCCTAGCTTTCTCTACTCCGCTCCACGTGATGGAATGGTTCTTGCCCTGTCTTGTCGGGGAAGCTACCCCTAGTCATGTTCCTGTTGCCGCGTCACGGGAGTTGGTGGAGAAAAACGGGCGTCGTGGCCGTCATGCTGCTGACGTAAGGATGGGCCAACCTACCAACTCCAGTGGGGCCTATCGGTCAGTGGCCCTTCGCCTGGAGAGGAGTCGACGCGACACCCGCAGCACTCGTGTTCTCTCTCCCACGTGGCCGCCCAGCGCATTTAATGTGACTGGACGAGGCGTTGAGGGAGGCGTGCGTGGAATGACCGTGCGGCCATACTGCGGTCGCCGTCAAAGACTTTATACCCTCTCTCCCTCGAGACGGGCAAAAAGGGTGATGACGAGCGGCTGATAGACGTGCCTCACATCGCAATAAATGCGACGGGGCAGGCGTCTGGCCTCTCTCTAAGCATTAAATGTGGTGGTTGGCAGTTGACGGTTGAACTCGCTCCTCTCTCGGAGAGGTACGGGGTGATGGACGAGGGGTCCGGGTGATCCCGGACCCTGCCATTTGGGAAAGCGGCGGCCTCCGCGCAGCCCCCGGGCCAAGTCCCCTTTGGGATGGCCATGTGGCCGCCCGTGGTCCGGACTCGCTTGAGCCGTCCAGGACACATCTTTGGGGCGCCCTGGTGAGCGAAGGCATCTTTCTTCTTCATATACCATATTCTAGTTATACCCCCGGGTCCATATCACCGATAGTAGCCCCCGGTGTTGACCGGGACCGAAGTCGGGTTCGGGTGTGGTTAACGCCATATTCTTGAGTGGATGGGCCTGGGTACTGTATGTGCCGCGCCGCAGCAAGAGATAGGCGCGCGGCAACTGACGCCGCGCTTTGAGTAAGCCATTCCAGACGGGGGGGCGCGTTATTTGGGCCGCGTACATGGGGGCCCATCAAACCGCCTAGCTCTCTCTGTCCCGTGTAGTGCGCCTGGCAGACGCGAAACCCAAGCGGCGCGAAACCCAAGTGGCGCGAGAACCAAAGAGACGCGAAAAATGAAGGGGCGCGAAGCCGAAGAGGCGCGTCGCGCGGTAGTGGAGCAAAATTAATGCCGTTAAAAACTGATCCGCGAGAGGGGGGATCAGTTTCTACACATTCCTCAGCCATCGCCTCTTGTCCTTCCAGCGCCTTTGCCCTTTCGACTCCTTCCTCTCCGCCACCATTTTCCCTCTTTGCATTTTCACTTGGGGGGTTGCTGCCAAATATAAAAGGAGGGGTTCTCCTTCTTGAGGTGCCACCAATATGGGTGGCGAGGAGAGATAACGCTTGAGCTCGCTCAAGGCTTTCTCCGCCTCATCCGTCCAAGTGAAGGGGCCAGTTCGCTTTAGCAACTTAAATAGAGGGAGCGCCCGCTTTCCCAACCTTGATATAAAATGGCTCAGGGCAGCTACACAACCAGTGATTTTCTGCACGTCCCTGAGCTTCCTAGGGGGGTGCATCTCCTCTATCGCCTTTATTTTTGCGGAGTTGGCCTCGATGCCTCGGGCAGAGACCAAAAACCCCAAGAGCTTGCCTGCCGGTACCCCGAACACGCATCTTTCTGGGTTCAGCTTCATGCGAGAGGACCGGAGGTTATCAAATGTCTCGGCCAGGTCCGGGAGAAAGGTCCTTTGGTCCCGGGACTTGACCACGAGATCATCGACATACGCCTCCACATTACGCCCTATTTTGTCTTTCAACGTGATGCGCACACCACGTTGGAAATTAGACATGGCATTCTTTAAACCGAAAGGGCATAGACATGTAGCAAAAGGTACCCATAGGGGTGATAAATGCAGTTTTCTCCTCATCCTCTACAGCCATGAGAAACTGATGATAACCAGGGTATGTATCTAAGAAACATAAAAGGTTGTACCCTGCAGTGGAGTCGACTATCTGGTCTATACGAGGCAGAGGGTAAGGGTCTTTAGGACATGCCTTGTTGAGGTCGGTGTAGTCGATGCACATGCGCAGCTTGTGGTTAGCGAACCATTCCGGATGCAGCACCTCCCGGATGAAGCCGGCCTCCTGGAGCCGTGCCACCTCTTCGCGGATGAACGCCTGTCGCTCTGGGGCCTATCACCTCACCTTTTGCCGGACTGGTCGTGCATCCGGTCGTACTGCAAGTCGGTGCTCGATCACCTCCCTGGGGACTCCGGGCATATCCGACGACTTCCAAGCAAACACGTCGGCATTCGCCCGCAGGAAGGAGACGAGCGCGTCTTCCTATTTGGGGCCCAAGTTGCCGCCAATTCTGGCGGTCTTGGACGGGTCGTCGTCCAGCTGAATGGGCTTGATCACCACCTCGTCGGCAGAGGTGATGTGCTGTTTGGGTGCCCGGGAACCCGAGGCCTCCTCTCGAGGGCCCTCGGATTCAACGCAGTCGGCCGCCGCAATATCATCCACGCGTGCCTCCGTGCAATCCAGCGCGGTCTTGACGTCAGCATGGATGGTGATGGGGCCTTCGAGGCCCGACATCTTGAGCTGGCGGTAGGCGTAATGGGTAGCCGCCATGAACTTCACCAACGCTGGCCTCCCGAGCACGGCGTTGTAGGGCAAGTTGAGGTCCGCCACATCGAAGTCAATCCGCTCGGTGCAGAAATTGGCGGGGCTCCCAAACGTGACCGGCAGCGCGATCTGCCCGAGGGGCCACACTTTCCCGGGCGTCACCCCAATGATGGGATAGGATGGCCCGAGCACCATCCCTGGGGCCTTGATCACATCGAAGGCCTTCGGGGATAGTATGTTGAGGGCTGCACCCCCGTCAATCAAGACTCGGGCGACCTTGACGTTGCAAAAGGTGGGGGGAGGTCACGAGGGCCAAGTGGCCACTACGTGCGATGCTCTGGCACCTCCGCCCAGCGCGACTTTCGGGCTGCCTCATTGTCGAAACTTGGTTTCGGCAATATATTTTATGGGGTCGCAGTCAAGATCGCCAAGCACAATGGGTTAGGAGGGAAAGAAGATTTAGACAGGTTCAGGCCCTCTCGTGAGGTAATACCCTACTCCTGTTTCGGTGGATTCGATCCGCCGAGTGTCTTTATTGATCTCGTGATCTAAAGCTGAGAGCTAAAAGCTGAACTCCTATCGGAATCTCTGATCTAGAATCTGATCTCTGATCAAGTCTAGGATATCCCTCAAGGGACGCCCCTTACCCCCCTTATATAGTCTTGGGAGGAAGGGTTTACAAGTCGGAAACCCTATCTTATTCTAAGTTGGTTCCCTCAATCTTACCAAACCGTGACTATAGGCCGATTGCCTTATCTCTATCGGCAACCGTAACACCTAAGTCAAGTTCGGCTTACAGATATAGCAGGCGCAATCCATCCCTACCTTCAGTCGGATAAGCTTGCCATGTGGATACCCGATTGCCACAATCTCCACAGTAGCCCCGAGTCCTTTTCAGTCGACGAGACAACTCAGCTTCAGACCAAAGCAGCACTCAACCAAAAAATCTCTTTGACCGAGTGCTTTTGGCGCCAAGTGATTCCATCATCTCTGCCTGAATCTTCCCGAGTGACTCCAAAGACTGTGAAGGGCTGGAAAAATATAAAAATTTCTCAAAAATAAATATCTAGGTGCATCTCCTGATGCACCTAATTATAGGTGTAGCCCCCGACTATGTGGTTAGTCAAAAATAGACTAAGCATATAGTCAAGAACTATATAAAAATTATTCTCATGTAGATGCCTAGCTCATGCTAAAGCAATCATAGAAATCTCATTACTCAAGCAAGTTCATACTCAACCGAGTGAATTTGCCCGAGTCATCTCGAACAAATAATTCAATCATCCCTCATGGGTAAAAAACACTCGGTAAACTCTTGCTCAACCGAGTAGATTCGCCCGAGTAATCCGGAACAATAACTCAATCAACCCTAGCGGGTAAAAAGCACTCGTAAGCTCATGCTTATCCGAGTAGATCCGCCCGAGTCATCCGGAACAAATACTTTAATCATCCCTCATGGGAAAATAAGTTCTTTCAATCATATGAAAAATATGACCAAGTTATTAAACGCTTTTGCCATAATACTGGTCTCAATCTTATAAAGATCTTCACCAAGGTGGAAAACAAACAAAGATCGGTAAGATTACCCGACCAAATCTGAAAAACCAAACACCCTTGTTCACCAAGGTGGCTATAAAAACTCTCATTGTTGGTCACCTTCCAAATTGCATCGTGTCGCTTCTCATGAAGTCGACAAACCGCGGTATGGAAGGATCTTTTAAAGGTACGGTGGCACTCGGACACGCGCATATTGCCGGGGCAAATCGCTTAAGCTCATCCGCTTAAGTCCCTAAGGACACGTATTAGACCACACCTTAGCTGGGCCGTAGATTTTCTTATGGGCTCGGCCCACTCACCAGAAAACCTAGCGCAACCCTCAAATCTTTCTTTATAAAGACACGAGGTCGTCCCCGCCTCTTCATCTTCCAAAATTCCCCTTCTCGCACATCGCTCATCGTTCATCGCGGAGAACCCTAGGCTTGCGCGCTCCTCAATCCATCCGCCAAGAAGCTTGCTTGCCGCGACAACTAGCTCCCCAGCCAAAACTCCCACATCTATCGCCCAAGATCCAACCTTTCTCGCGATCCGCTCCTCAACAGCCTTGCTCTCATGGCGGAAGAAAAGAGGATTCCGTTCGACTAATGGGCCACCTCGGACGTGAGGGAGTACACCCTCAAGGAGATGGTGAAGCACGGAGTGCTTCCGCCCAAGGAACTTGTGGGATGGCGCCGTGCGGGGAGGACTTCCCGACCCCAAACACCGGTGAGCTCGTTGTCTTTACCTCCTTTTTCTATTGCGGATTCAGTCTTCCCACCTCCGAATTCTTTCGGGGCTCTTGGATTACTATGGTCTTCAAATCTACCATCCGAACCCCAACTCGATGCTTCACATAGCACTCTTCATTCATGTGTGTGAAGCCTTCCTTGGCATTCTTCCTCACTTTAACTGCTCCGTCGTATGTTCTACTCGAAACCCCATCCGAACAAGGACCATCCTTGTGTCGTTGGCGGGGCAGCTTCCGCTTCGCGGATCTCTCCGCAAAGACTACTTCTCTCTCCCCTTGAAATCCTCGAACAAAGGCCGGCACTCGAACCGGTTCTACATCGCAATCTTGAACCCGCCTTCCCGCCTTTGTCGGTCTTCCTCCTGTCCCCAAACCATCCTGGAGCACCGTCCCGTAGCCCAAGAATGGGATGAAGCCAACGATCCGCTTGCGAAGATCCCGGCGATGAAGAAGAGGAACCTTCGCGGGAACAAATCACTCGGCACTTCATCGAGTGCCGACGGCGCCAATTAGGGAGCGGTCGAAGCCGGCCTTCGAGTACGAAGGCGGAGCATCCCAATCGGGAGGACCGGATCCGCTCACATACGAGATCTTGAAGATCCGGATGTACAAGCTCTTCTCATCCGGATCTCGCCGAGCGAGCCCTCATACTACCGAGTCCTTCCATTCAAGCATCCATCGACCTCCTCCTCCTAGTAAGCCGATTGGTTGCTTTATGTTATCTTTCAATCTTGACGTCTTGTCGTTTAATGTTGCACTTTCCCTTTTTCCGCAGAAAACGCCTCTATCACTTCCAAGCCATATAAGATGGCTCATGATGACGCGCGTCGCCCACCAAGAAGCCGCGGCGGGATAAAAATCCAAGCCGATCCGGTCGGGAAGCGGGCGGCGCCGAGTGAGGACTCGAACAAGCGCGCAAGCAAAAGGCGGCGATCATCGAGGACTCGGATGACGACGTCCCGCTCCTCCGATCGAGACCCCGCCTCTAAGGCGATCGCGCGGACGCACCGAAGATCCACCGATCAACGGTAAGCTCGAAACCAAAGTCCCGAGTTCTTTCGTAGAAAACTCTTCTTTATCTTCGCCGTATTTACTTGTGCAGAAGCCCCGGGATATAGATCCCGTCGGAGGGGATGAAGGGCCGACCCCCGCCGCCTCCCAAGCGCCAAGGCCGTCGAGCCAAAACCCGAGCCCGCAACCAAGTGCGAGCGTTCGGAGAAGCACCCTTCTCCTCAAAAGGAGAGCGCCCCTGGGAAGAGCCCCCGATCGCGCGGATATCCCGACCGGAGACCGTCGGTTGCGGGAACCTACTCGCGCCGGAGCGCCCCGACGAGGGTCACTCGCACGAGCCCGAAGAAGAAAAAGAGCCCTGCCCCACCTAGGCGGGCGGCCGCAAAACAGTGAGACTTGCTTCGAACTTTCCTTTGTTCTTTCAATTTTGAATCTTTCATGTCTTCATTGGTCTTTCTTGTTTGCCACCACGGTAGAAGAGATCCCTGTGTTACGTCTTCGAGACCCGGGTTCCTCCAATCGAATCGAGTGGCGGGACTCGGAAGGCGAGAAACAGGGCATCATCCTCGACCGGCAGGCTGAAAAGGATGAAAGGGATGCCCTCGTCGAGAGCCTGAACGAGGTGACCCGACTGCTCAACGTAAGCCTTCATCTTTCTTTTCGATTATATCTTCGTTACCCTTCAGTCGATAATCCTTCTGCCTTCGCATGCAGAAAGAATATTGCCGCTCAATGGCAAAATCCGAGGTGCTGGAAAAGCTGGTGCCTCACTTAAACTCCTTGGAGGACGTTCAGCGACAGCTGAAGGTCACTCGGGAGGAGGCCGCTTCAAGGGAGGCCGCTTTAAGGAAGGAGATCTCAGAGCTTCGGGAAGCGAACCTCGACCTCCGCGGATCAATCGAAAGTAAGCCTGCCTCTCCCAGCTTTATCATGATTCTTTTGTTGATCTTGTCAATTGATAACCTTCTTTTGTTGTAGAAAATTCTTCGGAGGTCCACTCGCTCCAAGTCCAGCTGGAGGCGGCCAACCTTGACAAGGCCGAAATGGAGGCCGAATTTGAAGGTAATCCTTCTTTGAAGTCAAATCCCGTGTGCTGCTTCATTTCCGAGTGCCTTGACCGATCTAGGACTCCTTGCGGCTTATAAGATGAAGACCCGAGCCCGTATGACGTCTTACTCGGGCGGATCAAATCCAGCGACGAGATACGGAAGAGGTCGCCAATGCCGCCGCACCAATCTTGGCAGCCTTGTTTGATCAAGGGGTTGGGGCCGCTCGGGCCAATCGAGATCTTCGACAAGCTCCGGCTGGCTCCCGAGCAGTATCTAAAAAACATCACCGAAGCAGCCAACATGGGGGCTGGTCTGGCTCTTGCACAGACCAAGTCCCTCTACCCCGAGTGGATATTCATTCAATCGGGAGGGCTTCGCGAGGGGACAACGACGAGTAGGCCTTAGATATGCTCGGCGAGGCGCAAGAGGCGGCGAAGAAGATCTCTTTAGATGTAGTAAACAATTTTAAACTCGAACCGTATTTTGACTTTGCCTTATGAATGTCATGTAATCGTAACACTCTTGTCATGAAATCTTTGTGCCTATTTTTAGTTTATTTATGTCAATGCCTTGATTCGAGCCTTTGCGTGAAATTTCTTAAGTAGTTTTCGTCTGGCTGTCACAAAGCCTAGGCTTGATTAGGTCATCGGAAAACTCTCGGTCCTTAGACACTAAGCTCGAGTCGAAGGACATTAAACAATGATAAACCAAATTATGCACAAAAAATTTGACGAGGAAAATTCGAGCTTTATTGATATGTGTATCGCCCCGACCGCTAGCTCAAGAAGTCATCTTGCTTGAGGTTGGCATCAAGGAAAACATGAGGCCTTAGCCAAATTAGGCGTAAAACCGCCGAAGATGTTCGATGTTCCGGAGTTCTCCACCATAGACCCGTCTTCGCGCTTTAACCGGTAAGCACCGGGCCGAGTCACTTCGGCGATTATATAGGGTCCTTCCCATAAGGGAGATAACTTGTGTCGGTCTTTGGTGGTCTGGATCTTGCGTAGGACCAGGTCGCCAACAATGAAAGCTCGTGCTCGCACGTTGCGACTGTGGTATCTTCTGAGCCCTTGAAGGTATTTGGCCGACTGGATGAGGGCCGCCTCGCGGGCCTCTTCCAATCGGGTGAGGTCATCCACTCGGTCGATGTCGTAGCGTTCATCGTTGAAGCTGCGGACCCGGAGGGACTCAAACTCCATCTCATTTGGCAACATGGCTTCTGCGCCATAGACCAAAAAGAAAGGAGTTTGGCCGGTGGCCCGACTGGGTGTAGTTCGCAGCGACCATAGAACCGAGGGAAGTTCTTGGACCCACTTGCCAGCGTAAGGGCTTAGCCGGTCGAAGACGCGAGCCTTGATGCCTTGAAGAACCATGCCGTTTGCTCGCTCGACTTGCCCATTGCTTTTGGGGTGAGCTACCGATGCGTAGCGAGATCTTGATTCCGAAGTCTTCGCAGAATTCCTTGAAGATGCCTCCCGTGAATTGAGTCCCATTATCGGTTATGATTCTATTTGGGACGCCGAAGCGGTGCACGATGTTGAGGAAAAAATCCCGTGCTTTGTCAGCAGTGATTGTGGCGACTGGCTTGGCTTCAATCCACTTGGAGAACTTGTCGATTGCGACGAAGAGGTGTGTGAAACCTCCCGGAGCTTTTTGAAGGGGCCAACCATGTCCAGCCCCATACCGCGAACGGCGAGAGTGGGATTGTTTGAAGCTCCGGGCGGGACATGGCTTTGTCGGGCAAAGAACGGCAGCCTTCGCAGTTCTTACGACTTTATCCGCGTCGGAGACCGCGGTAAGCGAAAAATCCTTGCCTGTAAGCTTTGCCGACTAGAGTGCGTGCCGCCGCGTGGCTTCCGCATATGCCCGAGTGGATATCTTGGAGTAATTGTTTCCCTTCTTCGGTGTGATGCACCTCATTAGAATTCCGAGGGACTTCTCTTGTATAGATCGGAGTCGACCATGACGTACGCTTGGCAACGCGCGGACGCGTTTCGCTTCATCCCGGTCATCCGGCGCTCTTGCCAGTTAAGAATTTGATGAGCGGCGTCCTCCGCCGGTATCGACCATGGTGACTTCGTTCGTGGTTTGCTCGTTGGGAGCCGTCTTTGCAAGTGATGGTTGGCTCGTAAAGATGTTCGACAAAGACATCGTTGGAGCAGCTTCGCGCTTAGATCCGAACCGCGCTAGCTCATCGGCGGCTTCGTTGTTATGTCTCGGGACATGTGAGAGTTCTAGCCCATCAAACTTGTCCTCAAGCTTGCGGACCTCTTGTCGGTAGGCCTCCATAGTGTCGTTTAAGCGGACCGTCTTTCATCACTTGATTGACGACCAACGGGAGTCGCTCACAATAAGCCGACGAATCCCGAGTGAGACCGCAAGGCGCATCCATGTAAGAGAGCTTCGTATTCGGCGACGTTGTGTGAGGCGGAGAAGTGGAGGTGAAGGGCATATCTTAGCCTTTCCCATCGGGAGATCAGCACAACTCCCGCTCCCAAGCCGGTGATCCTCTTGGATCCGTCGAAGTGCATGGTCCAGTGTTGGAGGTCTTCCCGAGGTACGTGCTCTTGCCGTTTTCCCACTCGGCCGGAAGTCCGCTAAGGCTTGTGACTTAATGGACGTCCCGGGCTTAAAGGTTAAGTCCAGCGGCATCGCCAGGGGCCCACTTGGCGATGCGCCGGTTGCCTCGCGGTTGTGGATGACGTCGCCGAGTGGAAAAGAGGTGATGACGGTGACCGAGTGACCACGAAAGTAGTGTGCCAATTTCCTCGTGGTTATTAGAACACCATAAAGCAATTTTTGTACCGGGGTATCGGATTTTGGCTCTCGCCAATACTTCGCCGACAAAGTAAATTGGTCTTTGAATCTTCGGGCCCGTCCTTCTTCTTCTCGTTCAACCACAAGGACCGTGCCGACCACTTGGTGAGTGGCCGAGACGTACGCAAGAGGGGTTCCCTGGGCCGAGGTGAAGCCGGGACGGGTGGCGTGGTAAGGAATTCTTTGAAATCTTCAAAGGCCTTGTCGCTTCTATGGTCCACCGAAAGTCGTCTCTTCTTCACGCTCAAGAAGGGCATGCCTCGTTCGCCGAGTCGAGATATGAAACGGCTTAGTGCCGCCATGCACCGTAAGCTTTTGGACGTCTTTCGATTACTCGGGGCTTCATGTTTAAGATGGCGTTGATCTTCTCGGGTTGGCTTCAATGCCGCGATGTGATACCATGAAGCCGAGCGCTTGCCGATGGGACGCCGAAGGTGCACTTCTCGGGTTCAACTTCATTCGAAGGCCGGATGTTTGCAAAGGTTTCTTCTAAGTCGGCGATCAGTCTTCTTTCGCTTGGTCTTGATGACAACATCGTCGACATAAGCTTCAACGTTTTTGCCGATCTGCGTCTAGAAGCATCTTTGGATCATGCGTTGGTATGTAGCTCCGGCGTTCTTCAGCCGAAAGGCATGGTGATGTAGCAGGCCCCGAACGGCGTGATGAAAGATGTCTTCAAGCGTGGATTCTTTGATCGATCCGTGATAGCCCGAGTAACAATCCAAGAAGCTCGGGAGTTCACAGAGTGTTGAGTCGACAACTTGGTCGATACGAGGTAGCCCGAATGGATCTTTGGGGCAGGCTTTGTTGAGGTCGGTGTAATCGACGCACATGCGCCACGCCCGCCTTCTTGCGGACCAAGACTGGATTGGCTAGCCGTCGGGATGAAGGACTTCTTTAATGAAGCCGCAGCCAAGAGCTTTGCAAGTTCTTCTTTGATCGCATCTTTTCGATCCCGTGCAAACCTCGCGTAATCGTTGTTTTATTGGTTTGGCGTCATCTTTGACGTTCAAAGAGTGCTCGATCACCTCCCTAGGAATTCGCATATCGGATGGTTTCCAAGCAAAAACATCTTTATTATTTTGGAGGAAGGTGACGAGCGCGCTTTCCTATTTAGGATCTAGATCGGCACCGATTACGGCAGTTTTGGAAGGATCGGACGAATCAAGGAGATCTTCTTGGTCTTGGCGTCGCCGGATCCCGATTTGGCTATCTTCTTCGCGGGGACTTCGCCTCTCGCCGAAGTTGATGCAGCCAATCGGACTTCTTGTTGGCCACGTAATCTCTCGCGAGATTGGGCCATGTCGCAGCTCTCCTTGTCGCAGTGAAGGCTTGCTTCACGTCGCTGCGAAGAGTGATGACGCCGTTGGGACCCGCATCTTCATGCAAAGATAAGTGTAGTGAGGGATCGCCATGAACTTGGCAAGCGCAGCCTTCCGATGATGGCATGATATGCCGTTTCAAGTCGGCCACCTCGAAGGTGACGTTCTCCGTTCGGAAATTCTCTCGGGCTCCGAAGGTGACTCGGGAGAGAGATATGCCCGAGTGGTGTTGAAGATAGCCCGGATAACTCCGTGGAAGGGGCCGAGCTTGCTTTGAGTTCGGCCCTCGGGATCGCATTTCATCCATAGTCTTGGCAAACAGGATGTTGAGGGCGCCGCCCCGTCGATGAGGACGCGCTTAAGCTCGATGTTGCGGACTACGGGGTCCGTGACGAGTGGATAGCGTCCGGTGGACCACTCGGTCGGGATGATCCGAGCGGTCAAAGGTGATGGCCACCTCCGACCATCGCAGATATTGAGGGACTTCGAGTTGAGCCGCGTTGACCTCCGGCCGTTAGCTTCGTTTCCTCTTGGATTCATAAGCTAACGGGCCCCGAAGATGTGGTTGAGCTCCCCACCGGATCTTGAAAGGGTTCGGCATTCTCACCGCGTTGTTCTTCTTGGCGCCGGATGGGCCGCCTCGTCGTCGGCTTCTTGTTGAGCCGCGCAGATCGTTCATGAACGCTTGTAGATAAAGTCCTTTGCCGCGTGCTTGTGATTCGGATGGTGGGTGCACCGGGCGTTCATGATGGCGTCGTAGGCGGCGACTCGGGACGGCGTTGAGTATTGGAGGTTGCGGCCACCGTGTCTTGGATCGGCGCTTGCGGTCTTTTGGGCCCCGGTTGCCGTTGTTGCCGCCATCCTTCTTAGGATTTCGGCTTCCTCTTGCTTGCTTGTCCTCTCTTCCGTCGGGCCGATCTTGACGGGCGGCCTTGATGGCGTCGTTTGATTTGGCGTATGAATTCGCCGTCTCAAACATCTCGCTTCACCGTCTTCGGTGGCTTGCGTCGAACTTGCCGATAAGGCTCATCACGGACTCCCTTCGGAAGGCGGCGATGATGATGTCATCGGTGATGTTCGGGATCTTGTTGCGCTTCTCGAGAAGCGACGAATGTAATCCTTCGAGGCTCGTCCGCTCGGATGACATTGTAAAGGTCGAAGTGCGTGCCGGGCCTCTCGAAGGTGCCTTGGAAGTTGGCGATGAAGTGGTCCCTCGCTCGCTCCACGAGCCGATTGAGCCTCTTGGCGGTGGTGAGCCAATTTCGGCCGAGTTTGCGAGGGCCACGGGCAAGTAGTTCGCCATGGCTTTGTTGTCGCCACTGCGGCTCGGATGGCAAGGGTATATACGTTAACCAAGATTCGGGTCGGTTTTGCCATCGTACCTTTCTATCCCGGTGGGCTTAAAGCCACTCGGCCAATGCACTTGGCGGAGCTCCCGAGTGAAGGCCGGTATTCCATCGTCGCCGCTATCGGTGATCCCCTCCGATCTTCCCGAGTGCGACGGTCGCGCTCTTGGTAGCGGCGGTCGAGGACTTCCGCGCATCACTCGGCGGGGTCTTCGTTGGTGGTTGGGTAGCTGGAACATTGCGGCGGACTCGGTGGTGGACGGGTGGACGTCCATGTCGTTTGCGGCGGGAGTCGACCGTCGCTCTTGGTGCCTCGGCGTGGACTCGGGAGGCGGGCCTCTTGGCCTAGTTGACGACCGAGCCGGCTCGGGCCTCCCGTAGTCTCCGACCTTAGGGGTGGGAGCCGGCTCTTGTCGGGCGTTTCGGCCACGGATTCGTCGGCCTTCTTGCCGAAGTGGTGGGAGGGCCGTTAGCCGTGGCGCAACGATGGTCTTGATCTTATCCAGTATAGGAGTCACGTTGGCGGAGCCGTCTCCATGACGGTATCCAAGAGCGTGAGTGCGGCGACGCTGCTTCGCTGCGGCGTCCGGAAGACATTGGTGTTGCGAACCCGTGTTTGGAGGATGGCCTCCGGCGGATCGTCCACCGCACGCAGATCCCGCTTCCTTTTATCGCCTCGTCTTTGCGTTGTTTGTCTTCTTCGGTTGTCTTGCGTTCAAGCTCCACTCGCTCGCTCCTCTTCGGCAAGCCTTTCGGCCATGGTCGAGTCTGACTCATCCGGCCGGCCATGAGGACGTCAAGCACTTCGGCTCGCATCCATATGGCGATCGGAGTTGTCGGCTTCGTCGCGAGGGGATGCCGTAGAGATTGTCGAAGCCGGCGGAGCCGAGGTATCCGTTGAGCTCGAAGATGGACAGGAGCCAAAGGACGGGAGGATGACAGCGACCTCCCTTGATCCTGGGTAACCCGGATCTGGATCGTTCCAGTCCGAGTCGGAGGTTGGAGGATCAGGCTCTTCCGAGTGGATCCTCGCCAACTCGGGGGAGAGCAGTTGACTGTAGATCTTGGCGACGTTTGGTAACCCAAACGGCACCGAAAGGTCTTCAGCCGAGTAGATTGCTTCCGTCGGGGAGGCAAGAAGATTGGCGCAGATCTCGGCGGTATTCGGTAATCCGAATGGCGCCGAGTGAAGTCTGTCGTCGGAGAAGGTGGATTGCATCTTGGTCTTCAAGATGTTGTCGAAGATCTCGGCGCTGTTGGAGAGCCCGAACGGCGCTGAGTAGGTTGTTCCCTCCGACTGGTTCGAATCCGAGTCGAGGGAGGAGTCACCGGCGAAGTTGGCGGCGAAGTCGCCGAGTTTTGAAGGAGATCCCATCACGCTTGTCGGCGAGATTGTTGAAGAAGTCTCGACGCGCGGCCCCTACCCGGCGCGCCAACTATCGAAACTTGGTTTCGGCAATATATTTTATGGGGTCGCAGTCAAGATCGCCAAGCACAATGGGTTAGGAGGAAAGAAGATTTAGACAGTTTAGGCCCTCTCGTGAGGTAATACCCTACTCCTGTTTCGGTGGATTCGATCCGCCGAGTGTCTTTATTGATCTCGTGATCTAAAGCTGAGAGCTAAAAGCTGAACTCCTATCGGAATCTCTGATCTAGAATCTGATCTCTGATCAAGTCTAGGATATCCCTCAAGGGACGCCCCTTACCCCCCTTATATAGTCTTGGGAGGAAGGGTTTACAAGTCGGAAACCCTATCTTATTCTAAGTTGGTTCCCTCAATCTTACCAAACCGTGACTATAGGCCGATTGCCTTATCTCTATCGGCAACCGTAACACCTAAGTCAAGTTCGGCTTACAGATATAGCAGGCGCAATCCATCCCTACCTTCAGTCGGATAAGCTTGCCATGTGGATACCCGATTGCCACAATCTCCACACTCATGGGACGGCACAGCCGCGAGGAGCTCGCGCCTCATAGTCTTGAGGCTCCGACGGGACACCTGGGCGCCCGCCCCTCCGTCGATGGTGGCGACGACGTGCTTGGGGTCCTGGTAGCCCAGATCATCATCTTCGTCCCCGACAGGGCCCGCACTCTTGGCCTCCTCTCGTCAGTTCTCCGAGCGTTCCGTCGGGGCTTTACCCTTGCGACGGGTTTCCTTCTACCTCTCCCTCCTCTCTTGCTCATACTTTTGCACCCGCTCGGCCAAGTTCTTGACCGAGTGGCACTCGGAGAGATCGTGGCGGGAGGTTTGGTGCACCATGCACCACTTGTCCCCGTCCTGGCCCTGGGGACGGGGGTCCGGGGTGTGCCTGCGGTTGCCTGCAGGCTTGCCCTTCCGTGAGGGCTTCTCGGCACCGTCGGCGGCGAGGACGTGGCCTTCCTCACCACCGCGCGATGGCTTGCGCTTCCGCCGCCGCTCACGCCGTTCCTCTCGGGACACGGAGGGGGTAGCGTTGGTGGAGGCTGGGGCAGGATTCCTAGGATTCCAAACCCGAGCTTCTTCCTTGCGGGCTACCCGGTCAGCAAGCTCGAAGAGCTCGGTGATGGTCCCGGAGGCCTTGGATTCGATCTTCTCCAGCATAACGTCGTGGCATACGCCACTCCGGAAGGTGAAGATCACTGCATGGTCAGCGATAGACGGTATGGTGTTGCGTACCTGGCAAAAACGTTGGATGTATTTGCGCATGGACTCGTCCTCTCCTCGCCGAATCATGTGGAGGTCAACCTCCACTCCCGAGCGCTGGTACGTGCCCTGGAAGTTAGAGGTGAACTGCCGGCACAAGTCGTCCCACGAGGTGACCGACTGAGCCGGTAGATTCATTAGCCAGGAACGGGCCTGGCCCTTGAGCGCCATGGGGAAGAAGTTGGCCATGACGAGCTCATCACCCCCAGCGGCCTCGATGGCCGTGGTGTAAATCTGGAGGAACTCGGTGGGATTCACCGAGCCGTCATACTTCTCCGTGAGGGCCGGCCTAAACTTGTTAGGCCAGCGCACATTACGAAGGCCGGAGACAATGCCCGATGCCCGTTGTCGGCCGGAGGGGGCGACAGGGCCGGGGGCCCTTGGGTGCCACTGCATCTCGCCCGCGGCCGGGCCACCACGGCCGTCGCCGTCAAACCAACGCTTGGCGTTGGTTCCCTCGCCCGGTGTTATCGGGGGGTGGCGCAAGAGCGCCTCCGCCGCCTGGAGGGCGCCTTCAGGCGTGCCAAACTCCAGCCGGCGATGGACGTCGCTTCGGCGCGGCTCGTCGGTACGTCCGCTCGAGCGTAGCCCAGATCCAGCGGGTACGTTGGCGACCTTGAGGGGCACATGGCCTCCTCCGCCCACAACCGCTGTCTCAGCGGGGTGCAGAGGAGGTGGTACGGCCCCGGCCGCTGCTGCAGCCATCGGAGGGGGTGAGGGGGACAAAGGTCCTCCCTCCTCCGAGCGGAGATGTCGGAAGTTGGGGCTATGCCCGCCCGTGTCGACCTCCTCGGCCGCCTTGTTGGCCAAGTCACACTCACGGGTAGCGAGTGAGCCTGACGCGGTCCGTAGGACGTGGCCGTGGACCATGGCGAGGACGGAGGCAGGCGGTTTCAGCAGGAGACGGAAGGAATATGGGAGTTTAAACCCAAATGCAGCGCGCTCCCCCTACCTGGCGCGCCAGCTGTCGATGCGTGCGATCGACACGCGGGGACTCGGGGGGACCCCCTTTTCGGTTCGGCACAGGGGAGCGGTGAATCGAGGTTCGAACTCACGGTGAGATGGAGGGAAGGTAGTAAGATGGAGAAAAGCCGCGATCACAAAGGACACAGAAGAATTATACAGGTTCGGGCCATCGGGGAGACGTAATACCCTACTCCTGTTCTTGTGCTATGTGGAGGATGAATTACAAGGGTTGTGTGGTTGTTCTTCCTTGGGGAAGCTGGAGTTGAAGACTGAGGTGAAAAGTGCTCAAAGCCCAAGGTTGAAGAGGCTGAGCAGAAGACCAAATTAGGGATCTAACTCCAAAGTGGCAGAACCGCCTCTATCATGGACATGAGCCTCCTTTTATAATGCAAGGGGACACCACAGTGGTACTAGATTTCTCTACTCCGCTCCACGTGATGGAGCGGTTCTTGCCCTGTCTTGTCGGGGAAGCTACCCCTAGTCATGTTCCTGTTGTCGCGTCACGGGAGTTGGTGGAGAAAAACGAGCGTCGTGGCCGCCATGCTGCTGACGTGAGGATGGGTGTAGACCCTCGTTTTTGTGGACAGGAATCATTCGTGTTCATAATACCATTTCCCTGGATCGAGTAGTTTGGCACCCACGAATACAATACTGAATTATCAGGTGCAAATGCATGAACAGTCTTACACCACAATTATATTACAATAATAGGCCCGAAGGCAATATCCAATACATATGGGACCTACCGGTCCGGATACAACCAAAATCAGAGATTAGATAAGACAGCAGACGGAAGGCAGCGGCATGTCAATCGCCTACAGGCAACGACTGGGGACTAAGACCTATTGCGCTCCATTGTCTTCATTCATCCTGGTAGTATGCGTAAGGGTCCTCCAGTTCTTCGTTGTCTCCATCTGAAGGTTTGTGCGTATAGCAAGGGTGAGTACCCAACGTACTCAGCAATCCAACACGGAATGATGCATATGATGGGGTCATTCAAAGGATAGCTGTGGTTTTTTTGCATAAAGCCAATTTTCGTAAATCATTTCATAAACCTAATGTCTAGCCAGGTCAAGTTTTATTACCATAGTTCATTAAGTTGGCGACGGTTCTGTCCACCATCCATTGTGCTCCCAAGGATAGCTTCCCACCACCGGATCGTCATGGTTTTCTGGGGAGTCTACCCTTCTTTCCTTTCGAGAAGTTGATCCACCAGTGAATAAGAATCATCATGCAAACCCATCCTATCATTTTAAAATTTAGAGTCTAGCCAAGCGAAAGTCTTGTTACGATGCTCTATATCCGCGAGCATGGTTATTCGAATATATTGATTCATTCACACTGCAGTGGATGTACACTTTACCCGTACTCCGCAACTGCCCATTGAATGAGCCTACATCCCTTTATATGGGACGGTCACGGCAAAGCCTTTCGATAACTTCACTTTGGCAGTACCCGCTCCATGAACTTAACCCTCATGCACTCTAGCCGTCGTTTCCTAGCATTGAGAGGAGTTCTGGCGTTCCCGGGGTAAGAGAAAGACTTGCTCCATCTTCAATTTCCAACCTCTATCTTCATCTCCTCATATTGATCGTATGCCCCGATCTCTGCCCAAGTACTTACCAGCGGTAAACCCCCCTACCGGTAAGCCCTTAACTCAACCCAACACCTGAACCACTACGCAGGGATACTGCCTCCGCTCGGATATCTACTCCGCTAGGTCTATATCCATTCAAGAAGTACGGTTGTACTGGCTCGTTTCCCGGCTATCTCATGGCTCGGTCCTTAATTGACCAGGGACGGCACTTGCCTTTCCCGGAATCTACCCAAATCATTCACCGCCCGCTAAAACATTAGTTTTGTACTTTCATTTTTCCATCAAACTATTTTCATCATGTTCAAGGCAATGTGGCGCTCATGTCTTCACATGCCGTATCTCAACTACCTTCCCTAAGGTAGTTGCCCAAGCATATAGCTCTTTTTGTAAAAATATGAGTATGCAAGATTCTAATAATAGCATGGCTAAGCATTTTACCGAAGAAAGTCTCCGGTTATGTCACATCGAGGTTTACAAAGATTATAATTAAAGGTAATCAATATCAAGGCAGGGTATATCAAGCATAGGTGTTTTGTGTATAGCATGCATGTTTGAAGTTTAAATCAACAATATTTCGTAAAATAGGATCAATATGTTCAAAGGAGTGATGACTTGCGTTGCTCGTGACCTTGTTGGCTTGAGTCTTCAATGTTCTCAACGGCTCCTTCGGACTCTATCGTACATGCGAGAAATCAAATTTGAATTCGATTAGAATTCAAATAAAATCCAATAAGATCCAATAAAGGCCAAGCAAATCGCAAAAGCGGCTCCTAATTGTAGGCTACGACTTTTCGAAAGCTCAGGTTCGTATTTGGCAAAAGATGAAGTTGGAACAAACGGTTATAAGGTGTTGGAGTTGGTATCAGACCCGATTTAATCAAATATGATGTAATATTATTTTAATATATTTTGATCTTGAGAGTATCATGATTGGCGAGATCAAGGTATGATAGTGAAAAGGAATGGTTATTTCGAATATTTATGTAAGTTTTATTGGACCGATAGGTCCTAGGTTCGAAGTATTATTTGAAAATAATTAACCCTAAAGCTTGACATTGTATTAAATAGTCTAGACTTTAAGCACTGGAAAACCATAGGATAAAGTCATCATTTAGTAGTTATATTCCTAGCATTGGAACCTCATTGGTTACTTAGACCTTGGTAGTTAAATTAATTATCAAGGCATAACAATATTTTTAAGGTAGCTCAGCTCAATTACTATAGGTGAACTATTCTAATGGTTAAATGTAGTTTAGATTTGGGTTTTGAAATATCCTAAGATAGATAGACCTCAATTACTATCCTAATATTTTGAAACTATATTCGTCATATTAGGTGACAAATAATATTAGTTGGATAATAATATTTTTAGTTTAACTAAAATAATATCGGTAAGATAACCTAGAGCTTAAATCAAACTATAAAACAATAAATCTTATGTTTAATCTTAAAACAATTTACTTCAGAAACCATATTTATCACCATGGTTGACAAAATATTTTTGGTTGGATAATTATATTTTATTGTAGCTAAAATAATTTAAGTAAATCATTTTGGGGTTTTGGAAAAGATTGTACAACAATAGATCTTAAATTTATCTCCTAAGCAATCCACTTTACTCTATCATCTTTATCAAAAATTATTCCAAAATAAAATTTCATATATATATATATATTCCATTCTTTCTATTTCTATTTCCCTTTCTTTTTACTACTTCCTTATTTTTCCTTTTATCTTCTTTTATTCCCTCCTCTCTCTGCTCTTTGTTTCTCTCTCTGTCGTGTGGGCCAACGGAAGGAAGGAAGAAAATAAAATAAAAACGGCAAAATTCACGCAGGATGGGGGTTCGAACCTGCGACCTCTTGCTCCTCTCTAACCTCTCTCTCCGCTGCACCAAGCAGAGTTTCGCTCCTTCCTTTCTCTCCTTTTTCTTTTGTTCCATTCTCCACTGTTCTTCTTCTTCCGCGTGGCACCGGTGAAGCACAGAGCGAACGGCGGCAAGGGCAGCCGGTCTAGGGGTGCTAGGCGGTTTTTAACCATTTTACGAACTATGTTGATCGTGTTCTAGGGTTTAACCGGGGCTATGGGGTGGCAGGATGAGCCGGCGACGACGGCCGGCTCACGGCGGCGATGTCGCCTCGTCGCCGGCATGCTCCGTGAGGGACGGCCACGGTGAGGGGTCACGAGTACCTACGAGACCTAGCGACGCTAATGGCGACGGTGTCTGGCCGGAAGGCGGTGTGGTGTGCTAGCGACGTGCGGGGTTGTGGCGGTCCGAACGGACGCACGGGCGGGCTCGCCGCGCGAGTTCCGTGATGGTTGGGCTCAAAAAGCGGGGAAAAAGCCGAGCGAGATGAAAGGGACGTGTTCTCACCTTCAATTGCGCATGAGCTCGGTCGGAAGCGGCGAGTTCCTAGAAATCGGCCTTGGCGGCTCGACGGCGAGCTTGAACAACCGAACTTCGGTTTTCCGTGAAATTCAAGTAATGCAGTGAAGAGAATTTGGGGGAAACGTGGGGCAATGCACTAGGGGATTGTGGTGAAGGATTTGTGTGTTTGGAGCTTGGCTTGGGAGGCTTCTTATAGCCGATCGACGGGGAAAGGACGACGCGACGGCGTGCGGCGACAGGCGGGCGCGGCGCGGCGACGGCGATGGCGACGCGTGCGCAGCGGCGGCGACGCGGTGCGGGCGGCGTGGGCGCGAGGCGCGACGCGACGCGATGCGGAGGTGCGGGGCACGAGGCGCGCGGGCGCGAGGTGGCGATGCGACAGAACCGGTCGAACACCTTGGGACTAATGAACAGTAGATTTTCTGATTTTTCCAATTTTTCTTTTTTTAACTATCAATTCCCTTTTTGTATTTCACAGGATTTTTCGCCCAACCGTAGTTTAATTAAATTTTAAGTTTTTGCCCACTTTATTATATACATATATATATATATTATATATTATATATGGATATTTTTCTTTTTAATTCTAATAAGCAATTTTTTGATATTTTACCCAAAAATTCAATATTGGCTCCCAAAAGCAAGTTTTATTAAATCATAATTTTCCCCAATTTATATTCTTAGAATTTTATTTCAAATATTTTAGTTTTGCAACTTCTTCTTTTCCTTTTTAGGGTTTTTGAATTGCCATCCAATCTTCTCTTTTCAAGACAATTATTTATTTATTTTAACTTGGCATCAAAGACTTGCGAATAAAAGGCAAATAAACATGATAAGATGCAATCAAACAGAAAATTTTTGCAAGTTCCGATTTTTCATGTTTCGATTTTTATAACTTCGGATTTTCAGGGTGTTACAATGGGCCAACCTACCAACTCCGGTGGGGCCTACCGGTCGGTGGCCCTCCGCCCGGAGAGGAGTCGATGCGACACCCCCAAAGACTCGTGCCTCTCTCTCCCACGCGCCGCCCGCCGCATTTAATGCGACCGGACGGGCGTGGAGGAGGCGTGCGTGGAATGACCGTGCGGCCATACTGCGATCGCCGTCAAAGACTTTATACCCTCTCTCCCTCGAGACATGCAAAAGGGTGATGATGAGCGGCCGAGACGTGTCTCACATCGCAATAAATGTGACAGGCAGCGCCCGGTCTCTCTCGTAGGCATTAAATATGGTGGTTGGCGGTTAGCGGTTGAACTCGCTCCTCTCTCGGAGAGGTGCGGGGTGATGGACGAGGGTCGGGTGATCCGGACCACGCCATTTGGGAAAGCGGCGGCCTCCGGGCAGCCCCCGGCCCAAGTCCCCTTTGGGATGGCCACGTGGCCGCCCGTGGCCCGGACCCGCTTGAGCCGTCCAGGACACATCTTTGGGCTGCCCTGGTGAGCGAAGGCGTCTTTCTTCTTCAGATACCATATTCTAGTTATACCCCCGGGCCCATATATCACCGACAACTTTACTTGCTAATCTATTTTCTAGATTTTTCTTATTTGAGCAAGGGAAGTATTTTTTAATAAATGAAATATCATTTCATAGATTATTTAAATTCAAACAAGATAACAATTCGTTTGGGGTAACCGGACCAAATTCGGCCCAGCTCCCCTTCTTTTTCTCTCCTGTACACGTGCCAGCCATCAGCCTAGCCAGCCCAGCTCGCCCCCACGCCATCTCTCTCGCTAACATCTGGGGCCCACATGTCAACTTCATCTTCAAGCTTCAACCGAAGGCCGAGTCCGACCCGGCTCCACATCCCCGCAAATCCGGCTGCCCCGTTCATCCCCGTGTTCGGTTGGTTGAGAGGAAATATCCCCTTATCCCCAAGAATCAGAGTTTATCTCCAAGAAACCGATGTGTAATCGAGCTCAGATTCGAGCTTAACTATCAGGCCTAACACTAGCTTTTCCCGTCATCGGTCTTGGGCACGGACCTGAGCTCCCACCACTATAAATATACCCCCATAGTCGACCTCTACCGATCGCCACCTTTGCCTTAGCCCGCTTTCGCCCGTAGCATCGCCGCCACCGCTGCTCTCCAGTTGAGCTGTAGCGCTGCTTTAGTCGCCGCCACCACTCATTATTGCCACGTGTTAACACCTAAATTTGGTAATTGAATCCCTAAGTCCTGGCAAGGATGAAGCAGAATCGGATCGGCTGGTTTGACGAAGAAACAGAGGCCGCATCGGCTGAGAAGTGATCGGCTGTGAAGCCAGTCGGCTAAGGTTGAATCAGACAAGGGCGACCGATAGCCGATTCTAGGTTCAAAGAAGATAAAACCATTTCTGGTGCAGATGTTTGAAGATAAATAAAAGATTTGGTTATCAGTTTGTGCGTTAAAAGATATTGCCATATATGGATAGAGTCCTGTAACGACAATTATATCTGTAAATTAGGAGTTTGTTTAAACTGTTTATTGTAATGCGGCATGAGTCCTTCCCAAGATATCGTTGTATTTTAAATAGTAGTTTAGATAGAGTTCAGGGTATGTATAGATAATGTTATTTTGGGTATAAATAGGACTCGAAACCCCCTGTAAATATACAATCAATCAATAAAACAACTTTCAGCGCATCGCCAAACCTTTTCTTCAGACGAGCAATTGA
Source organism: Oryza australiensis (assembly GCA_019925245.2). NCBI lineage: Eukaryota > Viridiplantae > Streptophyta > Magnoliopsida > Poales > Poaceae > Oryza > Oryza australiensis. Next base: position 797,455 of record JAIFGZ020000625.1, read on the forward strand.
TTTGGCTACGGGCTGCATCGTTTCGATCCCCAAATCCAGGTAAATGCTTGTCATTAGTGGTATGTTCTGCTGATTATAGTGCTTCCATCGTAATGACACATTAGATTTAAGGGTTTATACTACGCTATTTATCATATATCGCAAATAAACTAGGGCAATGTTTAGATCTATCCTGCCATCGGCCAATTCTATCAAGAACCCGCTGCCGATAGGGTTAGATCCAAAGGTTGGGCTAGTTTATATGCGGTATCCACCGTCTCGAGAGGTATAAATCAGCTACAACAGATCAGGTTGTTCTTTTTCTACATAATGCTGCATCAATATTGAACTATTAAGTCGTTTTTAGAACTTTCAATGATCTGTTCGGTTAGATATATATATGTTTAGAGACAGTGCCGAAGTTTCAGCTGGCTTTATCTGCCCTGATATATTTTTAGTATATTTGTTACTAGATTTATGTTAGGACTACCTCTTATATTAAGATCTCTTTCTTGTCGGACATCATAAGCCGAAATCGGCCTGCTATCAATAGCCGACGGCCGATTTCCCAGGCTAAGCATATCTGGTTCAAGAATGATATATTTTCATAAGAATCATCGGAGTACTAGTCGATCCATAGTTAGCTTTCCAGTATCGGCTAGGTTGTCAATACATAGATTTATTATCCTTTACTGTATTTGGGTTAAGTGGCTGATGCTGTCTCGGTATAGCCGATCCATTCTAGTCGTTTGGCTTAAATATATTTTGGGATAGCATATATATGCTCATGGATTCCCTCAGCCGATCCAGTGGGGATCTAAACTAACACTTAATGCATGTCTTTGTTTTTCTTGTTGGTTAACAGATCAAACCAACTGGCACGCCCTGTACGGCACAGGCAGCCGAGAAGGACCTGCACTGGAGCTAAGTAGATCTCTCAGGCCAGCGCGTGAGAGAAATTTCTCGTCAACACCACGTCAGATCCGCAAGAAGAAGATGAGCCTCGTCTGCCGATCCGTTGTTGTCGCCCGTCGCTGCCGTCGACTTGGGCCGAGCTGCCGCTCAACCTCACCGCCGTCATCGTTCGTCGCCGCCCAGCATCGCTCCGCCCACCAATGAGTTCCTCGCGTCGGCCTCGCCACATTGGTGCCCTCTGTTTGTGCTGTTGTGTCGTAGATCATCGGCAACCATTGGGTTCCGAGCTGCCGTCGCGTGGCTATGCCACGTGGGGTGCCACGTCAGCATTGCTGCCCTTCACGTTGGCTGCTTGTGTGGCAAATCAAACCGATCTCGGCCGTCTGATCTAGGTTAATAGGATTTGTTCGGAGGTGGCCAAACGAACGGCACGGCCCGGCCCGGCACGGGCACGGGTGAGGCATGGCCCATTTAGGCACGGCCCGTTAGGCACGGTTACTGTGACGGGCCGTGTCGTGCCAGCCCACGTGCCTCACCCCTGGCCCAAGCACGGCCCACGGATGACTGGGCCATGCCCGTGCCGGCACGACACGCATAAGGCCCACGGGCCAAGGCGGCGGAAACCCTAGACGAAAAAACGGCAGCGGTGGCGAAATTTACCCTAAACCCTAAAATTTGGTGGTGGCGGTGAAAACCCTAGAGACGCGCCATGCGGGTTCGACGGTGCCGCCGCCGCGAGCGGGAATCACGGCGTCGGGTGGATGCGGTCGCGGGTCACCGGTCGGGGTGCGGTTGAGTGGAGTAGCGGCGATGTCACATCTCCCGGCGTCGCGCGGCCTTGGCGACGAAGAGGAGGCGAGCGGCCGGGCACGGAGACGGCGATCGCGCGGAGAGGCGACCGCGAGATGGGCAAAGAAGACGATGACGAGGAGGACGGCGGCGGAGAGGGAGGAGGCGGCGGCGGAGAGGAGAGGCGACGGCGTCGGCGGTGCAGGTGGGTGTCTGCGACTCCGCCTCCGCCTTCGCGTGCGGGGTGCTGCGCCGTGCGTGCGGTGTGCGGGTGGACGGTGGAGTGGAGGTGGCCCGTGGGTCGTGCCGTGCCGGGCCGGCACGCACAAGAGTCGTGCCGTGCCGGCCGGCCCACGAGCTCGGCCGTCGGCCCAAGCACGGCACGGCCGGCGGGCCGTGGCGGCACGGCCCACCACCTCCCGTCTTGTGCTGGCCGGCCGGTGAACGAGTGTCGCCGTGCCGGCCGGCACGCCTCGGCCCGGCCCATCTGGCCACCACTATATTCGTTAGATCTTAGCCGTTAGATCCGTAGACCGATTCTGTGCCCTCGGTCCTGTTGATGAGAAAATTTCCTACGCATTGGCCTGAGAGATTTGCTTTACTCTAGTGCAGGTCTAAATCTGTTACTTGAAGTTCGTAGGCGTGCCAGTTGGTTTGTTCCTGCAACCAACAAGAGACTAAAAAGAGAAAACGATGTTAGATAGATAGCCAATCGGCTGGCAACCGATGACGTATCGTTTGAAATTGTGCCGATGCAAGGTGTATTGAATCGGCAGCAACTAGATTCGTTCGATCGGCTATAGATGCCAACAGAATATAATCCAAATCTTAAAATATGTTTAAATCAAGTGACTGTGATAGATCGGTAGTATACCGAGACAGTATAAATCACTTAAATCTAAAAATGTCATAAGACGAGGATTATACATGTTTAGAGCATAGCCGAAGAGATAAATCTAACGTATATCAACTAATACTCTGATACTGATGTATACGAAGATATCACAACAGATTAAATACGTTAAACAAGAAGCAATCAAATATTAAGATGCCTTAACAGATTGATAACAAGCCTAACATATTTAAGATGCCTATCTCTATTACAAGTTTAATTACAGAAATGCCTAAACTAACATTAGCTATATGAAAACTATACAAAATATCCTAACTTAAAGATACAACTGCCTTTTGAGGACTTTATCCATAGACGACAACATCTCTGAAGCACTGAAAACCGAATCCAACAATGATCTTTATGCTTTCCTACTTGGATTGGTCACATTTAACTCCCCCAATCGGAATCGGCTATGTCAGATATCCCTATCCGACTCAGTCTTAGCCGACTGTCTCCTTAGCCGATTCAACCAATATGCGCTCTGTCCCTGAGAATCGCGTGTTCCTTCAATTCTGCTTCAATTGTAACTTCAAACCCGGGGATTAGTTTGCCAAATTTGATCGTCAACAGGTCCATGGTGGACCTGTCCCTTGCTGACGCAATAATTCTAATTTCCTATTCAAAATTAATTTCATTATTGCGTCATAATTCATTTTTAATTTTTGTTAATTGTTTAAATAATATTAAACTTCAAAAATTCATGACTAATTCATCGTAAATCCGTTTAATGTGGTTCAAGTCTCTAAATTCATCTAAAGTCAAGGCCTACCTATTAAGAATTTCCACATGTACTGTTCTTGCTTGTTTTTATATTGTTTGTTGATTTTATTCTTTTGCCTTAGTTTTCAACGTTTCAAGAGAGGTTGTTTTTTCTACGGAAGGTTCGGAGGTCTTTGAAGACCTGTAAGGCAAGTGATATAGATCCCAAACACCCTTTGAGCGTGTTGGACCTGTTTAAAGCTATTGTTTCTATTCAACGGTTGCGTGGTTTCAAATGTCATCGGGAGGGATGAACTGTTCTATTTGTTATAGCCCCTTTGTCATTGATTACTTAGGTTGTGTTTGTTTGAGCTTTTGTTTTCCAGTTTTCTAGAAAGCTAGCTTTTCGAAAAGTTAGCTTCTTGGTTGATGATCTTTTACATTAGCTTTTATAATAAATTTTTATCTTCAAGACACTAAAGCCAGAAAAGCTCATTTCACCACTTTTGCTTTCCATTCATTTCCTCGAAACTAGCTTTCCAACTTTTGAAAACCAAGCTCGAAAAGTCGGTCTTTATTTTAGTTTTATTTTCCGAGCAGAGCGAAAAGCTACCCTGAAAGCTAAAACAAACGGGGCCTTATCCTTTGTAACTAGTTAATAATTTGATTAGCTAGAACATCATATGGTTTTAGCTTAAATTATTAGAGTGCTTAGCCATGTTTAGAAACACCAGCTCATTATTTGGGTTAGTTAAAGATTCACTTATGCTTAATAATGATTATACAATGATTAGCTCACGGTGGTCAATCGTGATTGATTATTTAATGTCAACTAAAATCTGATTAATGGTGGGTTTCGAGCATGTGGACTTAATGGTCGTGCTCATAACAATTAAGGATCGGTTTGTAAGCTACTGTTGTGAAGCATTAATCGTATTAACCACAAGCCAGAATGAGTAATGGCTAGACTTGTAGTGTATCATGTCTCAACAGGAGGCACCATGGTATGTAGTTGATATGTGGTAGTTTCAATAAATTCACATTATTCTGGCAATGTCAATAAGTTCTGATTGGGAGCCAAGGGATCTAGCCTAAAGGTTCGGCCGCCTCTAATGGGGACTTAGTGGGTGACCATTCTGTTAAGCGTGTTATGCGAAGGGTTTTGTCACAATTCCTTTCCGAGGTGTCGTTGAAACGCATGGCAAAATGTTGTGGGGTTGTGTCTTGTGATTAAATTTGTACATCTTTGGTCAAAGTAGAACTATTCGAATAACCATGTCCATGGTTACGGGCAAGCCTAACAATGTTTTTTGTAATTAATGATAAAATCTGTTAATTGGTGATAATTTGTTAGCTCATGTTTGGAGATAAATCTGTACAATCGGGGTTGGTTGTTCAGAGATAGTTGGGCATGTATAACATTGGCATGTGGTATAGTGTTGATATAATATTGATTAATTATTATACTCTTTTACTAATCTTCAAAGTTTATTAAACGATGTTTATACAAATGAGCCTATTATGCCATCCTTTGTTATCCTATACACTTTTTGTTGTGTGGCTTATTTAGTATTTTATGTACTTATCTTGCAATAATTGATGATTTGGAGTAGTAGGCTGAGTCTTGGTTTAGTTTCTTTTGTTTTTCGTCGCTTAGAATTTTATTGTCTGAGAGGAATTATCTATCTATGTAATAACTTTATATTCATTTAGTGTTTAGATAAAGACTTGTACTCTTTTATTAATTTGTTATTTGTGTGTCTCGGCTGATTCCTAGACGAGAGGTTTACACACATATAAGTGTTTGAAATTTTGGATAAAAATTTCGGACGTGACAGTTAACTACTTAGCTAGTTTGTAGATGAATATAAACTTGATGCTTTATTTAGAGAAGTTGGAGATTTTAAGTACAACTACCAGTAAAATCTATAAAAGCTAGTGATCTAGGCCCTCTCTAGGAGAGCTTCTAATAGCTACCTAAAGGTGGTGATCTTGGGCCTGTTTAGGAGAGCTCCTAATAACAACACCTTCTCATAAAATGTTCAACTCTCTCAAATAGCTCAGATTCTAGTTGTAAAATCCATAAAATAAACTAGAAGTCAGAAACTAACTACAAACAGTTCTCAAAATGTTAAGCTTATCAAACAAAGGTCATAAACAATTACTATGTTTATAATCTAAACAGTTGGAGACGTTAGGTTTATAATGCTTGTTATTTTGAATAAAATAAAAGTTGATCACTATTTTTTATTACGACAATCGTATAAATATCAATAAATATATGATTTTATTAAGGTATTTTTAAAACCACAAATATTTTAGATGTTATTTATAGTTAAAGTTTTTAAGGTTTGATAATAATTTTATCTAAAACAAAAGTATTATCCACCCGAATGTTACGTGCCTAAAAGGCTAAAACAGGCCGTAGATACCGTTAAATTTCAGTGTCATTTTCAGAAATGACCAGTGGAACTGTTGCTGTTGGAGTGTTGGTTCGTGTCATCACATTCACAGTGAGCTGAGCTGAGGCTGAGCTGAGTCGACTCGACTCGACTGGCCGTGTCATCTCATCAATCTCCTCTCGCCTCCGCCCTTCTCTCTCTCTCTTCCCCCCTCCTTCCTCCTCCTCTCGGATAGGAGTAGACGGATACAGAGAGAGATTATTGGCGGCTGCTGTGTGTCGGGGAGAGAGGCTGCTGATCGCCACAGCTGGCGTAGCGAGCTCCTCGCCGTCGGCATCGCCGCCATGGCCGACCCGTACGGCGACGGCAAGGGCTCAAGCAGCAGCAGCGCCAGAAGCTCAAGCCCGCGCTCGAGGTCGAGGACTTCATCAACCTCCTCCACGGCTCCGATCCCGTCCGCGTCGAGCTCACCCGCCTCGAGAACGAGCTCCAGTGTAACCCCATCCCATCCGTCTCCTCAAATGCCGCTCCACCCCGATCTGATCTACCCCTAGATCTTCGGATCTTCCCCCCTCTCGCTGTTTCGGATCTTTCCTCCACCAAAAGCGAGCATTTTCCCCTCTTTGCATCTTACGATTCGCGACCCCCTGACTGCAGATAAGGAGAAGGAGCTTGGGGAGGCGCAGGCCGAGATCAAGGCTCTGCGGCTGTCCGAGCGAGCGCGCGAGAAGGCCGTCGAGGATGTCAGTAAAAAACAAAAAAAAATCCTTTCTTTTTTTACCTCTTGACTAAATCCGATGCATCTTGTGGCAACTGTCGTCCCAAGCAGATCCCAGTAGCTTTCTTCATTTTCATTGTCGTGTACTAATGCCTAGCGACCTGCTAGATTTTAGTTGGAAAATAACATCTTTTCTTTCTGCTGTTAAAAATGGAAACTCTTTGAACATAACAACTCATGAAAACTCCATCATGTATGTTCTGAATCTGCTAGTTACTCACTAAGCTCTGTCTCCATAGAGCTAATAGGCTCCAAAGCTTCAATGTCTATGCACATCAAGTTGCTCTCCTTGCGATTGCTGATAGTAACTGTCGGATTAATGGCCTCTGAGTCCTGGTATTAACTGGTTTAGCTTGTGATTTTGCTCTTGAACATAGATCCTTGTTATTCTGACTGCACCCATTATGCTGCAATAATTGTCAACTTAAACAGGGCAACAGCCAGCAGGCACCGTAAGTAATTTGGGATAATTCAATGGCCAGGCTGCTGTTATCATACTTAACTGCCTTTTTTTATGCATTGTCAAAGCTTTTGACTCATACTTGTAGTGAAACTTTAAGATTTAACTTTTTTTTTTTGGGGGGGACAATCCTGACTTTGCCTTCTGCATCGATGTAAGCTTACGGAAGAATTGGCAAAGGTGGATGGGAAGCTGAAGCTTACAGAGTCTCTCCTCGAAAGCAAGGTAATGGACCAGCCCCCCCTCTCCTCTTTCACATCTCATATTGTCTTGAGAAAAGTTACTGATAGCACATGATGTTGCAGAACCTTGAGGCAAAGAAGATCAATGATGAAAAGAAAGCAGCACTTGCAGCCCAATTTGCAGCAGAGGCTACACTTCGAAGGGTTCATGCAGCACAGAAGGATGATGACATGCCCCCTATTGAGGCTATTCTTGCGCCATTGGAAGCTGAACTGAAACTAGCTCGTCATGAGGTATTTCATCCAAGTGAATACTTGGATTCTCTTTCTTCTTTCCTTTCTAGTCAGTCAGTATCAATGTTCTTTGTGCATCGGTCTTTGTGTCAAAATGCTTTCTTTACAGATGAAGAATGTTGCAATCCTTCTCAAATATTATTACCTTTATATGTGAAGCAACCTACTTATTTTACATATCTTTTCTTGAGAGATATTAACAATGTGACATAGGGGGTGTTTGGCAGGGCTTCAACTTCAAGCTCCAGCTGGAGCTGGAGCTGGAGTCTGGAGCTGGTGAAAGGTAGTTTCACCTTGCTAGTTCATTTTACTGGAGTGCTCCATCCAGATCTGTTTGGAGCTGGAGCGTTTGGTAGGGCTCCAGCTCCACTCCACCAGGATCTAGGATCTGGAGCCCTACAAAAAAAACCCCTTAATTCCCAAATGTGTCGCAAGTCTCAATTATTCTGAAACCTGCTAAGAGTAGAGGTCTATATGCTTTATGCTGTGCTGTTGTTGGTTTCAGCATATCACCATTAATTGTTCCCTGCTTATTCCATATTTGATTGAGTGTCAGCTGCTACTGGAACACTTAGGACTAAGGCATTAGTTTTCTTGCATAGATCGCAAAACTACAAGATGACAACAGGGCATTGGATCGCCTTACAAAGTCCAAGGAAGCAGCTCTGCTGGAAGCAGAAAGGACGGTTCAGATAGCATTAGCAAAAGCTTCTTTGGTTGATGATTTGCAAAACAAAAACCAAGAATTGATGAAACAGATTGAGATCTGTCAGGTACAAGACAACATAAATAGCTGTCATTTGCAACAGTTTAGTAGCATGTACCACATGATTAGCTACAGTATATAAGTATTTGGCACTCTGCAGGAAGAGAACAAAATCTTGGATAGAATGCACCGCCAAAAAGTAGCTGAGGTCGAGAAGCTCACTCAGACTGTCAGGGAGCTCGAAGAAGCTGTTCTTGCTGGAGGTGCAGCTGCAAATGCTGTGAGAGACTATCAGCGTAAAGTTCAGGAGATGAATGTAATACATGATGTCCTGATCACATGTTCCTGATGTTTATTATACCTAATGTGAATGGTAATTGATGCCAATTTACACTTATGCTGACATCAGGAAGAAAGGAAGACTCTTGATCGTGAGCTAGCTCGAGCTAAGGTTTCGGCAAATAGAGTTGCGGTAGTGGTGGCAAATGAATGGAAAGATGGCAATGATAAAGTAATGCCTGTTAAGCAATGGTTAGAAGAAAGGAGGATTTTACAAGTAAGTAATGAGGGTCTGCTGTCTTTTAGTTATGTGCTATTGCTGACTTGTTCTGGATGGATACAGTGAAGTTTTTTAATGGAACAGTATATTTTTGCTTTTCCCCATTCCTAAAAAGAATATACTGTTATGGTTCATCTTTTTGGTCAAATCTGTTGGGAATTGTCATTTTGCAGGGAGAAATGCAGCAACTCCGGGATAAACTGGCTATAGCAGAAAGGGCTGCACGATCAGAAGCTCAATTGAAAGTATGATTTGATGTGTGTCATAACGTTTTTTCCATCTTCCTGTTAGTTATGTATATATGCTATCTCTTCATTGTGATCTGCATAAAAATTCAGGATAAGTTCCAGTTACGGCTTAAGGTACTTGAGGAAGGTCTGAGAATGTCTACAACTCGAGCTAATGTTAGTGCAGCACGCCGTCAGTCTATTGGTGGTGCTGATAGTTTATCCAAGACCAATGGGTTCCTATCAAAACGCCCATCATTCCAGATGAGATCGTCAGTATCTACCACCACAACTACTCTAGTCAACCATGCAAAAGGGGCATCAAAGTCTTTTGATGGAGGCTGTAGATCACTTGACCGTTACAAGGGACATGTAAACGGGTCTGGTATGAATGTATCTACGGACTCCAGTGAAGATAAGGAATCAAACAACTCAGACGAGAAGGCTAATGAATTTACATCAGTTGAGTCAGAGGATACAGTATCAGGTTTGCTGTATGATACGCTGCAAAAGGAGGTAATTGCTCTAAGGAAGGCTTGCCATGAAAAGGATCAAAGCCTGAAAGACAAGGACGACGCGGTTGAGGTAAATTTAGCTGGAGAGTGTTGAGTTGTTTTTGACCTTTCATTTTGCCTTGGTCCTATTAATGGGTGGTTTGATGTATAGATGCTAGCAAAGAAAGTAGACACATTGACAAAGGCAATGGAATCAGAGGCTAAAAAAAGAAGGATGGAGGTAGCTGCCATGGAAAAGGAGATGGCTGCTTTGCGCTTGGAGAAAGAGCAGGATAACAAAGCAAAGAGGTTTGGCAGTTCAAGCTCACAGCTGCCACCTGGCAGGTACTAACTGGGAACAGAGATACTTTTCCTTGTCGAGACTAGTAATTAAATTAATTATGAAACGCATGCATCTAATGCACGTCAGTATGTAATGTAAACTCAGGACTTTGCCTCGGAGTGGTTCAGCGCGCAACATGTGATGGAAGCGAGGAACATGACAACCCTTAGGAAGCATTCAAAGACGAGACCTTATCTTAATTGAGGTGCTTGGACATGATATCCTTCTCTAGTTGTTGAATCTTGGATTAGTAATGGTGATGAGCTGCGGATTGATGTCTGGAGAAGATCGATCGATCGATCAGTCGGTTACATTTTACATGGCGAGAGGGCGGAGCCTATATCTCATGGGAATCGCGACGACTCTGTCTAACCTGGCAAATTAATTAAGCTAGTGGAAGGGGTGTGCTTAGCTGCTGCTGCTAGCTAGTTTTCTTTCTTTGTTTTTAACCTTTGGTTTGTTGATGAGATTTGGTGGTGTTTATTTTCTTTTGGCAGTCATCCATCATCGTTGCCTGGTGCTGTACAGGTTTGGTGAGCCCATGCATATTTTAATTAGTCTTGTGTCTCAAATTGATTTGTAATGTTACTGAAGAGGATGTTTTTTACATATGCTGGCCATAAATATGGAGTTTCCTGTTGAGTGATGATACGACATAATGTAGCGTAATTGCGCGTGCAGCGTAATTTGGCCTTCGCGTCGCTTGTCTTGTTTATATATATATATATATATATATATATATATATATATATATATATATATATATATATATATATATATATATATATATATACATACATACATACTAGCAAAATGCCTGTGCGTTGCAACGGGGCGACGATGCGGGGAGGGAAGCAGACGGAGGACGAAAGTCCAGGCGGCGGCGCGGGAGCTCTAAGCGAGGACGAGAGGGAAGGGCGCAAGCGCGGCGCGGATGGGGGCAGAAGAGAAGGATGTAGGAGATCTTTTTTTCTATCCAAGTCCTCTCTTTCTTTTTAACATTGGGCCTACAGGTTAATTTTATAAACAGTCAAGGGGTTTTCTGTAAAATAACTCTTTTTTCTTCTTCAATTGGGTTCGTAGTTAGACGGACTGCGGGTTAATTTTGAAAAAACTCAAGGGGTTTTCTATAAAATAGCCAGACAAACACTACTTGCTTTAAACTCTGTAGTTTAGTGATAAGCTCAATGCTAAATCTACCGTCATAAATATATAGTTTTACGTTAGTTTGGTCTAGTTTTACGAAATTACTCGATGATAAACTCTTGAAAAAACAATGCTGTTTTTTTTTTGTTTCTGAAAGTTTTTAAGTGGGCTTCTGAAAAATGATTCTAGGTATGAACATGGAAGAGTGCATCACTCCCTGGAGGTGTCAGGGCCGGAGACGTCGCAGAAGGGAGGTCAAGAGATGGCCGGAGAGGCTAACTTCACCGCCGAGGATCGCTGGCGGCGGCCTAGGAAGCGCATCACGGTGGACGCCTTCATCAAGGATTTTGAGATGTGGAGGAGACGAGTCGATCGGTACAAGGGCGTCGCGACGGTGGCGAGAAAGGGCGGTATCGGAATCTGCTGGACATGAATGCGGCGTCGACGGCCGCGGCGCGCTCGTCGGCGATCTGTGCAGGTGATGAACGTCGTGCCGACGGCCGCCGTTGCCAACACGCTCGGTGTGATCTATGAGCGAGGGCTCATCGAAACATACCAAGATTGGTAATTGCAAAATCTTGAACAAAAATATGTTCGGTGTCGTTGTTGCCGCAAAATCTTCAGGGAAAAAATGCGAGACCAACATATGGGCCTTGCTTTCTTCGTCCTGTATTTGTTGCTTGCAAAATCTTGAGAAAATTGCAGATTTAGCGGTCTTAAATAAAATTGTATGTGAAAATTTTGCGGTGTGAGGCGATGTCAACTTATCCTAGGACGTATGATCGATCCATGCGTACTCCTGTTCACAATGTACAAAGATAGGTACTGGATTTTGCTTCTCTTTCTTGTGCTCAACTTTGCAGTTCCTCCTAGGAGATGATGCTCGATCGGTCAGAAATTAACAATATTCATCAATTTAACTATTCTTTATCGAAATCAATATGACGCTAAAAGAAATTAGAAAAATCAAAATTTATACATAGCTAAACACAAAAAAGATCAAAATGACGATCGGTCAAATTTCCGTGATCGTTTTCATCTCGCCGAATCTATTGCTGCTCTGCATGCATGTCTCTGTCGAGATGTGAAATAGAGGACATTTTGTTGGAGATGGACCGTGTGCTGAGGCCAGAAGGCACGGCGATATTCAGAGACGACATCGATGTTCTGGTGAGGATCAAGAGCATCGCAGACGGGATGAGATGGGGAAGCGAGGATTGTGGATCATGAGGACGGGCCGATGCGAGAGGAGAAGATCCTTGTGTCCGTAAGTCTTCTTGGCAGTCTAAGGGTTGGGAAAAGGGCATTCTTGATGCCGATGATGATTTTGAGTGGATTAGACACGAAGGCACATGTAATACGATAGTTTCAGTTTCTCCTCTTGTTTTCATATAGTTTTTTTAAAAAATTCTTTACGTTCTCTCCCATATGGTTTTAGTTTTCTCCTTTTCTTTCCTTTCATATAGGTATTTTCTTTTATTTACATTTGCATTTTCTCCTTTATCTTTCCCTTCGTATATGTGTGTTCTCTTTTGTTTTTTTCTCAAATCATCTGTTGTAAATGGATATGTGATGCACTAAACACCATTTTTGTGAAGGTAAACGGGCGCTAGATTTTGGATTAACATGATATACATTTATTACTTTCAACTTCTTTACGGTTTAGAATGAGTTAACGAATTGAATTTCATCCGGTAAAATTAAGCATGCCAACGACAATGGACCATAACAAAAGTGTGAAATTTGCAAGCGACCATAACAAAGAGAGTGAAATTTGGGTGCGAGACAGAGGGACGTGATCAAGACATCCTTAATACAATCTAGAAGTTCGTATGGTAATCACGGTATGGTACATATGAAAGAAATCAACCGACCTAACTCGATACAGACCCAACAAAAAAACAAGGGAGCCAAAGTGGCACCGGATCACATCAAACATCTCGACTCGAAGGACCTCGGTATTGTCAAGAATAACATCAGCCAAATGTAAAATAATAATACACAAGGAAAAGAAGAGCGCGATGAGAAATGTGTACATTACAAAGGCAGCTGGGTTCGCTTTTAACAACCATGTCCGTGCCCTACCGAAATCTCGGTTTTCTCCTTCAACTTCATGGTTGCTAATTTACATGGATAAACTCTCCACTCTTTGAGAAAGCTGTTTCAAGGATCATATACATTGCTAACCAATCTATCTCTCGTGAACAAATATGTTTGTAGTTCAGTTCGTCAGCTTCCTTACGAACAAACCACAAATCAATTTGAGAGCTGGAATCTTCTGTCGGTTTCCTCTTTCGCCATCCCTAAACAACAGCTCAGTTAAATAAGAAAGATAACGGTTCTTTGATTTTTGATATGAATTATTGGGTACTTTGGAAGAATATACTTACAAATATTGCATAGTAAAGGAGTGTGAGTATGGCAAGAGCCACAAAACCATCTTGGAAAACATTGTACCTGCATATTCGGATGTTAAAAAGTCGAATATTTTCAAAAGTTTGGTGCCTTGATGTCCACCACATAGACATATCCATGTTAAAGCAAACAAGCGTAAACGGCTATGTACTTGCATGCTATTTAAATACATACTTGTAGAGATACTTAATTCCACGGAGAGACTGCAATGTGTGGCCAAAGATCTACTGGGCTGCAGTTGCTTGTGCATAATAAGCAAAAGCTGTGGCACAGAACTGAATCACACTGCAAAGGGTCATGTATGCAAACTCACTTGAGATGGCCTTAGTGAACAAGAAGAAATATAGTGGAGAATATTAATAGATATTCAACAGGGGTTTTGCATATGTTATGGTGGAGGAAGCACAGTTGATGAAACAAAGTCACATACATATGGTCAAAGTTTGCTTTACAAAAGTTCTTCATTTAAATTCAGATCAGCGGCACAAAGGCGTCCGGCGCCGGCGTTGGTCCGTGGTGACGTCGTGGGCGATGGCGGAGTCCGTGGTGACGTCGTGGGCGGCGAAGGAGCCTACGCCGGCCGCCGGCCCCGCCCGGCGGAGCGCGGCGGCGTCCCTCCTCGCGGCGATGGCGAACTCGGCGGCTCCCGTACTCCACGGCCGGCGGCGGCGGCGGCGGAGGGAGACGCGACGCCTCCGGCTCTGGCGTGGTGGCGCCGCTGGTGGTCCTCGTGTTCCTCTTCGTGCTCGTGCCGTCGATCTTTTTCGTCGCGCGCAATGGGGATCACGTCCACGTCGCCTCAGGTTCCGGCTTGTATCCCCTCTTCCCCCTAATGCGCGGCGCTGTCGGTTGTTAATCGCATCCTTCGTTGCGGCTGTTGGCGTCTAGATTGGGAATTTTTGTGGATAACCCAAATCCATCAATTCCTAACAGTCACCATCTCCATGCCAGAACACGACCAACAAAGAACCTAATTTCAAAATTTTGCCTCACCCATTTTGTGCACCAATCACTACGAGAAGCTCGCACCTTCGGGAAATCGGGATGATTGCTGATTAGACCAAAGTTGAACATAAACACTAAAGAGAACATAGTCCATTTTGCATCCCGCCGTAACCACTAATATTTTGCTTCTATGCCGAAATTTATGGTTCACAATTTATTCGACAAAATTTCCATTTTTCTCAAGACAGACACGATAAATTGAGCAGGATGTAAGGACCAAAATTTTCATATAAGATTGTGATGGAAAGGTTTTCATATGCCGTGTAATATGCCTCGCTCACTCATCTCACCTGACCTCATTTCGTTCCAATCCTTTCTCATCAAGAGAAGAAATCAGAATAGCCGGAAACATCAAAGGCAACTCGAAGGGGATGGAAAATGGAACAAAAAAGAGTCAAAATTTCATCGCGCAAAAGCGACGAGACGACTCGCCTCCGCCTCGTCAAGGAAGCGGTGCGGCACGGGGACGGTGTTGCGGACGCGGTGGAGGTCGCGACCCTTGAGCGTCCTCCGGAGCCCTCCAAGACTGCCAGCCGTGCGCCGCGGCGCGCCGAGCGACAATCTCGTGGTGCGGGACCATGGTCTCCCCTTCCTCGCCGCCGCCCGCGGACGTCTGTGCCCACACACCCCTCCGCGTCGACGCAGCCCCTCGGATGGTATCCTCACGCGCCGACTTCGCCATGGCCTTCGAGGACGACGGGGTCAACGCGGCGGTCTCCGGGATAGGCCGCGCCGCGGTCGGACGACCACGCTCCCGCGCTTCCTCCTCCTCTTCCCATCCTCCTCCGGGAGCGCCGCGAGGAGGCCGGGACGGAGGGGGCGAGCACATCGAGCTCGAGGAGGTCGCCGTCGGCGGTAGCGCTGCGCGGCATGGGCGGAGGTCGGTTTGGGGGCGGAAGTGCGGAGGCGCTCCATGGTGGGTTCTCCGGGATAATCACCAGCACGGTGAATCTTCGGCGAGGTGGCGGCGCTCCCGCATCGGAGGAAGGGGAGGTGGGGGTGGGTTGGGCGTGTGAACGAGGTCGCGATGCCGGCGAGCGGAGGCGCCGGGGGTTGGTGGGGGAGGGGGGGGCGGCGGCTTGGCGGAGTCCGTGGTGACGTCATCGATTCCGACACCGCCGGCGTCGGCGCGCAACCGGGCGGTGCGGTGCGTGATGATGGGCTGCGGGTTAATTTAGAAACAATTCGGGGTTTTTGCAAAATTGTCAGCGAGAACAAAAATTTGGTGGAAACACTCCTTGCTTTATATATAGGTATAGATATATATACCTATTTATAAAGCAAGTAGTGTTTCTACCTAAATTTTGTTTTGCCTGGCTATTTTGCAAAAACCCTTGAGTTTCGAAATTAACCCACACCCACGCTATTTAGAAAAAACCAGTTAAAGAAAAAAATACGTTATTTTACGAAAACCTCTTGAGTGTTTATAAAATTAACCCGCAGTCCTAATGCTAAAAAGAAAAGGAAGACTTGGATGAAAAAGACCTCCTGCGTCCCTCTCTTTCATCCCATCCGCGCCGTGTCTGCGGCTCTCCCTCCCGTCGCTGCTCGGAGCTCCCGCATCATCGCCTAGACCTTCACCTTCCGGTACCTTTCGCAATTGATTTGTAATGTTACTGAAGAGGATGTTTTTTTACATATGCTGGCCATAAATATGGAGTTTCATGTTGAGTGATGATACGACATAATGTAGCGTAATTGCGCGTGCAGCGCAATTTGGCCTTCACGTCGCTTGTCCTTGTTAATATATATATATATACACACACTAGCAATTGTGCCCGTGCGTTGTAACGGGTAAAGTCGAGGCGCGACACGGATGGGGACGGCACAGAGGGGCGCGGGAGCTCCAAGCAGCGATTTGGAGGGAGGAGCGCAGTCGCAATGCTGGGCGTGGCGCAGATGGGGACGAGAGGGAGGGAGGAGCGAAGGGGATCTTTTTTCATACAAGCCCTCCTTTTCTTTTCAGCATTGGGATTGCGGGTAAGGCTGATGAAATACTCGTGGCTCGCTAGCTCGTTCGGCTCGTGGATGGCTTGGCTCGGCTCGTTGAGAAATGCTAACAAGCTGCGCCAAGGGTTTAGCTCGTTAGCTATAATGAGCCAGCTCGAGTCAGCTCGCAAGCTGCTCGTGAGCTCAACGAGCCAGAGCAATGTACAAAGTAGGGCCTAATGTTTTGCTTGTTTTGCTATTCTTTTGCTTGTTTTGTTGTTGATGTGACAATAAATCAATAATTTTTATAATTTTGTGATGGTCAATATGGATCTAATGCTTTAGATTATAATAGTAATAATATCTAATCTAGTTGCATCATTGCATTTGCATGGATAATTGTCGATGGACAAGTGTTATTACGTTAATTATGGACTTAATGTATCACTTTTTATTTTTTTTCAATTGTATATTTGTATGTTTAATAGATTAAAAAATAAAATGTAATTTGTACATAAATTGCACTGTATTAAAGTGGCTCGCGAGCTAAACGAGCCGGCTCACGAGCCGAGCCGAGCCTCCTCGCTCGGCTCTCCGAGCCGACCGAACCAGGAGCCAAGTCGAGGCCGAGCCGGGACGAGCCTCTTGGCTCGGCTCTCTAGTCGAGTCGAGCCGAGCTGAGCCAAGCCGAGCCAAGCCGAGCCGGTATCCACCCCTAATGCGGGTTAATTTTGGAAAAAATCAAGGGTTTTTGCAAAATAGCTAAGCAGAATAAAATTTTGAACAAACACTACTTGCTTTATAGATAGCTAGCAAAATGTCCGTGCGTTGCAATGGGACGACGATGCGGAGAGGAAAGCGGGCGGAGGACGAAGTTCCGGCGGCGGCGCGGAAGCTCTGGCGCGGGGGAGGAGGCGCAAGCGCAGCGCGATGGGAGCGAGAAGAGTGGGGCGTAGAAGGTCTTTTTTCATCCAAGCTCTCTCTTTCTTTTCAACATTGGGATGCAGTTACTTTTATAAACATCAAAGGGTTTTACGTAAAATAACACTTTTTCTTCTTTAATTGGGTTTTTAAAAATAGCCAGACAAAGCTGGGTTAATTTTGAAAAAACTCAAGGGTTTTGCAAAATAGCCAGCAAAACAAAATTTAGGTGGAAACACTACTTGTATATACCTATTTATAAAGCAAGTAATGTTTCCACCTAAATTTTGTTTTGCTTGGCTATTTTGCAAAAAACCCCTTGAGTTTTTTTGAAATTAACCCACAGTCCGCCTGGCTATTTAAAAAAACCGGTTAAAGAAGAAAATAGGTTATTTTACACAAAACCTCTTGAGTGTTTATAAAATTAACCTGATCCCAATGCTAAAAAGAAAAGGAAGACTTGGATGAAAAAGACCTCTGCGCCTCTCTCTTTCGTCCCATCCGCGCGCCCGCGTCCCTCCCTCCCGCTCGCCGGAGCTCCCGCATCATCGCCTAGACCTTCAACTTTCGGCACCTTCCGCCTGCTTCTTCGTCCCGTTGCAACGCACGGGTATTTTGCTATCTATAACTATCTATAAAGCAAGTAGTGTTTTCACTCAAATTTTGTTTTGCCTGGCTATTTTGCAGAAAACTCCTTAAGTTTTTTCGAAATTAATCCGCAATCCGCCTGACTATTTTTAAAAAAACCCAGTTATACGTACGATAAAACTTATCTTAACTACTTAAAAATCTATAACTTTTCGATCATCAAATCGTTTTTCTTCAAATCTATAAAATTTCCGATCCGTATAATCTCGCTCCATTGTTGTCTCACTTTCCTCACCTCCAGCAGGCGAGCCTGACTTACGCGCCTCTTGCGTCGTCGTGCATTTCCCTGAGCGGCGGCCGAGCACACGCTGCACGCGTGAGCTAGCGGGTTGCCATCGATATACATGCAACTTATCCTATTCATCAATATACTTTTTTAACTAATAATATCCGAATCATAAATATTTTAAACTTTTACCAAATTTCTAATCGGTTTAAAGTATCAGTAAGTCAATATCTATTTTCATTATATTTTTGACTTAATTTGGTGAAATTAAATTAACTTAGACTAAATGTTTATCTGATACTATTTCTTAATCAAGGTCCAGTGGTACATAAAGTTGAAGATACCCTTGCTTTCAAAGTCTTATATATATATATATCACAATCTATAAAGCAAGTAATGCTGAAAAGAAAAGGAAGGCTTGGATGAAAAAAAGACCTCCTATGTTCCTCTCTTCCGTCCCCATCCACGCCGCGCCCCGCGCCGCGCCTGCGCCCCTCCCCCCGTCGTTGCTCGAAGCTCCCGCGTCGCCGCCTGTACCTTCGCCCTCCGCCTGCTTTATTCCCTGCGTCATTGTTCTGTTGCAACGCACGAGCATTTTGCTAGCATTTATAAAGCAAGTAGTGTTTCCATCCAAAATTTTGTTTTGCCTGGCTATTTTGCAGAAAACCCCTTGAGTTTTTTCGAAATTAACCCGATCCCAATGTTAAAAGAAAAGAGCGCTTGGATGGAAAAAGACCTCCTGCGCCCTTCCTCCTGCGCCCCTCCCTCCCGTCCCCATCTGCGTTGTGTCCGCGCCGCACTGCGCCCTCTCTCCCGTCGCGCTCGAAGCTCCGCGTCACGCCCGCGCGCTCTCCCCTCCTCCAGTCCCCCGCGCCGCGTTCAGCTTCATTCGTTGCAACGCATGCACAATTGCTAGTGTATATATACACACACACACACACACTAGCAATTGTGCCCGTGCGTTGCAACGGGTAAAGTCGACACGCGACACGGATGGGGATGCAGGCGAGGCGCGGAGCTTCGAGCAGCGATGGGAGGAGGAGCGCGATCGCGATCGGGCACCGCGCGATGGGGACAAGAGGAGGGCGCAGGGAGAGAGGAGCGAAGGGGTCTTTTTTCATCCAAGCCCTCCTTTTCTTTTCAGCATTGGGATTACGGGTAGGGCGACGAAATACTCATGGCTCGCTAGCTCGGTCGGCTCGTGGATGGCTCGGCTTGGCTCGTTGAGAAATGCTAACGAGCTACGCTAAGGGTTTAGCTCGTTAGCTATAATGAGCCAGCTCGAATCACCTTGCAAGCTGCTCGTGAGCTCAACGAGCCAGATGCAATGTACAAAGTAGGGCCTAATGTTTTGCTTGTTTTGCTATTCTTTTGCTTGTTTTGTTGTTGATGTGACAATAAATCAATATTTTTTATAATTTTGTGATGGTCAATATGGATCTAATGCTTTAGATTATAATAGTAATAACATCTAATCTAGTTGCATCATCACATTTGCATGGATAAATGTCGATGGACAAGTGGTGTTACGTTAATTATGGACTTAATGTATCACTTTTTATTTTTTCAATTGTATATTTGCATGTTTAATAGACTAAAAAATAAAATATAATTTGAAAATAAATTACAATGTATTAAAGTGGCTCGCGAGCTAAACGAGCCGGCTCACGAGCCGAGCCTCTGGCTCGGCTCTCTACGAGGCCGGCGAACCGAGCCAAGCCGAGAGCCGAGCCAGCTCCGGCTCGGCTCTCTACCGAGCCGAGCCAGTATCCACCCCTAATGCGGGTTAATTTTGGAAAAAATCAAGGATTTTTTTGCAAAATAACTAAGCAGAATAAAATTTTGGATAGAAACACTACTTGCTTTATAGATAGCTAGCAAAATGTCCGTGCGTTGCAACGGGACGACGATGCGAGGAGGAAGCGGTGGAGGACGAAGGTCCAGGCGGCGCGCGGGAGCTCGGCGGCGACGGAGGGAGAGGCGCAAGCGCAGTGCGGATGGGAGCAGAAGAGAGGGACGTAGGAAGTTTTTTTTCATCCAAGCTCTCTCTTTCTTTTCAACATTGGGACTGCAGTTAATTTTATAAACAGTCAAGGGTTTTTCGTAAAATAACACTTTTTTCTTCTTTAATTGGGTTTTTTAAATAGCCGACGGATCGAGTTAATTTTGAAAAAAACTCAAGGGGTTTTCTGCAAAATAGCCAGGCAAAATAAAATTTGGGTGAAAACACTACTTGCTTTATATATAGGTATATATATATACACACTAGCAAAATGCCCGTGCGTTGCAACGGAACGACGACGCAGAGAGGGAAGCAGGCGGAGGGTGAAGGTCCAGGCGGCGGCGTGGGAGCTTCGAGCGATGACGGGAGGAGGGGCGCAGCCGCAGCGCGGGGATGGAAGAGAGGTACGTAGGAGGTCTTTTTTCATCTAAGGCCTCCCTTTCTTTTGAGCACTAGGATTACGGGTTAATTTTATAAACACTCAAGGGGTTTTCTGTAAAATAACCAGACGGACGAAAATTTTGGATAGAAACACTACTTTATAGATAGTTATATATATACATATATATAACTTTGAAAGCAAGGATATCTTTAACTTTATGTACCACTGGACCTTGATTAAGAAATAATATCAGATAGACATTTAGTCTAAGTTAATTTAATTTCACCAAATTAAGTCAAAAAGATAATGGAAATAGATATTGACTTACTGATACTTTAAACCGATTAGAAATTTGATAAAAGTTTAAAATATTTACGACTCGGATATTATTAGTTAGAAAAGTATATTGATGAATAGGATAAGTTACATGTATATCGACGGCGGCGCGCTAGCTCACGCATGTAGCGTATGCTCGGCCACAGCTCAGGGCAATGCACGGCGACGCAGGAGGCGCGTGAGTCGGGCTCGCCTGTTGGAGGTGAGGAAAGTGAGGCAACAATGAAGCGAGAGGTTATATGGATCGAAAATTTTATAGATTTGGACGAAAAATGATTTGATGATCAAAAAGTTATAGATTTTTAAGTAGTTAAGATAAGCTATATCATACGTATAACTCGGTTTTTAAAAAATAGCCGGGTAGATTGCGGTTAATTTCGGAAAAAACTCAAGGGTTTTTGTAAAATAGCCAAACAAAACAAAATCGGTGGAAACACTACTTGCTTTATAAATAGTTATAGATAACTATCTAACTATCTATAAAGTAAGTAGTGTTTTTACCCAAAATTTTATTTTGCCTGACTATTCTGCAAAAAAACCTCTTGAGTTTTTTCGAAATTACCTGTAGTCCCAATGCTGAAAAGAAAGGGATGACTTGGATGAAAAAAGACCTCCCGCGTCCCTTCCTCCTTGTGCCCCTCCTCCCGTCCCCATCCGCGCGCACCCGCGCCGCGTCCGCGCTCCTCCTTCCCATCATGCCGGAGCTCCGTGCAGCGCTGCCCCTCCCTCCTTCCGTCCCCATCCGCGCCGCGCCTCGATTTCACTCGTTGCAACGCATGTGCACAATTGCTTATATATATACTAGCAAAATGCACGTGCGTTGCAATGGAACGATGACGCAGGGAGGGAAGCAGGCGGAGGGCGAAGGTCCAGGTGGCGGCGCGAGAGCTCCGAACGACGACGGGTGGAGGGGCGTAGGCGCGACGCGGATGGGGACGGAAGAAAGGGACGTAAGAGGTCTTTTTTTTCGTCCAAGCCATCCCTTTCTTTTCAGCATTAGGATTGCAGGTTAATTTTATAAACACTCAAGAGGTTTTCTACAAAATAACCAGAGACGGACGAAAATTTTTGATAGAAACACTATTTGTTATATATATATCTTTGAAAGCAAGGGTATCTTCAACTTTATGTATCACTGGACCTTGATTAAGAAATAGTATCAAATAGACATTTAGTGTAAGTTAATTTAATTTCCTCAAATTAAGTCAAAAATATAATGAAAATAGATATTAACTTACTGATACTTTAAACTGATTAGAAATTTGGTAAAAGTTTAAAATATTTATGACTCGGATATAATTAGTTAGTAAAGTATATTGATGAATAGGAAAAGTTGCATGTATATCGACGGCGGTGCGCTAGCTCACGCGTGCAACGTGTGCTCGGCCGCCGCTCAGGAATGCACAGCGACGCAAGAGGCGCGTAGGTCGGGCTCACCTGCTGGAGGTGAGGAAAGTGAAGCAATAATGGAGTGAGAGGTTATACGGATCGGAAATATATAGATTTAGACGAAAAAACGATTTGATGATCAAAAAGTTATAGATTTTTTAAGTAGTTAAGATAAGCTCTATCGTATGTATAACTGGGTTTTTTTTAAAATAGTCAGGTGGAGTGCGGTTTAATTTCGAAAAAACTTAAGGGGTTTTCTGTAAAATAGTCAGGCAAAACAAAATTTAGGTGAAAACACTACTTGTTTTATAGATAGTTATAGATTATAGATTATAGATTATATATATATATATGTATATACATGTGAAGTTTGGAGTATATATTGAGAAGGCTTTGGTGTATGTGTCTTGTTTTAGTGGAATGGAATGGAATGATACGCAAATTAGTTAATAATCTCTGGCTTGGGGTATTAAAGTTGGAAGGGGAAAAAAAAGGAGGTTAGCGAGAAAAAAGAACGAGGAAGGCGGGCGTCCGTTGGTGCAGGTGTGTGGCTTTGGTTTGTGTGCGTGGGTGTATATATAGGCTTGTGGGGATCGATCGATCGATGGTGTTTTTGGTTTGTTTTGGTGCACGCACGTACGTGGGTACAAGGCGCGCAGTTGAGTTCGGTCCGATCAATCCAGAAAGAAAGCTATATAATATAGGTAGGAGACGAGAGAGAGAGAGAGAGAGAGAGAGAGAGAGAGAGAGAGAGAGAGAGAGAGAGTAGGGAGACATGGCGGACGGCGATGACATCCAGCCTCTGGTGTGCGACAACGGGACGGGGATGGTGAAGGCCGGGTTCGCCGGCGACGACGCCCCCCGGGCAGTGTTCCCGAGCATCGTGGGGCGGCCGCGGCACACGGGGGTGATGGTGGGGATGGGGCAGAAGGACGCGTACGTGGGCGACGAGGCGCAGTCCAAGCGTGGCATCCTGACGCTCAAGTACCCCATCGAGCACGGCATCGTCAACAACTGGGACGACATGGAGAAGATCTGGCACCACACCTTCTACAACGAGCTCCGCGTGGCCCCCGAGGAGCACCCCGTCCTCCTCACCGAGGCCCCCCTCAACCCCAAGGCCAACCGCGAGAAGATGACCCAGATCATGTTCGAGACCTTCAACGCCCCCGCCATGTACGTCGCCATCCAGGCCGTCCTCTCCCTCTACGCCAGCGGCCGCACCACCGGCATCGTCCTCGACTCCGGCGACGGCGTCAGCCACACCGTCCCCATCTACGAGGGCTACGCTCTCCCCCACGCCATCCTCCGCCTCGACCTCGCCGGCCGCGACCTCACCGACTACCTCATGAAGATCCTCACCGAGCGCGGCTACTCCTTCACCACCACCGCCGAGCGCGAGATCGTCCGCGACGTCAAGGAGAAGCTCTCCTACATCGCCCTCGACTTCGACCAGGAGATGGCCACCGCCGCCACGGCCTCCTCCGTCGAGAAGAGCTACGAGCTGCCCGACGGCCAGGTCATCACCATCGGCGCCGAGAGGTTCCGCTGCCCTGAGGTGCTCTTCCAGCCCTCCTTCGTCGGGATGGAGGCCGCCGGGATCCACGAGACCACCTACAACTCCATCATGAAGTGCGACGTCGACATCCGCAAGGACCTCTACGGCAACATCGTCCTCAGCGGCGGCACCACCATGTTCCCCGGGATCGCCGACAGGATGAGCAAGGAGATCACAGCCCTCGCTCCCAGCAGCATGAAGATCAAGGTCGTCGCGCCGCCGGAGAGGAAGTACTCCGTCTGGATCGGAGGATCCATCCTCGCCTCACTCAGCACCTTCCAGCAGGCATTTCCTTTTCTTTTCTTTTCTTTACTATTAATTATATAATTATTTCCACATTATACACATAACAATATGCATGCATTCATGCAGATGTGGATCGCCAAGGCGGAGTACGACGAGTCCGGCCCCTCCATCGTTCACCGGAAGTGCTTCTAATTTTTTTATTTTTTCTAATCTATTTAACCAATTAATAATTATTCCTTACGAAACAATAATAAACCACTTAATTAATATCCAACAAGAGGATGCTACTTAATTAACCACACCGCTCCTCACGTCCAGCTTCCTTTTTCCATTTCCCCTTATTTCTACTGCTAATCTCCACAATTTCCTTTTTTTATTTTTTAGACCTATATATACATATATATTATTATGTATGCTTTTTTTTCGTTTCATTTGGAGGCTGTATGTGTTGTACGCTGTAAGTGCATCGGTCTCACAAGATCGATCATGATCAATTATCCATTCGGACTGAAATATGGTCTATATCCTGATCATTTCCATTCATTCTAAGAAATAATTCATGCATGATGCATTGTCTGAATAAGAAGAATAATAAGAAGAAAACCCTATGATAATTTATACTCCTTACGTGTTCTCTATCAGATTTACGGTGAACAAGTATGAAATTTCCAGTGCTATTTTGCCTTTTTGACTAATGAGCAAATGTAAAACAGAATAATAAAAGATGACTTTCATCAGAGTATAATTTATTTACTCGTATAAATGATCCAATGTTGTACATTAATTTCTCTATTAACCTGAATGGATTGCGGTATAAAATAAAAAAGGGGCTATCTATGTGAAATCAGCTGAATTTCTAGCCATAGGATAAAGTGTCAAGATCATAACGTTGCCCCCCGCACGTGCACGTGAGCGCTGCTGTATACACCAACAGTACTCATTGTTGGGTCTGGACTGGGAAAAAAAATGCAAGAAAGCCCGTTTTGTCTTTTGTTGGGCTGGTTCTCGTATTGAACAACCTCAACGTTGCTGCTTTGGTTTATATTCAAAAGAAGCCCAGAATATGTAACCCAGCAGGAGAAGGTCCAATTTGAAGCCAAGAAACAGCACCAGAGCGAGATTGAATCTGTTTTGTTATCACATGCCTTTTTTGCGTGACAAAGCTTTGCTAGTGAGATTCATTAGCAAAACCCTTACAAACTCAAAAATATTGGCATATCCTGTATGCATAAATAGATTGATTCAAAATGATATTACAATAATCTCTGATCAATTTTCAGCAACAAACTTAATGTATGCATCACAATTAATTTGTGAGAGAAATAACTATAGGCTAGCTCTAGATCCACCTAAAAACCATGCCAACATGAAAAATCTGACAGATTATGGTATAATGAAGGATTTTTGTTCCCCTTTTTCTCTGACAGCAATTATTGATTCATCATACTAACATTTCTCCCATGTATATATCAATATCTGCAGCATATGCATGGCAAATATATCTGAACCAAAAAAAACATACTACTGGAAAAAGACACATTAGTCTCGGTTGGTAACCCTTAATAGTCCCGGTTGTCAAACCGGGACTATAAATCCGGGATTAGAGATGGGCGACCTCTAGTCCCGGTTAAATAACCGGGACTAGAGATACATCTTTAGTCCCGGTTGAAGCCACCAACCGGGACTAAAGATGGCAGAGCCACGTGGCCGGCTCCGTCATCTTTAGTCCGTTGGTGGCTCCAACCGGACTAAAGCATTTTTTTTATTTTTCCTCCTTTTGCTTGTTTATATGTGTTTTTGTTGTTTTTCGTTGTTTTTGTGCCGAAATCAAATTCACATATCAAATTAACATCCTCAAATCACATCACAAATTCGCATCACAAATCCACAACACAAATCCACATCACAAATCAAGTAATGAACATCACAGATACACACACATATATATATCAAATTTAGAACATCACAAAAATCTCTAAAAATCTCCAGATCCGTCGCTCCTAGAGAGGACGAGGAAGAGGAGGAAATGGAGGAGGCACCGACACCACCTCCCGAGCCGCCGCGTCGCAGCCACCTTCGAGCGGCCACCGCCATCTTCGAGCCGCTACCACATCCCCTCCCACCTCCTCACGTCCCACCGCCGTCGCCGGAGCGAGAGAGAGAGCTGAGAGAGGGAGAGAGAGCTGAGAGAGGAGAGAAGAAAACAACTAAGTGTTGGATCGGTGGAGAAGACGATGCGCGCCGGGATATATATAGCCCGGATTTTAGTCCCGTTGGTGTCACCAACCGGGATTAAAGATAATTTCTCGCTATTTTCAATTCATCTTTAGTCCCTTAGTGGCACCAACCGAGACTAAAGATAATTTCTCGCTATTTCTATTCATCTTTAGTCTCGGTTGGTGACACTAACCGGGACTAAAGATAATTTTTCGCTATTTGTAATTTATCTTTAGTCCCATTTGGTGCCACCAATTGGGACTAAAGATATTTTCCCGCTATTTTTCTAATTTTATTTGGTCCTGGCTAGGGTTAACAATTAAATAATTAGTAAATAGGGCCAAATTAAATTTATTAAATATAGGTTTAAAATAATAATATTAAAATTTAATAAAACATATATAATCCTAGACATTAATGTGTCTTCTAGATAGTGTTCCTCTTTTGCCCCTCTCTATTTTTCATATTCATCGAAGATGTTGTTTTTTTGGAAAAATTTGACTTTTTTATTTTATTTTATTTTATATTTTTTATGGACTTAGGAGCACACGAGAGGTAACCACATAAAATTTGAGCATAAACAAGCAAAAGACGTGGCCTGTGGAAAATTCAAAAGACACGCTCAGAGTCGAAAAAAAGCTTTCAGGCTCGAAAAGATAATCTTCTGAGGCTTTTTTGGGGAAAATAAAATCTCCGAACGCGCGAAGCTGCGAACGAACGCATCCGAAATTTTTTCTGATCGATTTTCATATATGGAACGTCTCGATCGGAGTCCGTATGTGAAAGTTATGACCGTTTTAAAAACCTACTCCGAGTTAGAGGGCGAAACGGGAACAATGCGCGTAAAACTTGTTAAATACGCATAAACTAGACGTGACGGCCAGGATTTAAATATTCTTATCAATATTGTACATCCCTCCGATTCATATATTATCACCAAAATAATTTTACAAAAGATTTTGTATATTGAGAATCATTAGTTAATAACAATACGATGATATGTAATTACAATCTAATGATCAAATTAAAGCTTCCTTCTATCTTCAATCACCCACCCCACACAACACCACACTCTTTAAAATTACAAATCCCCTCAAATTAATTTTATACCATTTGAATCATGCAGCAAAATTTGTATATTTTTTATTAGGTTCAGTTAAAAAAATAAACACATTCATGGTGTTACCAACCAACATTAAATATCAAAATTATCTTTAGTCCCGGTTGGTGTTACCAACCGGGACAATAAATAACATCTTTAGTCCCGGTTGGTCTTACCAACCAGGACTAAAGATGGTGTCAGAGGTTGTCAGAGCGTTGGGCATCTTTAGTCCCGGTTGGTAACACCAACCGGGACAAAAAAATGACATCTTTAGTCCCGGTTGGTGTTATCAATCGGGACAAAAGATGTCCAGCGCTCCGACAACCTCTGACAATATTTGAACCGGGACTAAAGATCATCTTTAGTCCCGGTTCGTGTCACGAACCGGGACTAATGCTTCTAGAAATCCGTAGACTTTTTAAACCGGGACTAAAGATGATCTCTAGTCCCGATGCCACTCAAACCAGGACTAATGTGGTTTTTGTTAGTTCAAACCAATGATGATTTCTCTAGTAGTGACATATAAAAAAATATGGCATCAAGGTTAATTGATCCACAATTCAGGACAGATGATTTTCTGGCCAGTGGATATATGAGGCCGAGTCACCAAACTCTTTCATTACCCACTTGTCATTTATTACCAACACCTTTTAGCACACTTTCCATTTATCGAGGAACACAAAAGAAATCATCCACTAACCTGAGAAGCCATGGAGAATGACTCGATGCATGCCGCTTTCAAATTTCCACCCTGAAAAATGAAGCAGCTAAATTATAATTTGGGTAACAAAACTAAAACTAGTAAGAACAATGAGTAGTTGAGTACAATGAGCCACATAGGACCTACATCTGAATACAATCAACAAAGAATACAATCCACAAACTAGGTGGTAGCTGACAAACATGGTTCAAATAAAACAAGGCTAAGTACTCTTAATTGGCAATGGTGATCGCAGACGAATTTTTGGTTGGACAATTGATCGGGGAATGGAAGTTTTCACTGGAGATGGCCTGCTCTGTTTTCTCATGTCGGCGGCGATAGACTAACGGTGCAGAAGGCGTTGCATAGCAACAATTGGATTAGGGGATTGCAAGGAAATCTTTCCCTCGAAGCCCTGGGTGAGTTCTTCAAGCTCTGGGACAAAATGCAAGGGGTTTCTTTACAGGCGAAGGAAGATAAGATAAAATGGAGGCCGACTGCTCATGGGATGTTCACGGCGGCGTCGACATATAGTCTATTCTTCTTGGCAGAGGAGGATTGTGCATACGGGGAAACTTCTCTGGAAGTCTAGGACACCCTCGCGTGTACGCTTTTTCATCTGGCTGGTCTTGAAATGAAGGTGTCTTACAGCGGAAAACCTAGCGAAGCGTGGTTGGATGCATGAACCGCACTGTGTGCTCTGCCGAAGTGAGGAAGAAGCATGCCACCATCTTTTTGTTGAATGTCCTTTCTCTACCGATCTATGGCGACTGTTAAGACACTGATGTAGGACAAAATTTACATTGCCAGCTGATAGCGAAAAAGCAATTGGATGAATGGTGGTTGATGGCAAGGACCAGTTTTTGGACGTGCTACAGAACTGACTTTGATTCATTGTTTATGCTTGTCACTTGGCAAATTTGAAAAGAGCGCAATGCCTGGATTTTTCAACATGAGACTAAGACGGTGCGCCAGCTAGCGGATTTGATGAATGATGAGATAGGAGTTTGGAAGGCGACAGGAATTTTCACGAGAATCACGCTTTGAGGATGAACCAGAGGAAGAGAGCGAGCGCTCTGAAGGCGGACACATTCCCCTGTCTATCGTTCTCACTATTCCCTGTAATCGTTTCACTTTGTTTTTGCTCTAGCCTTGGCTGGCTAAGCCAGGCAAGCACGTCATCCTTCATGTCGATATGTAAAAACAAACTTTCCGCTTGATCTAAATAAATTTGGTTGCTCTCCTTGGCCACCCGGCTAAAAAAAAGTACTCTTAACTTAAAATACACGGGTTTTGCCAAAACTAACAAAAGTGATGCATGATTATTTTTGACATTGGTAACAATACAAATTGAAGGGTGAGATTGAAATGTTTGCATTGCTAACTAGAAAGTGCTAACAAAACTCAAAACAAACTCTGACAAGACATATAGGGGCTTCCTGCCACTAGCTGTATGCATGCGCAAAAAGAAAAAAAACCAGTATATTTCCCTAGCCAAAAATAAAAGGCCCAGAGCCCGTAGGGGAGAATCCACCCAAGGACGTTTTCTCCCTGAAAAATAAAAGTCCATAGGACGCACAAACCAGACACATGTTGCGTGTATCTCCAGATAGGTGTCGTTGGCCATGGCCCTTGGGCTCCTCTTGCTCTGAACTCCTGCGGACACAAACAAATCAGAAACTTGAGCGAAGAAAGCGGTACAAATTGGAGAATGGTTCCGGAAAGGGAGCCATGGCAGCAGAACGTTTGAGGCGTTCCTGGCTGAGGTGGTGGAGAAGGCCCTTGAGGAGGATGGAGGCGGCTACGATAAGGGAGCAGATGACCACCATGACAGGGATAAAGAACTGTACATCTTCAAATTAAAATTTGAGGTCCAAAATCAGAAAATTCACAGCC
The DNA here is from genome assembly GCA_019925245.2 of Oryza australiensis. NCBI lineage: Eukaryota > Viridiplantae > Streptophyta > Magnoliopsida > Poales > Poaceae > Oryza > Oryza australiensis. The sequence continues at coordinate 827,295 of JAIFGZ020000625.1, forward strand.
AAAGACCAGCTTCTCGGAAAAAAAAATCTATATGTCAAAATGTAACTCCTGTCTACTTTGAGATGACCATATATTTTATAACATTCTATCTACATGACCAAGTAGATAGATTATGATAACTTACTTTTATTTTCTGAAGCAAACTCCGAAATCACCTCCCGCTGTGCCGCGCTCTGCAAAGCGTTTCGCCCAATCACAGCGCGTTGCCCAATCGCATGCCGCTCTGTCTAGGGCTTATTTGCCCAATCGTGCACCCTCTAGTAGGCTTCTGGGCATTATTTCATTTCTTATCTCCTCTTCTGCTCCTCCTCGGCCACCTGTGGTGTTATGAAAATAGATGCTCAATGAAGACATAAATTTTATATGAAAAAACATTGCGAAAAAAAACACGAACACCGATCGGCTATGATATAACCTTGTCAATATAACCTTTCTCACTAAGGTATAATTTGTCAGACTGTCTTTCTCTAGTAATTTTCATATCGAGAATTTTTTTCGATGCACTCAAATCCTTCATCTCAAACTCACTACTCAATTGTGCCTTCAATTTTACTATCTTTGATTTGTCTTTTGCAGCAATCAACATATCATTAATATAAAGAAGCAAATATATGAACCATCAACAACTTTGTGATAAACATAGCTATCAAAATTGGATCTTTTACACTTTTGAAACAACATGAAAGAGTCAAATCTCTTATATCACCGTCTAAGTGACTGCTTCAACCCATAAAGAGATTTCTTTAACCTACATACTAGGTTCTCTTTTCTAGGAACAACAAAATCTTCAGGTTGCTCCATATAAATGTTCTCTTCTAACTCCCCATATAAAACTACAGTTTTAACATCTATTTGCTCTAGTTTATAATTATGCATTGCAATAATACTAAGTAAAGTACGAATTGAACTATGGTTCACTACAGAGAAAAAACATCATTGAAATCAATACCTAGAATCTGGCTATAACCTTTAGCAACTAGCCTTGCTTTCAATCTTGCCTCATCGCTCGAAGATATTCTTTTGAAAATCCACTTGCAACGGATAGGTTTCTTCTCCTTCGATAATTTCACCAATTCTCAAGCATGATTCTTTTCAAGCGACTTCATCTCATTATGCATAACAGTTATCTATCTATTGTAATAATAAAAAAACAACAGCCTCAGGATATATAGAAGGTTCTGCAATACCTTTAATTTCTTCTGCCACACTCAAATATATGATAAATTAAGATATATGATAAATATGCAGATGCATAAGCTAGATATATGATAAATATGCAGATGCATAAGCTAGATTAGAGTGTCAAAATGATGTAAGCACTAATCTCGTCGATACAAACCGTCATGACCCCTTGTTGAAGATCGAAGCCGATGCAACCCAACTTGAAACAAGAACTTGTTGAGATGAAAACCTAGAAAACTAAGGTGGCGATGCGTCGAAAATGTGTATTGAACTATTGTCCTTTTTATAAGACTTTGTGCATCTATTTATACCCAAATATACAAACTTGTTCATGCTGGACACGACTCAAACTTCTAAATTAAGAAAAACATACGAATAAGTCCTCTAGCCAGACTCTTACCAAAATATCCCTAATGAATACAACTCATTAGTATTTCTAATTAATAGATACAATTGCTTGTAATAGACTCAATCCTAATAACTTCAAATCCTCAAACCGAGCCCAACTTGAACCCGAAACTAGCTATATCGGCTGCCTTGTCTATATCGACTGACCAAGTCTGACTCTGTATTGACCGATACAACCTTCAGCCGATACAGCCTTCAGCCTATGCGCAGTCAAATTTGGCAACAACTCTTTCTCCCGCCAAATCTGTCTTGATGTGTTCTTCGACTCTGAATACCTTGCCAAATTTTGCTGAATAGTTCAATACACAACTTTCGACGCATCGCCATCCTAGTTTTAGTTTTGACGAGTTCTTATTTTTGAGTTTGGGCTACATCGGGTAAGTTTGATCTTCAACGAGAAAATAAGTCCCATCAACTTCACTTGTATCGGTAGAATTAGTACTTGGTTAGATCCGATATACTAATTAAGTTTTTACTCGCGTTGTCTATCTGATGTATCTGTTCTTTCTTTGATTGCTTTTGCTCTCTTAGTTATATCTAATACATCAATCACTTGAAAAGCACCAATTGACTATTTAAATCTACTCGGTTCATTATTAATGTTAAACTGTCTTGGTTAAGTCCAACCTTCCAAATTATAATTACTCAAGCTGATAAGTGTTATTCATTGTTTTATCGAAGTTTCAGCCGATGAGGTATTTGCTTGTCAAAATTTAACATAATATATTGATTTATCCATTTCTAGTTCATCCTTATTATAAATCTTTTAATAAGTTCTCTGTCGTTTTACCGTTGGCTTCTCAAATTAATAAATAAAAATCATAGTAAAGACTAAGACTAAACAAGTGCTAAAAATTTAATTTATTTTTCATTGTAATATAGGCTTTATGTTATATTATTAAATTGTAGAGTAAAACTCCTTAGGATCTCACAAGGATAAGCAGTCGAGAGGTGAACTTGGCTCACCATTGGCACCATTCACAGCGATAGCAGCGAGCGGGACCTCTCGCCGTCTCCTCTTCACAGCACAAGAAGCCACTAACATCACGATGGTAGTTGATGGGAAAGTATTTTTTTCTCGAGCAGACATATTCTCGTTTTATGCATGACATCTAACAATTATCATGCATTTTTTAAAAATGATAAAAAATTAATATGTAATATATCATTCCAAATATACCACAAATATACAAATTTAAATTAACTACACAAGTATATAAAAATAACAAACACAATTATCAAAACTACATACTATTCACACTTGATATTTATTATTTTTATCTACTACGTTCCATTCTTTTACGTTTCATTCTTTTCTGATTATCTTAATTTTCGTTAGCACATGTTTTAAACTGCTAAAATGTATATTTTGTGAAAAACTTAGTTGTTAGAAAATATCAAATAAAACTAATTTTTAAGTTTAAAATAATTAAAACTTAATTAATCATGCGTTAATAAAACATGCCCATACTTAATCTCTATCTTCAGTGAACTCAAATGACAAATGGCATCTCATATATAAGTCAAATCTAAACATGCATAGGGTATTTATAGGGTGATATAACGTATATCGATCGATCTTATCAAATTGTTTTAATTTTTTGATAACCTTTAAGGTGATATACATAAGAGTGTAGCAAAAAAAATTGGTGATCCCTCAAAGCCATCGGGTGGCTTGTGGCGTGGCCATCTCCAATTTAAAGGAATAGGGATAAACCGAACCAACATGCAGCTAAACTGTTAAAGGGGACAACCCATGCCCTATCAGTCTCTCACCTATGAAATATGCAGTGTAAGTTTAAAGGGGACAACCCATGCCCTATCAGTCTCTCACATATGAAATATGCAGTGTAAGTTATGGAATTCACGGTGTAACAACTATGTTCCCTATAAAATTTACGGTGAGCAATTATGAAATTTGCAGTGCTATTTGTGTCTTTGGCTCATGAGCAAATGCAAAGCAGAATATATAATCAGTCAAGTATGCAGCCCATCATCTCAAAATAAATAAATAAAGAAATAAATATCATGTAGCTCATCATCGGGACGGACAACAGGAGATTCTTCTTTATTACTGTACTAGAGATAAACGCATGCATATATATACGCTAGAACAGGATGAAATCAGCAAATGCATTGCAAATATTATTAAATATAAGAGGAGTATTTGGATAATCCCTTGGCTGGTCCAATAATTACTTGGGTTGCGACGTTGCGTTGACTGATCATCGATCAGCAGCGCCGGAGCCGGACGGCTGACGGAAGGTGAGCATGCTGGGAGAATCGACTCTGACAATCACCTCTTCCCCGGCCGACTCATCGCTCGAGTTGTCCTCGTCCTCTTCTATTGCCTTGCGTTGTCGCCGCCCCCGTCCTGCCTCCTCCCGCTCCGGCGGCGGAGCAGCAGCCGCCTGCCTAGCCGTCGTCATGTTGGCACCCTCGGACTGCACAGACAGCAGGGGCCTCTGCGTGTTGGACGACCTCGAAGGCACTCTTGGGTACGACGAGCTGTGCGCTTTATTAGAGCTTGCTTTCGTGTGACGATGCCTATGCTTCCTCTGACCCTGATCCTGACCGGACTGCATGTCATTGATCTGCAAATGATTCACACACCAAATCCATCAGCTGACTTTGATCAGAAATACCCCTGTAAAACATAATTTTGCTATCCTACTCTACATACCATGCTCCCGTACATGCTCAGTTGCAATGCTCTTGCAGAGAAGCTTGCTGGATGGTCTCTGATTTCAGTTAAGCTGGCACCATTCTGAGCTCCCCTAGATTTTCGGAAGCTTTCCGGCCAGCTGAGCAAACCGCTGTGTTCCTTGCTGTGTGTCCGAGGCAGTTCAAGGGTTTGAGATATCAATGACGCACTCCTTTGCAGATCCGTCTCTATCTCCGGTCTCCCTATCTCAACGAACAAAATCCTTGCTCTAGCCTCCACCTGATAGCAGGGTGCTGTATAGCAGTAGTCAATGCGGTTTATAGCTGCAAACAAAAACAGCAAGACGCAGAAAACTCCATCATTCAGGCATCTCATTGTCTAGATATTTGCATAAATACTGCAAACATTCATCCCTATATGTTAAAGTGTGTGAGGACAACTTAATAACCTGATGACTCCAGACCAAATAAGTTCAAGTCGGCATTTGGTGGCAGCAGTAACCCTGGAGGTGTGATCAAAGTTTGGTTCTTGGTCTTCAAAAATCCTTCCAGTAAGATGCCAATGTAATTCTGCTCAAGTTCAATTTCTTCGCCCTTAATGTAGATGTTCATAGTAGACCTTTCAGTGATGAGAACCCTGAGCTCATGTGTTGCCATTTTCTCAAACATCATAGGGAGCAAAAGCCTGGCAACGACTAGAGCACTTTCCTGAAATTTCCATGAATATTAATACCAACGTATAAGTTTGCAAGTTCCATGGATTTATCAGTTAACAAGAGAACACGTTGATTTGATTTTGCTATCTTCTCCTCACTGTAATAAGCAAGAAAAACAAATAAAAGAGAAGTACTTTGATAAGAAAGTTGAACTGGGCTAATATGCATGGGCCCTCGGCGATAAATGTTATGGTGCAGGTACTGTGTGGCGCAGTCCTTGCCTCTAGCAGCTCTTCCTATTGGTAGGCCCTTTCCTCCTTGTAACTTTGTCTATCTCTAAACTTTATCTTGTAGTTAAATGGGCAGAGATCCTACCTTTCTCATTATAAGAATCAGGAGCCTTTATAGGTTAGAAAAGGAACCAGGGACCATCTGAAAAATGGAACAGTGTAGTTTTTTTGGTATATTCCAAGATCTTGACCAGTTTTAAGACATCCAGTTCTTGCAAGGTTTTATTTGAACTAAGATGCTGTCACATTTGAGAAGCATAGATAACCTTTCAGCTCAAACCGTGAAAGCAGATTGGGTATCTTTTAGCACCTAAACTGCAGGTTTAAAGAAAAACCAGTACCCAAGTGTTCGACAGAAAGGGCCACTTTCCTGAACACTGGTTGATGTACCGGTCAGTACATTGTAGGTCTTCCCTGCAGTGTTGTTTGGCTCTACGATGATATCCAGATTTACAAAACCATAAAATAAAGAAGCCAAAGAACCACAGGATTTATTTGGTTAAGCTTATTATACCTGCCACAGAAAAATCTCAATAGAAGGATCTGATTGACGCAATTGCTCTATCTTTTCAGCTTCGATGAAGAAACAGTGTACCACAGAATCTGTAATCATGTCACAGATATAAGGTTTTCCAATCAGCACCTCATACAGGCCCAAAGTGCTTCCATGTGATAAAATTGGATCCAATGAATGCCTGCTGCTTAATCTCTGACTTGTCCACTGTGAGGAAAAAGGGGATAGAGATTGACATGCTCATCATGGAACAAACTGGAAAGTACAGTAAGCCCCAACTCAAACGTGATAAGGTAGTCTTAAGGCAGAAATGGACCTTTACTACTCCAATAGAAACAAGCCATATACCAGTTGGCCTTGAGCCCTCTCTGTAAAGGATCGTTCCATGTCCTTTTACTGTTTCTTTTGTGCTATTTAATAAAGGATCACGCATCGCAGCAGGCAGTGCACCAACTAAAGGATGAGTGTTTAAAAGATCACTGACTCTTGGCATTTTTACCAATGGTGGATTCCTCTTGAACTTCTTCAAGTCTGTCTGCCAAGTGAATTGACTAGAATTAGTATTTCCATTGTTATTTGTGAACTGAAACAACAAAGTAGTAGGCGAAATATTCCAGCTACCTGCAAAGCATCATCTAGATGGGCCATTTCCTTTTCTTCCAGCAACCCAGTCTTCTGGAGGTTTTGAATATACTCAGTCAAGTGGGTCAATACCGAATATGTTACTTGTCGAGTCTTCAGCACACGAAGCACCTGAAATTGTGGAACATTTTATTTATGTGGTGGCGTTTCTCTTGGTTAATATAGATTGCCTTAAATATGAAACACAAGTAAGTATTTCGTCTTTTAAACCATAAATATTATAATAACAGGTTGAATTTTGTTGCCTTTCATCTTTTTAATGAAACTTCCTGCATACTATTTTTTTGTTCATTTGGAGAATAGGAATTTCACATAAATTTTGCAATAGACAGTACAATTGATATGCCACATCAAATACACCAATCCAAACTTAAACCATCTCTCAGCATTTTGGTGTCATGTAAGTACATGTAAAAACCAAAACTAGTCCCATTGCAGTTCACCTCACCAGCTTATGACATAAAGTACTATATTTTCCTTCCATCAGCTATTGCAGGAAAGAAGTTAGCTGGCAGGTCCCAGAACAACAACTTCATAATTTATAAATTATGATTTATGACATGGCATGATAACCTGGACATAGTGCCATTATGTCCATGTTTTGGAAAAAGAAAACTGTTAGTAGAATTGGGTATGAAGATTTTATGCTGATAACTGTAAACTCCATTAATAATCATATGATGGGAACAAACTGTAACCACAAACCTGAGGGAATGTAACACGGACATCTTCCAAGAATTTTCTAGCCTCCTCTCCCTCAGCATTACTTTCATCAATAACAATTCTTGCAACCTCACTATCACCTGAAGAAAGAAGAAGTGCAAAAGAATGGGAAACAGGTGCGAAGAGCATTAGCATGATATGTAAGTCATCTAGACATTAGTTTGAATGAAGGTGCATTCCAAATTATTAATAGAAAGATGCCTTCAACCAGGCTTCCATAGTAGTAACTTTCAAAACAAGGTAAACTTGCTAGGTTCATTCTTACTCCTTATGAGATCATTTGAGCCATCCAAATTTCACTCTATACAGCGGTTTTGCATAAACAATAGCTATACCAACACATCAGGACCTGGCCAGTTTGACACTAAATTCTGTAGTGATATATAGGAAGCATAACCTTGCTTAAGTATATGTATTGCACCTTCATTGCATTTATAAACTACAACAATGTACACCAAGAATACGTTCCACCCGCATATATGTCATATCTCATATGCATCATGTATTCAGGTGAATTTGTATTTTACTCTTTCTGGAATTAGAACTCCAAAGAAATGGCAGCTAATATGCACAAACGAACATGAAGTTTTTACCAAGAAAATCATGTAGCTGCCGTCTTGCGATTCTATGAGCACGGAGAAATGCAGCACAGATGTAACATCCTGACTCCAGTCTTTCTACTGTGAAGTAAGTGATAAGCCTTCGTGGCAACCTGCTCATTTGAAGGAACCTATAGTAATTTGGAAAATGGACATTGGACTGCAAACCCTTCCAGTCACATAATTCTTGGGTAGGAACAAGATCCATAGCTTCATCAACCGATCTCATTAAAATATTTGCAGTGGCTTGAGTTATTCGTCCTTCTTCAAGCATTCCCCAGTAAGCAGCTTGGACACCTGTTTTTATTCATTCAGCATAGACTCCATAATCTAAGCAGCTTATCTAGGGAATATAGAACCGTGAGAGAAATATTAATTGAACTATGTGGGAATAAAAAGAAAGAATGCAACAAAAAGGGTGTCAAAAATGAAAAGATAGGTAGCAACAGAAGCCAAAGAAACCCTAACCCATCAAATTGATAAAGTTTCATCAGAAATAGAGATGATAATATCTAATTGAAAGCCAATAAGTCTAAGTACCGAACGTATCGCTAAACCAAAGGAAGCACCCAAGGTTCAAGTATATCACCAAACAGATTAATAACCAGAAGGCAATATAATAAGTAAACGATGCATCCTTAGTAAGCATACCCAAGCGTTCCATATAGTATTGTTAACGCCAAAATTTGTTAAGATTCCTCAACGGATTCAGTTAAGGGAAGAGGTCAACAATCTGATAGAAATTTATTCAGAAGAGACCGAGTTCAAGAAGAAAACGTGAAGACCATGACATGACAGCTTAATTTATTTATTAATTAAGTATGGTTTAGTAATTTTCCTTCTTATCTTTAGAAAAGTATGTTTAGTGTCCGATGAAGACTTTATGATTTTTCTTTTATCTTTAAAAAGTTTGTGTCGTGTCCAATTAGGACTCATATCGGCCAGTGGGTATAAATATGTATACCCGGGGTCTTTATAAATCATCTCCACAGATCAATACAATTACTTTCGGCGCATCGTCACCCTAGTCTTCTAGGTTTTATTTCAACGAATTCTTGTTTTCGAGCATGAGCTACATCGATTGAGTTTGACCTCTGGCAAGAAGTGAGTTTCGTCATCTTCGTTTGCGCTGGCGTGGCTAGAACTTCCTCGGTTGAGTCCGATATTCTAATCGAGCCGACGTAAGTGTTGCCTATCTGGTATATCATTTCTATCTTTAGTTATATTACTGTTTATAGTCACATCGGTTTAGTTAGGACTTTCTCCATTATGTCCGATATTCTGATCCAGTTGATGTTTGTTTAAACATAATGTCACTTTAAATATATTTGTTATATCCATCACATTAGACAGATTTATCGGCTCATTGAGTATTAGATTATCATATACAATCTCGTGCTGCATCGGTTAAGTCCGACCTACTAGATTGTTATTGATAATTTAAGTCTTGTTAAGCCGATAGGTTTACGCTAATGTTTCATCGAAGGGTTAGCCGATCTTATCTGATGTGTTAAATTTTCCTTTAATGATTTTACTTCTTGGTTAAATTTAATATATGACCACTTTGATCGATGTCATATCGGTTGGTTTAATCTATCAGTCAATTATCAACCTTATGCTGCATCGGTTGGATCCGACCTGTGAGGTAGTGGTTGTAAGTTAGATTTATTTAAGTTAATAGACATCAATCATTGTTTCATCGGGGTTTCAACCGATGAGTTATCTGGACGTTGCATCGGCTTATAAAGATAATACAAGTTGGTTTTAGCCGATTACAGCAAATGTTTCATTGATTATTTAATCACATGGATTTAATGACATCAGATTTCCAGCCAATGTATGCTTTAACTATCAGATCAACATTTATTCTATCATACCAATATTTGTTGATTGGTCATTGCTTTACTACATTATTATCAGTTGATCGTCTTTATATCATTATTTATCTAAGTGTCCGAATCTATATCGGACATATAACCGATCGTTTCAAAACCCTATTGGCATCGGCTAGTATCGGCTATCGGCTATCGACCGTTGGCTATCAACAACTATTGGGAATCAGCTGACATCAACAACTATTGGATATTGGTTATCACGCTATCAGCCGATTTTACATCAGACTATCGGTTATCGGTTGACGCATATCTTTTGGATCGTTCAGCGGGACGCAGGCCATCGACACCGACCTGTTGGCCGATCAGCTTTACATTTTGTCAGTTGCAGGATCAAACTGACTGACATGTCCGCATCTCATCAATATTTCAGGACCTGCACTGGAGCTAAGCAATCTCCTAAACCATTATGTGTATCGACATAGTTCACGTCAACACAGACAACACAGACTTGGCACCATCGGCCGGGGCGCGGGGATTTTTCATCAACAAGTATGTTACGGGGAAAAATTAGAGAGCAACTAAGCAAAGTAGTTAAAAGGGGTATTGAACATAAAACTTAAAGCCGAACTTGAAATAGCTAAATAATAACAGGAGACAAGAATATGCCAAATGAGTGTATTAATATGCGTTCTATTTCAATCTCCAGGCAATATTTGTATCAAATTCCACCATCAGCACATTATCATGTAAGAAGGTGATAACATACCATTTAGAAGCCGCACACGGATGTCCCTTAAGTTCATGGTATGCATGCGGTCATTTCTGTCAGAAACAGCATGAGGATGCACAGGCTCATCATCCAAATCGTTCAAGCATGTGATATATTTCTTTACAGTAACCCAATCAGCAGGAGGACCAAGTTCCTCATCATCCCTAAGATCACCAAAAGCCTCCAATGCCTTGTTTAGCATTTCATATTTTGTATAATTCAATATGCGAAGCTGCAATAACAATAATGTTAGAATCTTTACCTGGAGTGTGAAGGGAATAACTTACTATATCATATACAACCTAAAAATCAACATGACAACAAGCAAAGAAAACCTATCCAGCTTGGAGCAGGTGATGGAAGAGGCTTTACAAACAATGGTAGTCAGTAAGAAAGGATCTGTGACTAACTTTTAAATTTATGCATGGTTCAACCACCTTTTCTAGGAGAAAAGTAGGGGAGTGCTCCACAGGAAAATATTATATAAAACAAGAAAGATTAAAAAAGAATTTACAAGTTCCAAAAGATCAGAAACTGCCCAGAAAAGCAGGAATAAGCTACAATCAGGGGCGTACCTACATGCATGTTCCTGGGTGCACATGACCCCAGATAGATTGTTCATCTCTAGCTGTTTTATGCCATGTAAATTACTATATTAGTTAATAGTTATTATCTCCATCCCAAAATATAAGGAGTTTTAGGCTTGGACACGTGTATTAAGAAAATAGGTGAAATTAAATGAAAGAAGGTTGTGATTGGTTGAGAAGGAAAAGTAGATAGGAAATGAATGGTGGAAGATTGTGATTGGTTAAGAAGTGAATGTATATGAAAAAGTTGTTATATTTTGAGACAAATCTTGAATGTTAAAAGTTGTTATATTTTGGGACATAGGGAGTAGATCATTAGTATGTATAGAACACCCAGTAATTTTTGTTCTGGGTTTGCCACTGGCTACAATTGCTAACCAAAAACAAAAACGTTGAACAGAAAGTTTGTTTGGAGAGGATGTTCACAGGTAGAAATTTGATTCTTTGATGCTGATGGCCATTAAAATTCTTGATAAGGATAATGAAAAATCAATCATTCCAGATAAAAATAATGGTTTTCAATGTTATGGGCAACGTGATCATAGTTATGTAGAAATGCAAAAATGAGAACCCTAAATATTTTAAAAAGCGTTGAACTTAAAGGTAGTAGACTAAAATATATGTCCCACGTAAAACCTTATTTGCCAACTCACTGATCAATACAAAGGAGATGGCAGATTGGTATCAACTAGAAATTGGAAGGTTTATAAAGCAGAGAAATCTATGGACAAGCAAAAAAAATTATACCAACAGAGAGAAAATCATAGAGCACAATTCATGAAGCTAACCTTTGTTGCTGCTAATCTGTCCATTCCAAGCAGATGCAACAAAAATTGTGTGGTAGAACCATTAAAAATCAATGTCAAAAACACGATGCCACCAGTGAAGAACACAAACTGCAAAGATGTAGCATTAGTAAAGGTAAAATCAAACATTTCAAACTTCTCCATAAAAAAAATAAGGCATACCATTGTTCCATCTACTGGTTTCAGATAGGGCTGAACTGCATCACTAGCACGCTAGTAAAAAAATGGGTAAAAGATTCAGAAACATTTATAGTATAATAATGAAATTATACAATGACAGAAGACAGTAAAAAGGTTGGCTGGTACAAGGATAATAACTTACCTTAACAGACAATGATAGAGACAGAGCAACAGCACCTCGCAGCCCTGCCCAAACAAGAATTGTGGCTTCTTTCAAGTCCAAACCATACCCAAAGTGGCGCAATAATGGATACAAAATAACAACAACTAATATCCGAGAAATTTGCACAAATACATAGAGCAGAAGAAGGAAGCCCCATGAAGCACCTGAAACAGTAATAGATAAAAAGAAATTAAAAAAATGCAAGCATAAATAAGAAATCCAGAATCAATCTTCTATTCAAGAAAGTTCATATCAGCAATTGCAAGGTATCTTTCAAGTCTGTGGTCTCTCCCTCCTCTAAAAGGAAGCAGCAGCTTCTAGCCATTCTCCTGGTTATCCTACATTTATCAATAGTGGTGGAAGGTTCTGGTCATCTGACCACAGACTTGAACTAGGCTTTTGTGGTTTCTTTATTGAAACATAAAAGGTAAATTTCCCAAGGTACATGAAGATAAATACCGTGCCTCTCGAAATGGACATTATTTTCTAGTACTCCATCTGCAATAACAACCCCACTGTGGGGAATTCACATGTAAGAAACATTATAACTGTATCTATATATAAATCATAGGATTACAACAAATAAAAGAAAGTAGTTTGGTTTCAGCCAGAAAGAAGAAAAAGGTCAGAGAATGTATCAAGAGCAAGGGTAGAAGAGCTTGACAATACCTCAATATAAATATAAGTGTGTTTGCTATATAAGCAACCATTTCCCTGAATACAAGAAAAGTATAATTCAATATAGACATGAAGCTCAAATTAGAACGTCTCAGAAAAGTAATTAAAAAAGAAATAGCTTTCCTACCTAATGTTGCCAATAATAACCCAATAATAACCATATTAGTTGTCAGTTAATGACGGGAATATCAGTGCACTATGTTTTGCCTTTCTTAAATTTTGGTTAGTTACTGTCTACAAAAACAAACCTGCTAAATGAGAAACTTCAGAGCATTGCCCATCAAGATAGGATCACATCAAACTACCTTCAAAAAGGTACATCAAGGGTCAGCCTTGAGCCCAAATTTTCCATAGTGATGGATAAATCAGAAGGGGCAAATAAGGAGATATCCTTGGTGTATGCTCCTGACTGGGGATCTTTGTATGGAAACTGGTCTGGAATGAGTAAACTAAACTTTGTGCTATTATTCATCCTCTTAGCCCTAGCCCTGATGATCTTCTGCAGCACTACATCCTTCGCTTCTAGCCTTGTTCTTTTACTTTGAAATCGGATATAATCTCTTATGATTATTCGCTCAAATCCTTTGTATTAGCTTCAGGATCTTGGTGAAATGAGTTGATCTGTGATGATGCTAATGGTGGGACACACCTGGGTCGTATCTTATGGCCAACTGAATAATGGACTGCATAATGGGGTATAATTTGATCTTAGAGCAGTGAATTAAGTTGCATGCCACTCCAGGGATTTTCTAATCTGCTTTCTTGTTGGTCTTCCACTTCCAAATTGGATTTACATCTCATTTTGCTGCAGATTTCTTACTAACATTGTTTAGGTGCAACCAGAAAAACAATAACGGCATGTAAGTAAGTGAAATGACTGGCCACTAAATCCAAAAAAAATAAACAATGCAGCACAGTACCTCTACAAGAGCACAAAAATTTAGTGTACGTGTAGGTAGCATGAACATTGAACAGCTTTACAGAACCGATGAAATGTTAAGATTGATCATGACTTGATAATATTAATATTTGTTAAAGTGACACTAATTGCTGGACATACCAGAAATGATGCAAGCTTTGCTGACTGTCACCCTTAAAAGCAGTTTTCGCAAAAGCGGCATAGAACCTGGACATATGACGTGTCAATATTGCATGGTATTAATGGATACACAAAGTAGGTTCCCAACAAAAGTTTTACTAACATTCCCAATGTCATGACGGTCAAAACACCAGAGACCTCCAGTGCATCTTGTGCCTGATTTAACCACATTAGTAAATGAGAAGCCTCCAAGAAACTAGAAGGGAAGTAAACACTTCTTATTAAGTGGCATAGTTTTATCCAAAACACAAACGAATTCCTATTGCGGAAAGTATGAGAAAAACCAGTTCATGATGCATACTTGCACAGGTGACCAAACAAGCTAACACTAATCAGGGGTACTGATATGTTAAAGCCATATGTGCAAATGCTCACAGAAAAATATACATGATTGACATATTATGTGGAACTGAAAGATGGTACTAAAGGGTATGCAGTCAGTAGCTACAAAAATATGGAAAGAAGACAAACTGATTGGACTAGTAAAAATTATGATTGATCCATTTATAGGCATATAGTAATGTACAGACATGTGCCCTTACATTTCTTAGTATATGCTCATTTTACAACCTATGTTCAAATAATTTCTGCATAGATCCATTCACCTATCTAAAGCTTTACCCATCATCGCCCAAGTTATTAGAAGTATAAATCAGAGATGCCATCAGTAGTAACCCTCAATAATAATAATATTTGATCAAATCATTTGCTGCCCTGTAATTGCATATGCACATTTGAAGAAACCATGAATCCCTGAGCAATTATGCATCTTTAAATATGTCATAGATACTCAAGCTATATGTGCATGTAGCAACTAGCACTGTTTGGCAGTAAAATGGCATCTCTAGCAAAATTGCAAAAAATGCTATTATGAAATGTAACTATAGGATATGAAACACAACTTATTCTGTTTGCTGCAACATAGTTCAAGTAACTTAACCAGCAATTCCCTTCTGAAGAAAAGAACAGGTGGAGAAGGTTGGTTGTGTTCGTTATCTTACAGTGAAGAAAGCAATGTAGCTGACAGCAAGAGTAAGCGCAATCTCTATGATTGTATCATTAAAAATAAAGCCCAGCCACAGCACTGATGCAATTCCAAAAGCAAGGCCCAGAGCAACACTGATAAAAGAAGATACAGAAAGTATTAGAGCTTAAAAGCACTATAGCATTATTATTTATTATCCAGTCTGAGATTTAACATTTAAAGAATATTTCACATACGCTCCAAGTGAAACTTCTGACAAGAACTTTATTATTGATCCTGCATTGAAGGTTCTTCCAAGCACCATCCGATAGAATAACTGATAGACAACAATAGCAGTCCTGTATAATATGTGGTAAATTAGGGTGAGCAGCAGGCAATATCACAGAATATTATAATGTTTTAGTGCTCTTTTCAAGCACCCATTATCCTGCTATGTAGCTGATGTATACAATGACAGATACAGCATTAGTCAAGAGTGCCTTACAACTGCAGATAAAAGTCAGGTCATGTTATAATAGTTAGCTAAATACATGATTCCTGATTTTAACTTCCATCAAGAAATAAAAGGGAATGCAATTCTAATATGACCATAAAAACTATAGTAACTTGTGTTTCCAGGTCTCCATAATATATCAGACTACAGTCTTCTTATTTTGGGGGAATAACAATCTTAGCATTATGTAACAGAATCTCTCACTGCAGGATGAGCAAAGATAGCATGAACTGTATCTTCAGAAATTTTGAAATAGAAAAACACAACAGAAAAATGAAGTTCAAACACATGGGATGAATCTCATAAAAAAATTGTTCAATGTTAAGAGTAGGTAAATGATAGTTTTAGTGTAGAAATTTTCTCCGAGTAGTAACCAGACAAATCAAACTTTTGCATGGTTCATATTATCCCTGGTAGAAGAGGCAGAGGCGCAGCAAGGGAAGATGTGTTCTAGGGGATCAAAGAATGAACCAGTAGAGAGGCATATTAGCGTACCCATCATTCATTAAAGATTCTCCCTCAATTATGGTACTAAGCTTTTTACTTGCGCCAAGTTCTTTTAGCAGTGCAACAACAGCAACGGGGTCAGTTGCACTAAGCAATCCACCAAGCAACAATGATGTTTTCCAGTTCCAGTTGTATGGAAAAGTGAGCTGCGACACATGAACTAGATAGCATCAGGACATGTTAAAAATTAATAATAATAATAATAATAATAATAATAATAATAATAATAATAAATAAAAGAAAACTAGTTATGTATGTACATACCTTTAGAGCAGAGCCTAGGAAAAAGTTGATATTATCACACCAGGTCCAGCAAGTAACACCATTTGTGCCATACATTTCTGGAAAGCATTTTAATACAAAACAATCAGTAGCCATATATGCATCTGAAATGCTTTTTAAACAGAAAATTTGCAGTCAACAGAAAATAGTCGCATGGCATCACATATGAAGAAAGAAAGAAAGGAAAAAAACATAGTACCTTGATTTGGTGTACTTCCATGGAAAACGAACTTTCAAAGAGAAGAGCGGGTAGAAAAACAGCCAGAAGAAGATCAGGATTAATGTTAGCCCCTGAAATTAAATTTAGGAGTATTAATTAATTAATTAGCCTATAATAAAAAAGTGAGTAAGTAATTGAATCGAAGAAGAAGAAGAAGAAGAAGAATTTACAGATACGAATGCCGGCTCCGAGTTTGCCCAGGCTATGTTTTGTGCCGAATTCTGAATGTTGAAGATAAAAACAGGTAGGGTGAGACTGAGGGAGAGGAGAAGACTAGGTGAGAGAGAGAGAGAGAATTAGACAGACCGAGCGATCCGAGGGCGACGCCGAGGACGAGGAGGGCGACGGTGTAGGGGACGCGGGTGCCGCGGAGGAGGTGGCGGGAGGCGATGCCGAGGACGAGGGAGACCCCGACGAAGAGCACGGCGTCATCAGGCTCCGCCTCGGGAGTGTCCATGGATTACTGAGGAAGTGGAAAAGGAAGATAAAGAAAAGCAAAGCAGTTAGGGCGCAACTAGGGTCTAGGGAGGAGAAGGAGATCGATGACACCAAACAAGGGGAAATCCAACGCAAGGAAGAAGAAGAAGCTCCCTTTCCTTTTGTTTTTTACTTGCTTTTCTGTTAGCCTTTTTTTTTTCTTTTTTCTTTCATTTTGGCTTTGGATCCTCTGTGCACAGCAGGGTGTAGCTTTCATGGTTTATTTGGCCTTTTGCAACTCCCCCATTTATTATAAGCATATTTACTTTTAAAAAAACTTCGTATATAAAAGCTTCTTTAAGATATCCAAAACTTACAAATTTATAATAATTAGTAATCAATTAGTCACGATGCTATTGACCTGTTTCACTTGAAGTGCCATGAAAAATCCTACTTCAACCGCCTTTCTCTGTTGTGTCAAAACAGATAAATTCATTGTATGGCCGGATAGCCTGGTTTTACATGTTTTACATGGTGTTGTGGGTAGTATTAAGATCCTTTTGTAACAACAGAGAACGGATTTTCCTCTTCAGGTTCACAAGTAAACTGCACTTTTAGCAGCCCTGTACTTGCTTGATCTCTGATCTAATCTTATTTGACCAAGGAAGGAGGACAAATACATGAAGATTATTTGAGCCGCTGGTAGAATAGAAAAAGAATCAGATCGGCATCTGTATGACTGTATCTGTAGGCACATTATTGTCATGTGCTGTGTTGATGCTAGATACTCGTACAACATCGTCTGCAGGCATTATGCCAATACAAAATACAACCCCTGGCTAATTAAAAAACTAATACCACTAGCAATCAGTACCCTATATATGACGAGATATGTTTGACCGAATGCTGTGTACGTTGCTCAGTTTGTAGGTAGCGCTGTCTTGTCTGCCCGCCCATTTAAGGTCGTGTTTGAAATTGACAAGACGATGACGATTACGATTAATAAACTTTTTAATTATTATAAATTAAAAAATAAGTTTATTTGATATTTTATTTATCCGCTTGAAAAGTCGGAAAAATAAAAAAAATCTGTATTCATTAAAGAACACCACCTAACTTCCTTCCGCCATCACGCACCTGATCAACGATCTGATAAGACGCCAACCGTGCTAAGTAATTAATTTTACAAGTTTAGTGCCGTCTACTAGAGTTATCTAACTTATCTTTTGTTTGTTTCTTCCTTTAGATGTTAGGTAAACTGCTATTGACTTTTTCATACGACGTTTTATTATTTATTTTATTCAAAAGTTATATAAATATCACTTTTTTAATATGTTTTATCACTATAGGATCATTTATTTTTTAAGATACGTTTTATCGTTAAATGAAGATTTTTTAAATTATGATTCATACTTCAGCATATTTACTTTATTTTTTAAAAATAATATAAATGATCAAACGTTATTTTAAAAATCAACGATATCATCTATTAAATTTGTTTTTTATTTGCTATAGATGTGTTGACATGATTTTGAGAGAAATCCGTCGAATTCTTGACTACTACTGTTTAATATCCTTTGAGGTTCATATGCTTTAATGGGCCAGATGATACCCGCACCCGCACATGGACCTTGCAACACAAGAGATGATGTAAAATCAAGAGGACTGAATTAGGCTTCTCTACCGAGCTATTTCGATTGACATGGAAAACACAATGTAGCGCATAATTATAAATTTAAAAATAAATCTGTTTGATTTTTTAATAATCTTCTATGTAGATTTTGTAAAACACGTGTGGTTTAGAAGTTTTAAAAGCGGCTCTCGATAAACGAGCGAGTAGAACGAGGCCTAGTGGATCATTGAGATTTCTTGGTGGGCTGATAACTTATCGAATTTTTATGATTTTTATAGTGTAGCTTTTTAAAATTGACAATGTCATATGTTAAAGTTATAATACATAAGTTTCTTCCATCGAATAAAATCCAACAAACACTTGTTGATGCATTGGCGCATTGCTAGCGTGAAATTCATGGAAAGATGTGGCAGTACACTTATAGGTAGTTACCTATATAACATTAATTCAACTTTTAAAAAACTATAGTATAATATACTATATACTTTAACAATAACATCCAATAATAACATGTAATATAATAAAGATATGTAACTTATCCTCATCATAAAAAAGCAGTCGCATCCTCGTCTATAAAAAAGCACGGCAAGTGCATATCTAATATAGAAAGATCGAAAGATATGACTGAAACCTTTATGAACTGTTTATGAAATATATTTATAATCGATGAATAATTAATGAGACAAATTTAAAAAATCTAATTACGTTAAGATTTAACGATGTAATGTTATAGTAAATATTTATTCATCATGTATTAATTAGATTTAATAAATTTATCTCGTGAATTATTATTCGATTCTAGTTCTTGATGTCCAAAACACCCCGTAAAAGATATATCGTCGAACGTTTTTCAATAATTTTGTTCTTTTTCTTTTTTATTGAGAGAAATCACAAGTCCGTCCTGGCCTTTTCATCATCAAAAGGGAAAAAGGAACGTCAAGGAGGAATCGAAAAAAAAATTGGTGCGGACGGGAAGCAAACCCAGCCCGTGCAGCCCCGACAGCGGAATAGCCAATCAGGGCAATCCGATCTGGAACTGTGTTGCCGATTCCCGCAAGCCGACGTCGATTCCTCCACACCGATGAACAGCGTGCAACGTAGCAGCGCTCTACCGGTATCCACATGTCCGGGGACGTAACGCCGAACACTGTGTGCTAGCACGCGATGCAAGGCTAGGGTTTGGCTAGAAAGTGGGGAGGGTTCCGTGGAGTTTGATCTCGACGACTTCTGTTGCGGATTCGGTTTAAAGCGATCCAACTGATGTGTCGCAGCTCTCCACCCCTCCCTCCTTTATATAGAGTTGGCCGACTAGGACTAGTGGCCGATCAGGACTCTATTTTGAATCGGATCCTATCCGAATCTCACAGAGTTGGCCGCCCATACGTCGTAAGATCATAGGACTATATCCGATCGAATCCCTATCCGATCGAGCCGTATCCGAGTCCAACTCGAATATCTATTCTATCCCCTTAAGCGTGCGACCCAGTAGGTTGGTATACATGGTTTCGGCTATAGTCTAACTTAGCCGATCGTCGGCTCGAGTCCAACTCAGCCGACCCGTCAATAGCGGCGCCTAGCAGCACATATTGACACCATAGTATACAAGAATATAATATCGGCTCTGAACCTGTAATGTGTACACAAATCCCTTTGCCTCACGATACCAGTTAAGCTATAGGCAAGATGTGTGTTATCCCTTCAATAGCTTAACCATTCACTCGAATCGTATTGGATTATCTGTCTGTTGATTGACTCCTCAATCAACTTAGCATGGCCATGCATTTCCATAATCCATTACCTCGAGGGGCCCAGAGATATCTCTCCAAAGGAGGGGCAAATTCCATCTTGATCACTCACATCCACTCCATGTTTCATAGCAAACCCGAAAACTACCTTTATAACTACCCAGTTACGGAATAGCGTTTGGTAGTCCCAAAGTAGGCTACTACACATGTCGGAATCCATGGTGATCTCAGGTCTAAGGACTTTATACCAACACTACCTGAGACCAACTAATGGCACATTAATTCCTGTAGTGTCTCATGGTGGGTCTATCCAACAATGTGTTCTCCAACACATGTGTCCATGTTTATTGATTTGGTATCTCCATACCCATGATCTATGAGACATGATCATCAATCAATAAACATACCGATCTTAGAATCATATTTGTTCCAACAATATGACATATGATCAGGGATCATTTAGAAATAGATTCATACATAAAGAGTCTCATAAATAAGTCACGTACTTATTGATCAATACAAGATGTCTATTTCATGGAACTGAATAACACTTTATTCATAAATATATAAACATTGACGTGATATCCAACATCTCCATGTTGCCTCTAGGGCATATCACTAACAATTAGAACTCCATTTTCACCTCTATTTCTAATAGATGATCTCTATAAATTATCGTTGGATGAACTCATTAGATGAACTCGTCATGAATTGGAGTCAAGAGAACGAAGTGATTGGTGATGGTGGTTTTGGAGTCGAAAAAGAGCAGCCATCACAGGTACGGTCATTGCATATTCTTGTATATTGCATATATAAACATCGCTTGTCACTCATATATATTGATACGATCATGCAGAAGGTACCTGAAGTTGGAATAAATTTTGCTTCAGAGGAAGAAGCCTATGAGATGTATAACAGTTATGCCGGTAAGGGTTCAATGTCAGAAGAGGCAGTGCAAAGCGTCGAGTGGATCGTAGTATATACCAGAAACATTTTCTTTGCAGTTGTGAAGGATATCGGCAAACCGAGTCATCGAAAGACACTACAAGAATGGGTTGCGGTGCTCGTTGTCAGTTTAGTGTCAGCAGAGAGGGGATTTGGACAGTGCAAAAAATTATAACTGAACATAATCATTATCTTGCTAGTCCAAATAAGACACACAAGTTGAGATCCCAGCGACGTGTCACTGAAGCAGACAGTCAGATACAAGAAGCCGGGATGAAGCCATCCCAGGTGTATGAGTTCATGAAGCAATTTTATGGAGGGGCCGATAAAGTGCCATTCGCAAAAATGGATTGCAATAACGAGATTGGACACGAACGCAGAAAGTACTTAGAAGCCAACGATGCACAGACACTTGTAGATTACCTGACAAATAAGCAATCACAGGATCCTACATTTTTTTATGTTGTTCAGGTGGATAAGAAAAGTGGCCAGCTAGCAAATTTTTTCGGCGGATGGTCAATCTATTATGGACTACAAATGCTTTGGTGATGTTGTATCATTTAACACTACATTTCAGACTAATAAGTTTGAAATGCCATTTGCTGCATTCATCGGAACCAACCATCACAAGCAGACTATCATTTTTGGGGTTGCTTTGTTGTTTGATGAGACCATACCAACATTTGTTTGGTTGTTTGAAACATTCCTGAAAGCAATGTCAGGCAAGCATCCAATGACAATTTTCACTGATCAAGACCAAGCCATGGCTGGAGCAATTGCCTATGTATTCCTAAATACAAGCCATCGCCTTTGTATTTGGCACATTTACGTAAATGCTGCTAAACATCTCGGTCATGTAATTCATGAGTCAGATAACAAGTTTCTACCTGATTTTAAAAGATGTGTGTACGAGGATAGATCGGAAGATTACTTCATAGAGAAGTGGAATGAGTTGTTATCTAAATATAAGCTGGAGGATAACTCTTGGATGGAAAAACTATATTACTTGAGGGCAAAGTGGGCAGCTGTGTATCGTGACGCTTTTACCACGGATATGACATCGACTCAAAGGAGTGAAGGCATGAACAATGTGTTTAAGAATAGGTTTCGCAGGAAACTCGAACTTTCGGAACTCCTTGCGGAATGTGATAAGGTTTTATTTAGTCTTCGTGAAAATGAGTTGGATGCTGACTTTCATTCACGCCGAAAGGATGTAGTTACTTACAGCTCAGATTTACCCATGCTAAAGACCGAAGCGGAATCATACACTAGAAGAATGTATTCTGAGTTTGAGGATGAATTTAAAAAACAATTTACATTGTCTTGTAAATTGATGCACACTGAAGGGACCAACTTGACATTCTTTGTGACATACATGCAGTCTGAGCGTAGAGCAACAGTAGTGTTCAACAGTGCAGATTGTACCATTACATGTTCTTGCCGGAAGTTTGAAGCCATAGGTAAGTATATGCATTTCAATTTGTAATATAATTTCTTATATTCTTTGTTGATCATCGAATCCATATCGTTTAGGTCTATTGTGCAAGCATGCCCTTCGAGTCTTCAATATCAATGGAGTGTATACTTTGCCATCGGAATATATTCTGAAGAGATGGACAAAATATGCAAAAAGGGGATTTTACATCGATAAAAAGGAAGTGCGCAGGAAGATTTGAAAACACGTGCTACACTTATCTCTCGGAAGGCCACATCCATCGCATTGAAGTGTTCCAAGTCAAAAGAGCTTCTCGATGATTTGGAGAAAGCCATAGAGAAGTTAGATTTGGAAGCAGAAAGTTCGCTAAGTGGGTTGCAAGAAAAGTCAAAACAGGTTCAGCTAATTCCAAATGAATGTGACACGAGATCGTTGAATGGTGCAATATCTTTTAGAGTTCCTGAGGTGGTGAAAGGCTCAAAGAGTGCACGGTTCAAAAATGTGGTTGAGAAGAAGACAACAAGGACAAAGAAGAAAAGCGTTAACAAGAAAGGTACTAATCCTACCCGAACTTACCTTATGGTTGCTTCTTTAATAAATTTGTTATGTTCTGTTTTTGTAGGAGAGGATCCAAAAACTGCTGTTGAAAATGTAGATGGTGGTGTTGATCCACTTGCTGCATCCCCTTTCCATGGTGGAGATGATAATGTTGTACTAAATCCGTTGATTCCACAATTTAATATGATTGGGAATTCATCCATTTCTGTCCCATATATGCAAGGAGGATATACAAGTTTGTTATTTGGAGTTGATCAAGACGCCACATTGCAGTTAGCAGTTAGGAAATTAGATTTCGCTGGAGGGTCCAATCATGCCAACATGTAACCAGTCTTCAGGAATCAAGCCTTTTAGTTTTTTTATATGGTCTCTTATGGTGTGTTGTTTAAATTTCTATCAGGCCTCAATGTTCAATGGTAGCTCTTAAAAATGATTGGTCAGATCTTGTGTTTAATGGTAAATGTGATCAGCAAATGTCAATCTTGCTTTAGTTATATTCAGATTTTTTTTGGGAGGGGGGTAAAGTTCAGCCTAGAAGGAAAGATAATCTAGTTAATTACTAGCTAGGAAACAATGTGTGTTACTAAGCTAATGCATAAAACAAGCAGCTGTAAGAGGACTAAAGAATGTGCTTCTAGCAATGTGATATTACTAACCCACCAAATCAGGACTAAAGAAACTTTGCAACTTGGAAGAAAATGGTAGCACAATATTGTGGGGGCTTCCCCTGCAGTACTTTGGTCCAAAAAAAAGTAACTCCCCTACCAATTAGCAAGAGTTCCAAACCAATTCTGGCCATTATTTAGCACAACAGTTGCTTTGGTGCTGCATATGGTTACATCACATGTATAACTTCATGTTCTTGCAACTAGCACAACATACTTAGAGGAAGAGTAGCTACAGTACATCTCACCTTTTTTATGGACTGATCAGGAGCTTCCATATAACCAATACAGAACACATATTTCCGGTGCTGATTTTAAATTAAAAATCTTGTCCAAAAAACATCTCTATACTCAGTTTGATATTTCTGATAAACCAATTAGTCGAAATGATCATTGAAGTTTTACAGCAACAGAATTTATTACATCCCTGCATCCACAGGCAGGTTTCTTACACATTTTGATATGCCATGCACACAAGCAGGTTTCCTACACAATTTGATATGTTAATTATACACAGGCAGCCTACAAAATGAGCCTACACAATACACAGGCAGCCTACAAAATGAGCCTACACAATTCAATTCTTGCAAAAATTGTATCTTCAGTCCTCTTCAGTCCATCTTCAGTCAAGACAACGTCTCTCCAAAAAAGAGTGTATTCTCATTTGAAAGCAAGCAGATTCGATCGAAAAGTCCAAAAACTTCTGTACTGCTTTGATACATTGTGAAGATGACCGTGCATCCTGTGCTTGCAAGTTTCTTCAATGTTACCATCAGTAGAAGTGCAGAAACACTGCATCAAAAGAAGCAAAAACACGGTTGCAGTTTTAACTCTACAGCTGTACATATGCAAAGACAACATCAACAGATGACTGGTGGACGCTATTAATCTATCAAATAGGATTGTAATGATTGTCATATTAACATGCACACTACATGAAAGTCAGACATTCTCATGCATATAGAAATAGTTCAAGCTGGCAATTTTTATTTTCTTCAGATTGTGATACACAAAGATATGAGAGCAAGCAATAGTTACTTTGATTCATATGAGCTTGTCAGCATAGTCACCTAAGGACATGGCTGCAATGACATCTTCAACCATGGAGTTTTTTGAGGAGAATAGGCCCGGAAGCTGCAAGTGCGTGGAGTAGTATAGCATCTCCCGGACTGTGAAGAGTCGATTAGCATATCGTCTCGAGCAACATAACCCTACAAGTCTCCAACAGAAGCCATAAACAGAGGAAGAACAAGAGCTGAGCAGGGGAATAAAAGGGACCGCTGCAGCAGCGCCGCGACCCACAGCTCGACGACAAGAGGAGGATGTGGCGGCGGAGGCTGTGAGGAGGGCGAAGAGGGGCGAGGTGGGCGGCGGTGGCGGGAAGGGCGGAGAGGGGCGCGGTGGCGACGGGGAGGGCGGAGGGGAAGGCGGCAGGACAGAGGGGGCGGCGAGGTGGCGGCGGAGAGGACGGCGGGGGCCGAGGCGCCGGCGGAGAGGGGGGCGGGGGCCGAGGCGCCGGTGGAGAGGAGGATACGACGCCGCGAGGGAGAGGAGGATGCGGCGGCACAATTGGGGGAGGGGAGGGAACCGCGCCGCGTGAGATTACCTGATCCGGAGCTGGGCTGGATGAGCGAGCGCGTGTAGAGAGGAAAAAAGAGCCGAGCCGTGCCAGGCGCAGCTGGAGAAGCACGGATGGGGAGGGAGCCGATCTGATCCGCGCGTGGCCGTCGGATAGGCGCCTTGTCCACGCGTCGTGCATCCGAGTCGGGGCTGCACGACGCTGGGTTTGCATCCCGTCCGCACCAAATTTTTTTCCGAGGAATCGGTAGGATTGGTTGGATGGGTGGTGGCCACTTGGACACGTAGCCGGCGCCCCACGGCCACAGGTCGAGGAGAGGAAAGTACTACGCAGAGCACCACTCAGGTCAGGTCTCTGCAATGCAAACGCAAATTTCGCCATGGCCACCACTACCACCATGGGCGGCCTCCACCAACTAATAAGCATGAGCAGCAGCTGCAGCCGGAGAACCTTCGCCGCCTCCATGCCGCCGCAGCGACCAAGACCGATAGCCGTCCGCATGAGCAGCAGCAGCAGCAGCAGCTCGTTGTCTAGCGCCGGTGCCGCCGGCGTAACCAAGAGCCAGAGCCAAAGGCAGAGGCAGGTCAAGCTGACTTACCTGGAGATCAACAGCTGGCTGTGGGAGGTGGGCGGCTCGCGCATCCTGGTCGATCCCATCCTCGCCGGCAACCTCGACTTCGGCGCGCCATGGCTATTCGACGCCGCCAAGAAGCGCCTCAAGAACATCGTCGTCCAAGATGTGCTGCAGCCTCCGGGGCTCGACCTGCTCCTCATCACGCAGAGCCTCGACGACCACTGCCACGCGCGCACCCTGGCCCAGCTCGCCGCCGCCGCCCCCGACCTGCCCGTTGTCACCACCCCCAACGCGCGCCCCGTCCTCGCCGCGCTGCCCACCCTCTTCCGCAACGTCACATACCTGGAGCCCGGCCAATCCACCAGCTGCAACGGCGGCGTCCGCATACTAGCCACCCCTGGCCCCGTGCTCGGGCCCCCATGGCAGCGCCCGGAGAACGGCTACATCATCTTCCTCGCAGACGAACAACAAGAAGAAGACGCTCCGGGCCTTGTGTACTACGAGCCGCACTGCGTGTACGACCGCTCCTTCCTGGAGAAGGAGGCGCTGCGTGCCTTCGTGGTAATCACGCCCGTCGTGAAGCAGCTCCTCCCCGCCAACTTCACCCTCGTCGCCGGGCAGGAGGACGCCGTCGGGCTGGCCAGCCTGCTGCGGGCAAGGTACGTGGTCCCAATGAGCAACGGCGAAGTAGACGCCAAGGGCCTCCTCACCGCCGTCCTCGCCACGGAGGGCACGGTGGAGGCCTTTAAGGCCATGCTGGCCAAGACGCTCCCGGAGGCTCAGGTGCTCCACCCAACACCCGGCGTCCCACTCCACCTCCACCTTCCTTGATAATTCCATGCCTTCCTCCATTTCCTCTACATACGTTATATACACAACCAACACAGGAGGCTGTAGCTGTGTGTGTGTATCACAATGGACTTTCAACTGATGATCCCACGTATATGTAAGCTCAGTGTGACATAGATGATCGCGAATCAAAGTACCTTAACCAAACAATAGATGCAGTGAACCATAAATTTTACGACAAAAACACAGCGTCAATCAATAATAATTACTGTTGAGGATGATTATAAACGTATCTTACAAACGTCATCTTTTCCGTATGGCTTACGAGAGCACGTATACAAATACTCATAATAAGAAAAGACATAGAGTCCTACTAAGAAATATATTGTATGCCTAAATTTTGATAACATATTTAACAATCTTTACCTTGAGATGAATTTTTTTTCTCTTGTAGCATAAAAATCATCGATTATCAAAAATACCTCATGTAGGTAAAATTATCGTCCGAAGATTCTTGTTGATCAACTATATTAACATAGGAACGACAGACCTAACTTTCTGCGAGATTTTGGCTTCTCGAACTTGGCTTTCTTAAGCCATAGCCTTTTGAAGTAATTGGCTTACATCTAACAAAGTATGACCATCTAGCTTTTCTTTTAAATATTCAAGTAAACCAGAATAAGCCAAATCTATCAAGTCCTTATCAAAAAGTGTTAAACTATAACATCGGTTTATTGTGTCTCTAAATTTTCTAATGTATTTAGAAACAGGCACATTATACTTTTGTTTAACCGATGTTAAGTGCGATAAGTTTAATTCAGTCTCACCACTAAAGAAGTAATCATGAATTTTTTGTTCTAAGAGACCAAACATGAATAGAGTTGGGTGCAAGTGAAATAAACGTAAATGCAACATCAGATAAAGACAAGAAAAAGGCTAAGTTTCAAAATACTACTAGCACTAGCTTCTCCACATTGTATAATAAATTGGTCGATATGCTCTAAAGTAGACCAGCCATCTTCTCCAGTGAATTTGACAAAATCAGGCACTCTAAGCCCTTGAGGATATAGAACATTATCATAATGGTCGAGACAGGGTTTTTGATATGTACGCTTTTTAACCATAGTATCTATGCCGAAAGCGGTTTTGAAAGCTTCGGCAATCTCATCGCTAAGACTCTTGGATTTTGTTTGTGTGCCATTGACTACAAGCTTCAACAAGACTCTTTGTTGATTTGCCGAATTCTGAGGTGCTACAAAGGGAGAATTAGGGACAAAAACAACAAAAGGTGTTAAAGCTTGCTCTGAAACATAGCTGCTAGCCATAGGATAAGTAGGAACGACCAAAACAGGAGCCGATTCTACAAAAGATGTCAGGAGAGATCTGACCGACGGTGCCTCTCCGGTCGGATCGGTCGATATCTCCAGTCAGATCGACGATATTACACCGGTCTAATCGACTGATGCATCCAGTCGGACCAGCAGTAACACACTGGTCGGACCGACGTATGGTGTCGCAAGGTTGAATCTAGGATCTATTGTACCGAGGGAATTATAGGTATTATTCATCGGCCAATTCTGCTATATAGGAAATTTAGGTATATGAAAATTTGATGGAATACCATACATATATTCGTTGTAATATGAAATAGATGCATCACCTAGAAACCAACTATTTAGCCGATTCTCTAACTCACTCATGTGAGCATTTAAGGTTTTTTCCAAGTAGCACTAAAGGTTTTCTCAAAGGTAGTAATAAAAGAAATAAACTGATTGTTTAAACTAGCAATAACAACACTGTCTATATATTTGAGCAGTTTCAGATGCATGAACAGTGGCATTGCTAAAATCGATTGTTACCCTGGATTTTTTGTCGATGGGCAATGTGAATTCCCTTGTTTGATGACGCCTTGTCTTGTCTTTCGGTAGCATGAAGCCATCTTTCGCCGTAGATCTTTGTCACGCCCAGAAATTCACACCAGAATTTCTACAGCTAATTTGTGCATTACATCCTCGTCCAGGAATCAGCCGAGGTACACAAACCGACGTTATTGATAATACAGAATCCTCGTCTTAGAAACAATATAAAAGAGTTACATAAATGCAGCGGAAAAGAAAATAAAACTGACTTAAGCGAAACTTGACACGAGCGAAGCGGAACACCAACACCACGGCTAAACCTTGACGAGAACAAGCCTACACCTCCTGGAGACCTCGCTCTCAACCTCGGCACCGAAGGGAAAAGAAGCAAGACCGAGTACAACCACCGTACTCAACAAGTCACACCGAAAAGGGACATGATGCAAGATAAATAACAAGGAAAGGTCAAGGGCTCAATTTGCATAAACAAAGCATTTGCGAGAATACGTAATGATATTTCAAGACAGTAAAACAAGAGTAACATTTAAGCAAGTATTAAATAAACACCGTCCAACGCTCAAACCACGTTGCAACAGCCCATCCATCCACCCGCACTAGTCATAATCCAACATTTCATGCGAATAAAGAAAAATGAGACTAATCAAGGTGAATCGGTCGATCGCCCGTAACCGTGGGCACGGCTATTCGAATAGTTTTTACTCGATCGAGGTGTACAATCAGTACCCACAAGACACAATCCCACAACACGTTAGCCGTGCGCGTGCACCACCACGGTGCCCTGAAAGGAATTGTGACAGACCCTTCACATAACTCCCTCTAATCAATCGTACCACACCAAGGTTTCGCCCCCATTCCCATCGGCAACGGGCAGCCCCTCTAGTGCCGCGGTGAATCCTAAGCCGATCAACCCTTAAAACCGGGCCGACCCAACTCCATCACGCTCACCCTCCCCGGGATACGTTAACTAGAGACAGCTATGCTACAAGCCCAGCCATTACCCATGCTGGCTTGTGGTATGCACGGCATTTCTTCCAGGGTTTCCCGTGAACCGGTCCTTAATCGTCATGAGCACGCTAACCAAAGTCTAACCATGTGCTCACGACCCACCTTTCTTATAATTCAGTATTATTAAGAACCAAAGTCATATCTTAATATCATCGGAAGATCCACTTTAGAAATAAACCTGATTAGTGTGATTCCCTTAAGTGAGCTAGTTGCACTAAGCATGACTAAGCAACCTTAAATTATCATCTAGTCACATTGGATCCCAAGTTATCAATGGTATAGGGTAAACAATCCTATGGTTGAGTACAATAGGTATAATCATCCCATAAAATGACATTCTAAAACATATGCAGTATTTGAACGAAAAAGAGATATTTACATAAAATAGGTACAATATGGTCAATGTAAGGTATGACTTGCCTTGCTCGGAGCGAGGAACCTCGGCGACTACTTCGAAGAGAACGGGCTCGCGGAAAACTCGGGATCTACACGACAAACAAAGCACTCAACAAACACCCTAAAAGTCTACGAAACAGCACTGAAAAGTATTTTTAATGGATTCTTGACATTTTTCTGGATTTAATGAAGTTTGAATGGACTAAAACGGAGTTCGGATTCAAAAGATATGAATTTTAGAAGTTTAATTGCGATTTTTAAACTAAACGAAAAGATTAAATTATTTATTGCGCAATTAAGTCCCCGGTGACGTCACCCTTGCGCGGCATGTGGTCGACGCAGATGACGTCAGCGGTCGGCGTCGCCCTAGGGTCGCGTCGGCGCTCAGCTAGCCGCGGCGCGGCGCGGCGGCGGATTGCTTGCCACGTGGCGCAATCCGAGCGGTCGGATTGGCGGCGACGTGGCGCGATCGGGCGGCCGGATGGCGGCGATCGGGCAGCGCAAATCCATCGCGATCGGACGGCGCGATCCGTCCGATCCGCAAGATCGGACGGCACGGGCGGCGCTAGGGTTAGGGTTAGGGTTAGGGCGCGGCGGCGGCCGTTGCGTGCGCGGGCGACGACCATCCAGCGGCGGCGGGCGGCGGACGACCGACGGACGGCGCGGACCGGCGGCGACAACCCGACTAGCGGCGGCGTGCGCGCGAAAGGAAAAAGGACGCAAACGAAACAAAAAGGAGCCCGAGGATGGCGGCGAGCTCACGGCGGACGAACGACGGAGAACGGCGGCGACACGGGCTAGAAACCTCGACGAATCAAAGGGAAACGAGGCGGAGCTCGGGGTTTTATAGGGAAGAGGAGGCGAAAGCGGGCACGAAGCGACGGGAAAAGGTCGCCGGAAAACTCGGACTCGGAGAGAGAGAGGGAAGATACGGCGGCCGTTTCGGGCGGCGGCGGCCGTTCGGTGCGCGAAGTGCGGGCACGGGTGCGGCGGCACGGGCGGAGCCGGCGTGGGGCCAGCGCGCGCGAGAGCGGAAATGGCCGGGTAAGCGGCGGGCGGCGCGGCTATGGCGCGGCGGCGGTGGGCGCCGGCCGGGCGCGGGAAGCGGCTCCGATAGGTGGGGCCCACGTCGGTGGCCGCGCGCTGAGACGCGAAGCCGGACTTGCGCGGCGCGGCGGGACCGTGGGCTTCGGCCACGTCCGGGGAAGGAGCGCGCGCGCGGGAGGTGGCCGTCGGCCAGATTAGGGCGCCAGGCGGGAAAGGGAGGCCGTACGGCGTACGGAAAAAAGGAGAAAAAGAAAAAAAGAAAAAGAAAAAGAAAAAGGGACTTAATTAAATTCATGTTTTCTTATTTAATTGATTAAAAATACTTAGGGTGCTCTAAAAATTCCAAAAAATCTCGTTAGCGTATTTTGACATGAAGAATTCAAGAAAAATCCTATCATGTCATTTCCATTTATTAATTGTATTTTAAAATTATAGGTTGACTCCAGGTTAATTTCGAAATTCCGATTATTTGGGTAAATTATTTTTAAATGAATTAGGGAAAAACCCGGGATGTGACAACCTACCGCCCTTAAACGGAATCTCGACCCCGAGATTCGAGGTACCGCGAAGAGGTGCGGGTGCGCGGCCTTTAGCTCATCTTCTCGTTCCCAAGTAGCTTCTTCCTGAGTGTTGAGTCCATTGAACTTTGCAAAACCCGATAACCTTGTTCCGAGTCCTTCTCTCACCGACCTCAAGAATACGTGCGGGTCTCTCTACATAGGTTAAGTCCTCTTGGATTTCCACCGATCGGACTCGCCCGTTCTTCCGGTACCCTTAAACACTTCTTCAATCGGGACACATGAAACACGTCGTGAATACCGTCATGTTGGAGGAAGCTCCGTGATAGGCCACTTCTCCTCGACGTTCCCGAATCTGTATGGTCCCACGAAACGTGGTGCCAACTTACCTTTGGTTTGGAAACGGTGTACTCCCGGAGTGGTGCGACGCGAAGATACACAAAATCCCCGCTTCAAAAGCGAGATCTCTTCGACGATTATCGGCATAGCTCTTCGTCGGGATCGCGCAATCTTCAACCTTTCCCGAATCACTCGGACCTTTTCCTCTGCTTCGCTTATTACTTCTGTGCCAAACAACTGGCGCTCACCCGTCTGATCCCAGAAAAGGGGTGTGCGGCATTTCCGTCCATACAGTGCTTCATACGGTGCCATTTGAATGCTGGCCTGATAACTGTTGTTGTAAGAGAATTCTGCATAGGGCAAGCTTTTGTCCCACGCTTTTCCAAAATCGAGCGCGCATGCTCTTAGCATATCTTCCAAAATCGATTCACTCTCTCGTTTGGCCGTCTGTTTGCGGATGATAGGACGTGCTGAAATTCAAACGGTACCGAGTTCTTCTTGCAACTTCTTCCAGAACTTGGAAGTAAACTGACTTCCCCTATCGGACACGATCTTCTTAGGCACGCCATGCAAACACACGATCCTTGCGAGATAAAGCTCTGCCAACTTCTTCCCTGAGTAGGTAGTATGTACGGGTATGAAGTGGGCTACCTTGGTGAGTCGGTCCACCACGACCCAAATTGAGTCATAACCTGACGTTGTGCGGGGTAAACCCGTGATGAAATCCATTCCAATTTCTTCCCATTTCCACTCTGGAATCTGAAGTGGTTGCAACAGTCCGGCGGGCCGTTGATGTTCTGCCTTCACTCGCTGACAAACATCACAAAGTGCAACAAACTCGGCTATCTCCCTCCTCATGCTGACCCACCAAAACTTTTCTTTAAGGTCTTGATACATCTTGGTACTGCCCGGGTGAATTGAGTATTGGGTTTGGTGAACTTCCGTAAGGATCGCCTTTTTCAAATCCTTGTCTTCTGGCACACACAGCCTCTTTCCCATCCAGATTGTGCCATGTTCGTCTTCCGAAAAACCACGAGCTTTTCCGACTCTCATGTTCTTCTTGAGTTCGGCCATTTCGGGATCTGACGCCTGAGCAGCCCGAATTTGATCAATGAGAGTGGGTTGGGCTTCCAGAGCAGCCACAAAACCAAAATCCACCACTCGTAGATTTAGATTCTCGAATTCCTGCTGCAACTGGTCACACATTCCTTCGACACTGAGGGTGGTGCAGTAACTCTTTCGGCTTAGTGCATCCGCAACCACATTAGCTTTGCCGGGATGGTAATGGATCCCTAAGTCATAATCCTTGATCAGTTCCAACCATCTTCTCTGCCGGAGGTTTAAATCTGGTTGGGTGAAAATGTACTTAAGACTTTTGTGATCCGTATACACTTCACAACGATTACCAATTAGATAGTGTCGCGGATCTTCAATGCATGAACCACTGCGGATAACTCCGGATCATGAGTGGGGTAGTTGTTTTCATGTGGGCGCAATTGACGAGATGCATATGCGACCACTTTGCCTTCTTGCATCAACACACATCCAAACCCTTGGCGAGATGCATCACAATAAACTTGGAAGTCCTTTCTTGGTCGGGCAAGATCAACACCGGTGCGGACACCAACTTCCTCTTGAGCTCTTCAAAACTCCTATTGCATTCGCCGACCATTTAAACTTCTCATCTTTCTTCAACAGTTGAGTCATTGGCTTGGCGATTTTGGAGAAGTTCTCAATGAAGCGGCGGTAGTAACCCGCAAGTCCAAGGAAACTTCGGATCTGCGTAACCGTCTTAGGCGGGGTCCACTTAGTAACCGATTCCACATTTGCGGATCCACGGCTACTCCTTGGGCATTCACAATGTGGCCGAGGAACCGTACCTCCTTTAACCGAAAGCACACTTGCTAAACTTGGCGTAGAGTTGATGGTCTCTCAACTTTTCGAGCACCGTCCGAAGATGTTGCTCATGATCCTCCTCCGACTTAGAGTAGACCAAAATGTCGTCAATGAACACCACTACGAATTTATCCAAGAACTCCATAAACACCTTGTTCATCGTTCATAAAGAAATTGGTGCATTGGTTAAACCAAAAGACATGACCGTACACTCGTACAGTCCGTACACGTGGTGAAGGCGGTCTTGGGAATGTCCTCTTCCCGAATCCTCAACGATGATAGCTCGATCGCAGATCTATCTTGGAAAATACCTTGGCCCCTTTGAGTTGATCGAATAAGTCATCAATCCGTGGTAGGGGATACTTGTTCTTGATAGTAACCTCATTGAGGGCTCGATAATCCACACACATTCTCTTGGTCTTGTCTTTATTTTCCACAAAATCACCGGAGCACCCCAAGGCGACGTGCTCGGGCGTATATACCCTTTTTGCAACCTGTTCATCCACTTGCTTCTTTACTTCGGCCAACTCGTTGGCTCCCATCCTATATGGCCTCTTGTGTATTGGGGTGTCCGGGTACTAGGTCAATCCGAATTCAATTTCCCTTTTGGCGGCATCGAGTTAAATCCTCGAGAAAACTTCGGGTATTCTCGACGATGGGGATATCCTCTAACTTCACAGGGTCTTGGCCGCCATTTCGGACGATTCCCGGTGGAAACATGATTCAAACTTGCTATGGGCTTGACTTGCATGGGAGAGCGAAAAACAACTCTTTCTCCTTTCGTATTAATTAGAGTAATGGTGCGACTAGCGCATCAATTACTCCCTTATGTCTGGACAACCAATCCATCCCAAGAATGACATCTATACCTTTGGGTGAGGAGGATAAGGTTGGCTAGAAACATAGATCCTTGGATTTCTATGGCTATTGAGGGACAATCGAGTGGTCTCCAAGTGGTTTCCGGGGTTTGAACCCGCATAGGTATCTTAAGTCCCACTACCGACAACCCATGTGCCCCAACAAATTGCTTTGAGATAAATGAATGTGTAGCGCCGAATCAAATAATACGTGGCGGGAGTATAGTTTACGGAAACATACCCAGTATAACTTGGGAGCTGTCTGCTTCCTCGGCGGACGCATGATTGACTCGAGCTGGATGAACCTTGGCCCAGCGCCTTGGCTTCGGACACTTGTCCGCAAAATGCCCGGGTCACCACGGTTGAAACAGACTCGGCTTTCCTCCCAAGTCCTTCCTTGGAGGTGGTGGTCATGTATTCTTGGATGGCGCGTGAGGGCGCGGGCCGGAGTACGTATTGCCGACCGCCGCCACTACCGCGTTTGGAAATTCCCGGGTGATAAGGTCGATGCCGACGGACAATCATGGTGGTAGGTCCACTCGACTCCCGTGCATGAAACGCGGCCTCCGCCGATTTCCCTGCTGTTGAGGAGGTCGTGTCTGGAATACTTTTCTCTTCTTGATCATCTTGTTGCGCTGATCTTCTTGTCGAATGGCCTTGTCGACCAGCTTCTCAAAGTTAGCATACTCACCGGAGATAAGCTTGTCCGCGAGTTCATCATCCAAACCAGCCAAAAACTTTTCCTGCCTTTCTGCATCAGTGCGCACATCTTCTGGGGCATAACGGGCAAGACGATTGAACTCGTGCAGATACTCAGTAACTGATCTGTTACCCTGCTCAAGGGAACGGAACTCACGTTTTTTCTGTGCAACTATTCCTGCAGGAATATGTGCGGTCCCTCGCTGACGAAACTCTTCCCAGTAATCCGCTGCTCCGCCGGCGAGTAACCAAATAGTTGTCCCACCAAGCGAAGCAGGACCACGGAACCGTTAGTGATATGCCCTAGAGGCAACATGGAGATGTTGGATATCACGTCAATGTTTATGTATAAATGAATAAAGTGTTATTCGGTTCCATGAAATAGACATCTTGTATTGATCAATAAGTACGTGACTTATTTATGAGACTCGATATGTATGAATCTATTTCTAAACGATCCACGATCATATGTCATATTGTTGGAACAAATATGATTCTAAGATCGGCATGTTTATTGATTGATGATCATGTCTCATAGATCATGGGTATGGAGATACCAAATCAATAAACATGGACATATGTGTTAGAGAACACATTGTTGGATAGACCCACCATGAGACACTACAGAATTAATGTGCCATTAGTTGGTCTCGGTAGTGTTGGTACAAAGTCCTTAGACTGAGATCACCATGGATTCCAACATGTGTAGTAGCCTACTTTAGGACTACCAAACGCTATTCCGTAATCGGGTAGTTATAAAGGTAGTTTTCGGGTTTGCTATGAAACATGGAGTGGGATGTGAGTGATCAAGATGGAATTTGCCCCTCCTTTGGAGAGATATCTCGGGCCCTCGAGGTAATGGATTATGGAAATGCATGGCCATGCTAAGTTGATTGAGGAGTCAATCAACGGACGGATAATCCAATACGGTTCGAGTGAATGGTTAAGCTATTGAAGGGATGGCACACATCTTGCCTATAGCTTAACCGGTATCGTGAGGCAAAGGGATTTGTGTACACATTACGGGTTGAGCCGATATTATTCTTGTATACTATGGTGTCAATATGTGCTGCTAGGCGCGCTGTTGACGTCGGCTGAGTTGGACTCGAGCCGACGATCGGCTAAGTTAGACTATGGCCGAAACCGAGTATACCGAACCTACTGTGGTCGCACGCTTAAGGGGATAGAATAGATATTCGAGTTGGACTCGGATACGGCTCGATCGGATAGGGATCCGATCGGATAGAGTCCTATAGGCTTACGACGTATGGGCGGCCAACTCTATGAGATACGGATGAGATCCGGTTCAAAAATAGAGTCCCGATCGGTCACTAGTCCTAGTCGGCCGACTCTATATAAAGGAGGGAGGGGTGGAGAGCTGCGACACATCAATTGCATCGCGTGCAATGAAGTCGCCGAGATCAATCTCCACGGAAACCCTCCCCACTTTCGAGCCAAACCCTAGCCTTGCATCGCGTGCTAGCACACGGGTGTACGGCGTTCGTCCCCGGACGTGTGGATACCGGTAGAGGCGCCGCTACGTTGCGCGCTCTTGATCGGCCGGATCGGCCGCAATCGGAGCGATCGGCCGTGGTGGAATCGGCTGCGGTCGGGCGCATCGGAGCGAGGCGTGAGAACGCGGCCGGACGACTCGAATTGGCGATTGGTGAATCGGCTGTCTCCGGAATCGGCTACACCTGTTCCGGATCGGATTGCCCGATTGGCTATTCCGCCGCACTCTACTCCAATCGGTAACGATCTATCGGCCCTTACTTGCAAGTGTTCCTGGTTTGCGCGGTAGATTTTTTTGTTTTTGGCTAGCGTAGCCTCCGCGTAACCCTTCAGGAACTGATGAGTGGCAAAAGAGACTTTCTCTTGATCCGTGCACTGCAGCAGATCCAACTTCTTCTCTATGGCATGAAGCCAATCATTAGCCTCCATGGGATTGGTGGTGCTTGGAGAAGGTCGGCGGTCGGACACGAAGAAACTCGCGCGCTTGGGGGGTGGTGGGGCGGCAACCGATTCTCTGCTCGTTTTTGCATTTGTTGCAAGCATCTTCTGTTGCATCCGTGGTCTTGTTGTTGCATTTCTTGCATCATTGCAGCCATCATCTCGTGTTCGTGAAGCGAGCACTTGAGCAATGGTGGGATTCTCGGGTGGCGGTGGAGGAGCATTGCCATTGGCGTCGTGAGCCTCGTGGTTGTCGGCACTGACGCCCATTGTTCTTTTCGCCCGCCGGTCCCGGTGTTCACCATCGAAGGAGACAACCGACCGGAGAGAGAAAAGAAGAAAAACGAGACAGACTTAGCACTAATCTTTATTATTTGAATTCAAATGCATTGTTCGATCTTGACTAAAAACAAGGAAAAGCACCAAACATCCTTAATTGGTCGGTCATATCACACTTGATATCGATCGCCGCTATCCACACACACGCGCCTAACACACAAGAACTACCAAGAAAACAAACTAAGAAAAACGGTAAAACTAAGGAGGGCAACTAGAACGATCCACGAGACGAGGAGTCGAAAGCGCTTCCTTCGAAGATCCCCATTCTTCCGAACGGCTCCTCGGAGTCCTCGGGCATCACCTCGACTTGGAATCTTCCGAATCGGTTGCCGTAGCCCAACCGATCCCGCCTCTTCCCTCCGAGGAATCTTGAGTCTCTTCGGAGTCCATGTCTTCACCGAATTATCTCGAGCTTGAGTCACTGGAGACGGAGATCCAACCATTACGCCACCTCCGCCCTGGATTCGCCAAGCTGGAGCAAAGGCGAGGGCGGACCCGCAGCAGAGGAACGGAACCGCGCCGGAACCGGAGCGGGTGGAGCCGGAGAAGGCGGGGGAATCCGAGGGGCTAGGCGGATACGGACGGGCGCGGTGGTGGTCTTCCGAGGCGTAGTGCGGAGTCTAACCCCAACGGTGGCGGGAGTCCTTTCAACTCGGCTACTTCCTTCTTCGGCGAACCACTTCGTCTGCGTGCGCGATCCTCGGCCTTCTTGTCGTTCGCTCCTTGGTCGCCTTGTGTAGGTCGAGTGCATCCGATCCAGTCCTTTGAGCACGGTGCACATGTGACCGAAGGTAGTGTCATTCTCCTCGCCGTAGACTTGAATGCACCGACCTCGAGGAACTACCTCGACGGGGATGGTAGCGGTAGGAGGAGGTGCGAAGGTCGGCATCATGCAACTCCCTCATCCCGGCCAACATCGGTAGGCGGCTTCTTGACAAGCGTGATCCGACGTGCCTCCGGAAGCCGTGACCTCCATGTTGGGAAGACACGTTCCCACAAACCCGTGAACCTCCAACCGAACACGGTAGGGCAACTCGCCACCGAGAGGCGCAAGCGTCGTATACTCGGTGCTTCGGATATCCAACCGCAAGGGCCATACGCGCCGGCTCGCAACGGCTTGTCATCCCTTTTCCGCAGTGCGCGGGAACCCGCCATCTATAGAAACAAAGGAGTGGAAAAATCAAAACATGCTCAAAACCCACGACCACATCCCATTTTCGCAATTCCTAAACCCTAGATCGACTCCACTTTTCAAAACACCCCTTTTTCTTTCAAAACATATGCACATGAAAAGAATTAAAGGGCTCTTAAGGTTTCCAGTTGGCTTGTCCTACGATCCACGGAAGGCTCGATACCAACTTGTCACGCCTGAAATTCACACCGAATTTCTACCTAATTTGTGCATTACATCCTCGTCCGGAATCACCGAGGTACACAAACCGACGTTATTGATAATACAGAATCCTCGTCTTAGAAACAATATAAAAGAGTTACATAAATGCAGCGAAAAGAAAATAAACCGACTTAAGCGAAACTTGACACGAGCGAGCGGAACACCAACACCACACGCTAAACCTTGACGAGAACAAGCCTACACCTCCTGAGACCTCGCTCTCAACCTCGGCACCGAAGGGAAAAGAAGCAAGACCGAGTACAACCACCGTACTCAACAAGTCACACCGGAAAAGGGGACATGATGCAAGATAAATAACAAGGAAAGGTCAAGGGCTCAATTTGCATAAACAGCATTTGCAGAATACGTAATGATATTTGAAGACAAGAAAAAGTAGTAACATTTAAGCAAGTATTAAATAAACACCGTCCAACGCTCAAACCACGTTGCAACGAGCCCATCCATCCACCCGCACTAGTCATAATCCAACATTTCATGCGAATAAAGAAAAATGAGACTAATCAAGGTGAATCGGTCGATCGCCCGTAACCGTGGGCACGGCTATTCGAATAGTTTTTACTCGATCGAGGTGTACAAGCTGTACCCACAAGACACAATCCCACAACAAGTTACGTGCGCGGTGCACCACCACGGTGCCCGGAAAGGAATTGTGACGGACCCTTCACATAACTCCCTCTAATCAATCGTACCACACCAAGGTTTCGCCCCATTCCCATCGGCAATGGGCGGCCCTCTAGTGTCGCGGTGAATCCGGAAGCTGATCAACCCTTAAAACCGGGGCCGACCCAACTCCATCACGCTCACCCTCCCTGGGATACGTTAACTAGAGACAGCTATGCTACAAGCCCAGCCATTACCCATGCTGGCTTGTGGTATGCACGGCATTTCTTCCAGGGTTTCCCGTGAACCGGTCCTTAATCGTCATGAGCACGCTAACCAAAGTCCAACCATGTGCTCACGACCCACCTTTCTTATAATTCAGTATTATTAAGAACCAAAGTCATATCTTAATATCATCGGAAGATCCACTTTAGAAATAAACCTGATTAGTGTGATTCCCTTAAGTGAGCTAGTTGCACTAAGCATGACTAAGCAACCTTAAATTATCATCTAGTCACATTGGATCCCAAGTTATCAATGGTATAGGGTAAACAATCCTATGGTTGAGTACAATAGGTATAATCATCCCATAAAATGACATTCTAAAACATATGCAGTATTTGAACGAAAAAGAGATATTTACATAAAATAGGTACAATATGGTCAATGTAAGGTATGACTTGCCTTGCTCTGGAGACTGAGGAACCTCGGCGACTACTTCGAAGAGAACGGGCTCGCCGGAAAACTCGGGATCTACACGACAAACAAAGAACTCAACAAACACCCTAAAAAGTCTACAGAAACAGCACTGAAAAGTATTTT
Organism: Oryza australiensis; assembly: GCA_019925245.2. Taxonomy (NCBI): domain Eukaryota; kingdom Viridiplantae; phylum Streptophyta; class Magnoliopsida; order Poales; family Poaceae; genus Oryza; species Oryza australiensis. Next base: position 867,679 of record JAIFGZ020000625.1, read on the forward strand.
TAATGGATTCTTGACATTTTTCTGGATTTAATGAAGTTTGAATGGACTAAAACGGAGTTCGGATTCAAAAGATATGAATTTTAGAAGTTTAATTGCGATTTTTAAACTAAACAGAAAAGATTAAATTATTTATTGCGCAATTAAGTCCCTGGTGACGTCACCCTTGCGCGGCACAGGGCTGACGTCAGCATGACGTCAGCGGCTGGCGTCAGCCCTAGGGCTGACGTCGGCGCTCGGCTGCAGCGCGCGGGCGACGGGCGCGGCGGATTGCCACGTGGCGCAATCCGAGCGGTCGGATTGGCGGCGACGTGGCGCGATCTGGGCGGCCGGATGGCGACGATCGGACGGCGCAAATCCATCGCGATCGGACGGCGCAGATCCGTCCGTGATCCGCAAGATCGGACGGCACGGGCGGCGCTAGGGTTAGGGTTAGGGTTAGGGCGCAGCGGCGCGGCGCCGTGCGGCGCGGCGGCGACCATCCGAGCGGCGGTGGGGCGGCGGCGTGCGCGCGAAAGGAAAAAGGACGCAAACGAAACAAAAAGGGAGCCCGAGGATGGCGGCGAGCTCACCTGGCGGACGAACGACGGAGAACGGCGGCGACACGGGCTAGAAACCTCGACGAATCAAAGGGAAACGAGGCGGAGCTCGGGGTTTTATAGGGGAAGAGAGGAGACCGAAACGGGCACGAAACGACGGGGAAAAGGTCGCCGGAAAACTCGGACTCGGAGAGAGAGGGAAGAAGATGCGGCGCGTTTCGGGGCGGCGGCGGCGTTTCGGTGCGCGAAGTGCGGAGCACGGGTGCGCGGCACGGGCGGAGCCGCGTGGGGCCCGCGCGGCGCGAGAGGCGGAAACGGCCGGGTAAGCGGCGGGCGACGCGGCTATGGCGCGGCGGCGGTTGGGCGGCGGGCGCGGGAAGCGGCTCGACAGTGGGGCCCACTGTCGGTGGCCGCGGCGAGGGACGCGAAGCCGGACTTGCGCGGCGCGGCGGGACCGTGGGCTTCGGCCCACGTGGGGAAGGAGCGCGCGCGGGAGCTGGGCCGTCGGCCGTTAGGGCGCCGGGCGGGAAGGGGAGGCCGTACGGCGTACGGAAAAAGGAGAAAAAGAAAAAGAAAAAGAAAAAGAAAAAGGGACTTAATTAAATTCTGTTTTCTTATTTAATTGATTAAAAATACTTAGGGTGCTCTAAAAATTCCAGTAAAAATCCTGTTAGCGTATTTTGACATGAAGAATTCAAGAAAAATCCTATCATGTCATTTCCATTTATTAATTGTATTTTAAAATTATAGGTTGACTCCAGGTTAATTTCAGAAATTTCGATTATTTCCGGGTAAATTATTTTTAAATGAATTAGGGAAAAACCCAGGATGTGACAATCTTTAAGTTGAGCTTTGAATGCCTAGCGATCGGCTTCTAGCAACTCTCCATAATTTGCGACCATGATGTTGTCTTGATCAAGATCAGTACAAGAGTCCATGTTGGAGAACTAGGTTTCGGCTATAGCAACCGAAATCGTTTCCCAGCGGAGTCGCCAAAAAGATGTGTCGACGTAGAATCATGCCGCCACACCTTGAGCATGTTATGTGCAACCCGTGGTGGCATCCAGAGATACATCGCCATAGGGAGTGGGTAGATGCCGGCGAACAAACACCTGGGAGGGACCCCATTAGGGTGAACGCGCTGGTTTGTTCTAGGCTCGGCAGACTGGCTAGCATGTCCTCTAATACTGTAGAGATGAGAGACGATGAGCAATTGGAGGATTTGAGAAGAATAGACTTTGTGATAGGTAGCAAGAAGGAGAGATGTAGAATATAGAGGGTTTGTGTGATAAATTGATTTTGACGATTGATTGGTTGTTGTTTCAATTGGTCTTCATTCTCTTATATTTATAGGAGGGGTGGACTTGTTTTTAGGGTCTTTTCACGTCCAATTAGATGTAAAACCAATTAGGACTCTAAAATTTTAGAGCTTAGTAAGGAAATCCGAGAACCGACAAATCAGACTTGGAGTCAGACTCTAATAGGTCTAACCGTCCACATGTCGCCGGTCAGACCAAACCACTGTCGTTGGTCTGACCGGCCTAATGGTTATGGTCAAACCGGCCCTCGCACGATAGGTCTGAGTTTTTTTTTCAAATTTGGCTATGGTTTTGTACTTCTTACCTTAATAGTATATTTTCTTAATGCGTGTTCAAACTATGATTATCTAGAGCCAAATGTGTTGATTTGCCTTGGACTTTTCAAAGGAAAAGAAAAAGAGGTTCTAATGGATGTGAAATCAAGGGCAAAGGAAAATATTTCCCATGCCTTGCTCCTCCAATCCAAAGAGATGAATTGTAACTCAATTCTATAGGAAGGCACCATGGATCCAAAGGAGGCCGCGGTCAATGTCGATGGACTTTCAACCGACGATGATTACTAGTACGCTCTCCGTCCGACTCAACGCGGTCAAACTTGATATGGATATTTCGACTTTAAATATATAATGTTTCTAACAACAATAGTAATCATATAAAAATAAATTTAAACAACAATTTAATAATATTATTTTCATCAAATAAAACTTAATTTATAATAAATTATTTATTGATAGTTAAATCTTAAAAAATACGTGCACGGGCACATTCTGTCTCTTTTTTCTGAAGCTAATTAAAATTCACATTGTGGACGTAAGTTCAATGTGACATGATCGAGGATCAAAACACCTTATAACCAAATAAATATTGCATCCGACTAAATTCTCCAAGTATACAAGTTCTATTTCATACATATATTCACACAGCACTGAAGCCGTCTGAACGTATCAAAAAACAAATGATGATACAACATTTGATGAAAAACCATGGACTTACTATACGGCTCCTAACTGCTGTCCTGCCGCAGATCGACATACTGACCAGAATTTTCTCGAGTGAACGAACTCCGGCAACTTTTATTCACTAGTATCTCTACAAATGACCAACATCCAATGTACAACAGCATAAGATCATCCAATGTACCACAGCATAAGATGATCCGGCATGAAAATGCAAAAATAGCTCATGGCGAAAGCAAGCATTATCCCCCTCTTGATCCGGAGATAACATACAATTCCCCCATGCACTGCATAGCGCTCCGAGTGCCTCTCATGAGCCGAATTGCAAAGAATGGCCGACAATGTACATGTAGCAATATTCTTATCGGTGACCTCTCCTCCTTGATGCAATGCGGGCTCGTGGAAGGCCCAGAATAGCCACCAGCCCACCGATAAAAGATGCAGCAGCTGCCACTGCAAAGGCTGGTGCATTACCACCACCAAACAGTTGGTCCCATGGCCCGCTACCCAGTGACACAATAACCTAAATGTACCAGTGTCAGTACATGCACGATAACCTAATGTATGAAAGTAATTTTCTTGAATAGCATGGAAGCTTTGTAGTAGCGACAAGCGAATGGTTGACATCCAACTACTAAATCCCTCCTTATATATTTTGTAGCTCGTAAATCAGGGCAGATTGTGCCAATCCTGAACTTGTAATCTTCCATCAGGGCTTCAACCTTTTTAATTGCAACTACCATGATGGCACTCACAATATACTGAGTTTGTAAGAGAATGATTTCTCATGCTGTAGCTCACAAAATGTATCTAGCTTACATAACACACAATTATTGCTGAGTTTCACACATTCACTCAAGTAAATTGGCTTTTGATTTCTCGAAGTCAATAAGATAACACCATGACTACTAAATTATATTCATTGTGCCTTATAAAAGTTAGTACGGAAGTAAATGATTTCGGGAGGTCAGCACAATACTGTGAAAGTACTGTTTTTCATAACAAATTTACTTGTACCAGTATGACTAGGTATCCTACTTAGTAAATTATGCAGTATATGGTTGTTTTGACATGGTTGACGGCAGGTCATAGCTTACAATTAACCATTAAACCATTTCTCAAATTGTGTCTGATAGCTGTGTGGTTGAGCCATGAATTGAGTAAGTTTCCATCATCAGCAGGTTATTTTAGCATACAGTAATCATGTCAATATTCATAATTGTACTCAGTTACAGTCATATGTTTGAACGAATCAAACTCTAAAACAAAGAGAAAAAAGGCAAGAAAGACATACCTGTGGAATGACAATAGCCAAATTAAGAATGCCCATTGCTAGACCTTCATGTGAAACAAAGACTTTCTAAGTACAGGAACCCAAAATGATAACAATGACTCAAAAGGAACAGTACCTTGGCCAAGCCCCAGATTTTCAACCCGACTAGCAGCCATTGCATATGGTATACTGTACGTGATCTGCAATAACAAGAATTAATAAGGATACCATACATCAGTGAGAACTTTCAGAAAATCTGGAGGGAAAAATTTATGACTCACCGCCAGGGGCGCTCCTAAAATTGTAAAAACTACCAGGGAAGCAATGACAATGCCGTTTGGTGGTACTCCACTAGGTGGATAATCCATATTCTTTGCCACATATGTTATTACAAGCATTGCCACAAAGCACAACGCCATTAGGATATTGGAGACACCCCATACCAGTCCAGCTCCCCACTTCCGACATAACTTTTCTAGTACAATAGAAGTGAATCCAAGAAGGACCGAGTTCAGCATCAGACCAAAAGAACCCATTCTCACACCATCATGATAGCTCTGAGTTATACTTGGATCATCTGGACTTCCACGGTAGATCTCTCGACCCATCCAATCGGTATCAAAGAGGATAAATGGAAACCATCCAATCCATGTGAGGGCAGTAACAATCAAAACCATCCAAACCGGTAATGTAAAGTACCGGAATGATCCAAAAAGTTCCCAGAGGAAAGCTTCCTGTTCAGTGCTAGGGTGATCTGCTTCATCACTTCCAAAGGATTGAGGCTCTTGTACTGATGCTACAGTGATGCATGTAGTGACCACCAAAATGATAATATCGAGTAGAAAGGCAGACTTGAGGTTGGCACAGCTGATGCTACATGATGGAGTAACGGTGAACGGGAATATCTTGTACCAGCCACTGTATGCTCCAGTGGCATATCCAAGTATGTTTCCCAGGGCCATGAACAGTGAGAAGTAAGCATTAGCTATCCGAGTCCTCCTCGGGTCATTCTCTGAAATAGAAAGGATCAGAATGAGCATTTATGAGGTGTGGAAAAATGCTAATGCAATCACGATGCCTTTCGAACACATTACTTTGCACACATGGGTTATCGGTGTAGCACATAACCGGGAAAATTTGAGGACAGGCATGTGCAATTACAAGTTAAGAATATCTGAAAAGCTCTTGTATGCTCATATCCACATGCGTTGGATAATGGAGATTGTGTCAGCTGAATTTGACTGCCTAAACAGAAGATCATGGAGTAATATTACAATCATATCAATTTTATCACCAATTTACGTGGAACTCCACCATTTCCATGATAAAAAACACAATCATGCCCTTCTGAGTGTAATGTTTGCATCAGGTGTTTCCCATAGAATGCAAAGGCATAACAAAGACCATAGCTACAAACCATTTCCAGCCTTGCAATTATTTAAGCAGGGCCCCTCAGACAATACCCCTGTCTGTTGACAAAAGATGCTCTTTCTCCTCCTATCATTCCAAACTTACAGTGGTACTGTAACATTCAAATATCTTCCTTTCTACATTCCTATCTCAGTCAGAAAGCGATCCCTTGACCTCCCCCTCCCACAACCATCGCATACTCCGTGTAAACAAGAAATGAAAAAAAAAAGAAACATGAGGAGGATTAAGGAAAACAACAATTGGTGGCGACATTTGTACCAAACCTAATTATTCAAATATATGCATTGTGTAATGAAGTAGCGAACCCATTATGGGTTGTCATGTCGTTCTGTGGTTCGTGTTGTCCAGCTCGACTAACCCTGATGCTAATAATAGGCCAGCTGGCAGGGGGAAAAGAAAAAAAATGCCCGTACTAAAGAAAAAACAGGGAATATAATATAATATTTAGGGACGCAAGCAAAATGAGTTACGCCGACCAGCATCCATCGGAGCAAGAATCTCAGGCTGCTAAAGGGGACAGCGATACGCAGGCAGGCTGGCTGCTGTTGTGTTGTGTCCACACCCACACAGCCACACACACCCACAGAAGAAAAAGAAAAAAAAGGAAATAGTTTTGCAGTTTGGCCCTCTAACGTTTAGCAATTGGGCGGAATCGAAAAGATAAGCAGGTGTCTCGCTTGCGGCGGAAGCGAGGTCCAATTCCAATTCCTCTTCGCTGTTTATGCGAAACTGGGAAGCAAGCAAAGCAAGCAATTGATGGTAGGTACACACCGGTGAGGTCGGCGAGGAAGGCCCTGCAGGGTCCCTGTGTAGCGTTGTTGCCGACGTCGAGGAGCCAGAAGCCGATGAGGTAGACGATGATGGCGCCGAGGCGGGTGGAGCCGGGGTGATGGAGTCGCCGAAGATTCGACCGAGGTCGGCGGAGAATCCGACGGTGAGGACGGCAGCGGCGATGGAAGCGGCGCCGGCGGCGATGAAGGGCGGCGGCGGCCGAGGGGGAGGCGGCGGGGGCGATGCGGTCGGAGAGGTGGCCGACGAGGGGCTGGACGAGGAGACCGGAGAGGGGGCCGCAGATCCAGACGAGGCTGGCGAAGGCGTGCGGGATGCCGAGCTCCTGGACGTAGGGGGTCAGCAGGGAGAGCTGCAGCGCCCACCCGAACTGCACGCCGCACGCCACCGACGCCGCCCGCAGAAGCTTCCGCAGGGGCACCTTGCGCACGGGGCCCCCAGCCGCCGCGGGAGCAGCGCCGCTGCCGCTAGGCCGCCGCGGCATCTTCTTCTTGTGTTTGCCTCCGCCTTGGGTTAGTTCAGGAGTGGGTTGTCTGTTGCCTCTTGGGTAAGGGAAGAAGAAGGGATTTTCGGTCGCTAGCCAACACAGCAACTGCTGTCAGAGTGGGGCTCGCATTCGCAGTCGCACATGATGAGGTTAGAGCATTAGTAACAGTACCCCTCTATAAAAAAACAACACACACAACTGCGCTCTTAAACCACCATAAAAATCTAAACTTCTAAATCCAACCCCTCTGCTTCACCCCTCCGCAACTCTTATTCAATTTAAGTTATTTAAGTTAAAAGGTTCAACAGTTCCACTGTACACGCTCCTATTTTTATCAGAAGCTCAACACTCAATTTCCTACACACTCAATTTAAGAGTGCTGATGCTCTTAGGAGGAGACGACTCCAGTGCTTTTTTTCCTCTTTTACTGGTTTTTTTTAAATACTAGGACCCTCGTGTTTTAAATACATGCGTCTTCATTTTGTTATAGCTTCATATTTTTATTTTACTTTTTTAAGAAACATTATACAAACATATATACTTATAACGCGCTCAACGCACACACACTCTATCTTAATAAACGTACACACGTCCACCTTATCCTTAAAAACATCTTCAAAACATCTTTGTAACTATTGACAAAATCAGACACCTCTATGTAATAAAAAATAATTAGCTAATTAGCTGTAACATTTCTACTGTATTTTGCAAACACCCAACACGTGACATCTCGATTGTGCCTTTTTCTTTCTTCCTATTTCCGCCGACAGTGCAAACATCCCGACATGCCTAATAGTGGTTATCTTCTCTCTCCATCCAATTTTCACCTATTCGCTGATTTGTTTTCTTCTTGTTGTCGTGCGAAAACAGCATTACTGGCCTCTTAAAAAAACCCAGCATTAATGGTGCACGTAACACAATGCGGCTGTGTGCACACACATTGCTCATTTGCTGTAGCTCCTTAATTATACAAATTTCTATTACAAAATGCAAAGTATAACTAATACACAAATAGAGCTATCTGGTTTCTCCGTCAACTATAAGCAAGCGACTGATCATATTTATACACAAGCTAAAAATATTAGACTGGCTAACCACACATGAAGACTCCAAACAAAGTGAATTCATGCTTCTCTATACTTCGTCAGGTCGAAGGTAAGGGTTCTCGAGCAACTGCATATTTATATTATATATATTTGATGAGAGGAGTTAGGGCTGTGTAAACAAAAGTACTACTAAAATGTTTTTGCAAAGGTAACATAAATGCACTTTACCATCGTTCTGAGTCCCTATAAACACCAACCAGCGCTTCAGCTTTGTCATAGAAACTGTCCTTCAGTGATATAACGATGCTCTGAAATCCACATCCTCCGCCATCTTGTTCTTCGTCAACACGCTGGCACGACTTTGATCTGATAAACCCAGCAACCTTGGCAACATTCAAATTATCCAGAGCAGCATCGACTTCATCCAATATGAAGAATGGGGATGGCCTGAAGCTGAGGAATCACCACACAACTTAACACATTTGGTAGGGAAAAACAATACTAACATGACACATCACAGTAAATGAATGAACTGAGCATTCTCAAAGAATGATATGCCCTGCCAAACGATATTGGAGGGTCATGATAGATCCAACAAGTTCATAAAAGCTTGTGAAACGAGAAACACTAACATCAATATCAATATTATAACCAAAATTGGCACCTACATGACCGTTCAAGTGCAATGTGTAGTGCCTGCAAATAGTTCTTTATGACACTCCACAGCTAAAGGATTACTAATGCAACAACCAGATAGCCTTTTAAATTATGAGAAACAGGTTGAAGGAAACTGCACAAGATTTACAAGAAATATTTACCTGTGAATAGCAAAAAGCAATGCCAGGGCAGCAACAGTCTTCTCACCACCAGATAACTGTTCCATATCTCTAAAGCGCTTTGTTGGAGGCATAGCTGTATACTTGATTCCATGTAAAAATGGCTCGTCTTCATTTTCTAGATTTAAATATGCTGTTCCTCCAAGTAGATGTGTTTGACTTTTTGTTAACTCCTTATAGATTTGGTCTATGCCTTTAGATATGTGATCAAAGGCTTCCATGAACAGCTCGTACCTAAATACCAATATCATAACATAATCAACAAAAAACCAAACAGCGTCACATGATATTATGATATCATGAGCAACAAGAGAGTTTGAGTACAAGTATGGTGTAAATTGAACATGCCTCCAAAGAAGGCAAACTAATGGCCAATCACTTTCAAAAAAACCATCGTGTTTGGTTCAGAAGGTAATTGGAATTACAAAGGGATAATTTCGTTCAAAAACAACGGCATTGTAATCAGATTGCATCTATTTCTCGGTCTACTGGAGTATTGGATTGTAAGTTCAGCATGTGCATTATGGTAATGAAGTAATCTAAGCCACCGACCAAACAATATAATGTACATAGCACATTCTTCTAGCTAGCCTATAATCAAAATCATTTCTTACAGAAAGCTAGCAATCGTAATATATGAATAAGCAGAGATTAATTCCGATGATTCCAACAAAACTACAATCATCCCAGGGAAAAAAGAGGTAATAACTTCAACAGGTAATGACTTGCATGCATGTTTGCAGTTATAGTATGGATTGAGTGAACATGCTATCTGCTATATGTACAGCAGATAATGTTTGGGCGATACCTTCGTTGCTTGACAGAATTATACTTGTCAGCTATCTCCAGCTCTTCTTTTCTTGCTGCTTCAAACTTTTCCATAACCTCCTTTTCCTTCCTTTGCAATGTTTCATATTGGTCGAGTGCTTTCAGGTTTGGAGCAGTGTGCTCAATCCGAGCAACTAGATCCCCTATTTTTTTTTTGAACTCTGCCTCAAGTTTGTCACGTTCAGAAAGCCGCATATCTTGTCGGTAGGTTTCGCTAAGCTGACTGTAGTCAAGGATCTGTATTTGTGAAGATGATCCAGTATCCATTGGATCATTAACTGTAGGAAGCTTCAGTTGCTCCAGTTCACACTTCTCATGAATCTCCTGTTCCTGTGATCTAAGTTGCACAAGCTTTCCTTCCTACAAGTCCATGGAATGGTTTCATAATAGTGCAAACAGAATGAAACAAGTAATCTTTTAACAAGCTTCAGACATATCATTGTTAAAGAAGAATTGAAGACTAGTTTATGAAAGGACTAGCAATCAGAAAGACCTACCTTGGACTTCACTTGGCGATCCAACTTTGCCAGTGCTGCAGCAACGCTACCATTCTTCTCCTTCAGTTCATCAATACCCGTTTCACATTCATCAGACTTGGATTTCCAGTCTGTATTGGGAAAGTTTCATTGGTCAGTACAACTACAATGGTGAATATAAACAATGAAACATTTAGAATTTGGAAAGTTGGTGTTTGTTATGACGATAAAAGAAGGTAGCATCAGATCCCTACAAACAGCCCATTACCACAATGAAGAGAACATCACTTAGTTAACAAACCAAACATATCTAACAAACTTAGGTAAGATAATTCCATTGAGCTGCTGATATCTTGTCCGGTATTTACTATTGAGTGCAATTTCTTCTTTTGAAAAGCTAAAAGCAAATGACATAGTTCCTAGGTTACATTAGTAAGGTTAAAACGGAAGAATGGCAAAAGAGAGAGGTGCCTTTTTGATGGAAAAATAGGGAATTGAGTTGCAAGAGAATTTCATCACATTAAGGTGTGAATAATAAAAGGTACATGTAAAATTCCCTTCTTTGGGGGTAAATTAAAAAAAAGCAAGGGAACAAATAATCATGTTCAACGTGACAAGGATGAACAGGCCAGAGTCACCCAGTTGGCTCCTTTAAATAATCTTGAATTGTCAACCAAAAAAGAACAAAAGCAAGCTTCAAATGCATACCTTCAGCCTCAGCTTTCAGCTCTTCCATCTGATTTGAAATTTGTTCTGCTTCCACCTTAGCTTCAGACTCTCTCTCCTGTAAACTCTTAAGTTCCTTCTCTAGAGACTCACGTGTCTCCTTTAATTTAATAATTGGTGCCTGCATATCTCGATTCTGTTCATATTCTAGCCTGCAGCATAAATTATTATTATTATTACTATTGTTATGCTCCAAATTTTCTACAAGGCATCCATGTGAGTAAAATTTAGGCTTGTTCAATTGATGTTTGTGAGTCATATGAACATGATGTTTCAGACAACACGAAACAACTACATACAGATCAAAAAGTGGGACCGATGCATTATATTTAAATGGCCAGAGGGAGTAACTGTTACTTACTGGTATTTCAATTTTGACATTTGATTACTCAGGCTTAGCTTCCTCTCCTGCAGTGCTTGAGCATCTTTCAGCTGCCTCTCTTCATATTCACGGATGTTCTTCACCCCAACTGACTTGCTAAAATCTTTGTAAATACGGTCCACAATCTCATTTATTTTTTTCTCAAGAACTCTCACTTCCCGTTCCTTTTTACCAATACGGCTCTCCAACTAAAGAAACAAAAATAGCCATTGATGTAAAAGTAAAGTGGAACATAGCAAAACGACACATGAAAACATGTAAAATATATCACCTCCTCCTTTACTGGCTCAAGACGATTTATCTCTTCCTCAATATTACTCTTCTCAGATTCCAATCTGTGTAGCTTCTCCCTGAGATTATTCTGCACAAAATATCCAATATTACAAATCAGAAATGAGGTGCTATAGGAGTGGTTGATAAGACATAATCAGCTTGGAGCTAGAAACAAAAGTGAATTTTGCATAAGATCCATATTTCAAGCAAAAAGAAATGAAAGCAACATTCCATAAGAAGATGCTATCGCATTATCATCAAATCCTATGTCATATTTTCTAGCCATCTTGACCTAAAACCATCTTGAAGATATTTTTTGGGTTATGGTACAGTAGTAACAGATAACCATAAATAATGAAAAAGAAAATTAAAAAAAACTGTACAAGCAAAAAGAGAAGAGGAGTCAAGGAAAAAGGGACTAGCCCAGCAACTATAAAAACAGCATCGACCATCATTGAAGAAATCTCTTTCAGGGGCTCAGAATTTTGGAGCAAGCAGACCAAAGATCTGCAGCCATCCATTTATTAGCAAAGAAATCATCAATCATTATTTGACCAAGTCAAATCTATGTGCCTTAGTAAAGATCTGCTGCCATACATTTATGAGAAAAGTCATCAACCAATATCTGACTAGAAATCAAATTTATGTACCTACCTCTTCAACATTCAAGTAATGTAACTTTTTCTCAAGTCCAGTTATTTTCTCAGATACAGCAAGCTCTTTTCTCTGTAACTCCCTGGGGGACCCAAGTTCTGACATTTCAGATTCATACTGATTTTTCTTTTTCTTCCAAGCTGCAACACAAATTGTATGAGGAGCCAATAAGACAAATTACAGAACAAACATGTCTGTTTGTTGGTTAAAAGGTAAAAATGATATGCGTACATTCTATTATGCTGTCATCCCATTTATTAGATCTAGCTGCCATTCCACCACTTATTCCACCAGTCATCGTGCCCGATTTAGTCAGAAGAATCCCATCGACGGTAACGACTAAAATACAGACATGACAGAACAGTTAGCTTCAAAGACCGATTTAGTGAGAAGAATCCCATAGAACAGTTAGCATAAAAGTAACCAAACAAGAAAATGCTGTTTTAGATATGCAGAACCAAACACTTACCCTTGTACCTTTCACCACTCCAACTTAAGGTTTTCGCTTCATCAAGTTCATCACAGACAAGCGTATTTCCAACAGCATACAGAACCGCTTTCTCCAAAGCACGGTCAAATGTATAATGTTAAGCAAAGCAAATAGAATAAAATACTATTCCACAGCTGACAGTAATGATCTGTTGTAAGTATAGTTCATGGATAACTGATAAAGAAGCAACACTTGACACAAGAACTGTTTCTAACAAAACTCCGAGTGAACAGGCAAGCAAGCCTAGAAAAACTACAAGTGAACAGGCAAGCCTTTACAGTTCTTCGAAAGGCCAAACATCAAGGGATGAAGGGAGTTCATATATAAAGTGGATATATGATGACACATTTGATGGAAGAAATCAAGCGAGGTGAACAAAATGTCAGTAACATTTTTACCATTAGCAGGACAGGGCAGTGGCAGCATGCAGTAGTTGGGGTGGCGGAGATAGCAATGTTGCAGGTAGCTTTAGCTTAGATGTATACACACACCCAATTTTGTGCTTTTTTGAAAAAAAAAATTGCTAGTAACAGAAGTAAGCAGGAAGTATCGTGACACAAGCAGGCGGTACTTTTTTTTCTCTGACAAAGTAGGATAAAATATGTACTGAAGTATAATCATAAACAAACTGAAAATATTAATCAACTAGAACGCTCAGAAAGGCTATGGTTATGGGCAGATTGCTTATTGCCATTGGTACTTATCCCATGTGTCCATAACACAAAGAGCATATATTAAATGAGGCAGAGTACAAAAAACACACAAAGAAACACAGTGCCACAGTCCAGAAAGAGTATTGATAAAACATTGATTGCTAATGTAAGACACAGAATTAAAAAAGAAGAGGTGTACGTGCGCGGGGGTGTGTGTGTCTGCAAAGTTAAAAGACCATGCATGGGGGCTAGGATTGCCTCCTTATGGAAAGAAAGGATATTGAATAACATCAAAGACCAATTGTGCAGATCCCCCAAGTGTTCGCAGCTTCTCAATTATAGGCTTCACGCGGACTGATTGTAAGGGAATAAATGTCTGAGGAGGAAGGCGTTGCTCCTTCAAGTACTGTAGCACATAAGAGATAAAGTGATATTTATGGTTTTGTCTATTTTGATAGATCAAGTAGAAAACAAATAACTACCTTACACAAGAACATCACAGGGTAACCAGCATAAATGGATAATGAAATCATAACTCTAAATAGAAATTGCCGGTCAAGTTGTGTTTTTGGGACTGTGTCGATGTCCAACGGGCAACAGCGCTGGAGGGAGTATTTTGTATTACTACCTATCCAACACCTGAGACTGCAGCTGCCACGATCACATATATAGTGGTTATCTTAATATTACTCAAATAAGTTATTTGATGAAATCTGCATGTGTCTAATTTGAATGGATGTGAGTCAACAGAATCCCAAAACATGATATTGATCTATCAAACGCCCTATTCACAAACTCTCCTTCCATGTGACCGTCAAATTCATTTGAATGGAATCAGTTCAAACTTCTTTCAGAAGTTTATAGTTCAGGTGAAGCTACTCATTTTATTTCATTAAAGAGGTTCTCCATATTTTAATTTCCAAAAGTACGCTTTGATTAAAAAAAAGTGTTACAATTGACTACTGCAGATAATATAATTTGCTCTCACCGATAAAAATAAAATGTTGAAGAATCAGTTGAGTAAAAGTCATTAAAGAGGTACCTTAATGCATTCTTTTCCTGTGTTCTCATCTTCTACCACCACTGCATCCATGAATTTCCCCATAGCAACAGTGACAGCGAGGTTGTATTTCTTCTGAGAAGGCCTACAAAGTTCTGTCATGCGACCATGGACTCCAGGGAATAGCCGCTTTAGACTCCTAACTGTTTCTGAAAGCCGAGCATCCCGCTCACTTTCATGCTTGTCAGCTTTGAGCTCTCGTAATTTGGTATCTATCTCATCCAACCTCTGCTTCAACATTTGGTATTTAACTCTGCACAATATTTGTAATAAGTATAATAGGAGTAAAACATAATGTTGATGATTGAGCGCGAATTAGTGTGCTTAAGGATGTGAGACCCTATAAAGATCAAAGGACTTGGTATGGACTAACCCTGAGGTCTGGCGCTCCTTTGCAATTTTGTTATGTTCCTCACGTAAATGAGCAAGTTCATCTTCATGCTTGGGGATTGAATGAAGAATCTTATTAAGCTTTGCACGCAATTCACGCTCTTGTGACAAAATCTCATTCTCACGGCTATGGAGCTGCTGCATATTCTCCTCTAAATTCTTTTTTGCTTCAACGTCAGCATTAAGCTCTTTATCAAAAACTTCCTTCTCGTCTCTCAGCTTTGCTGTACTCATTCCTGCATCTTCCTTACTGTAACAGAAAGTTAATGCTAAAGTGTAGTGAATCTTCACAGGACGCATCGACAGGCATAGAAAAAATAAAACAAGATAAGGAACAAAAAGATATTTATCGATTTATGTCATAACTGTCCACAACTAAATCAAGAGTTATTAGAACAGGAACATTATTTCTGGCTGAGTAAAGTAAAATGACAGGTTCGTTCTCAACCGTAACCAATAAGGTCTGGCATCATGTATCCACCAGTGGTTGTAAAATATTGGATTCTCCCGACTATACAGAAGCAAGGCTTTTTTCCACCTCTAATGTAGCCACATCATTCAAAAAAAAAGAGAAGGCCGATAGTCTTTAAAACACAGCATTCTTTTTTTGATAATTGACACATGCAGTTGAGCAGTAGCAATCTTATCACACAACCATTAATTCGTTTTTGTAGAGAAGTACATGGATGATGGATGATGAGGATTATGTCCCACTTTCATTAGATAACTGAATTTTAAACTTAACATACTATGTAAGATGTCTTCTGAACTCACATTCTATGATATTCCTGGAGTTGGTCATCAGCTAATTGCAGTTTGTCGCTTTTATTTTGGCCTTGCTCATTCAACTCATCAATAGCACTTGTGACATCAACCAAAGCACTCTGCAACCTTTTCATCTCTTCCAAATGCTTCTTGCTATCATCCTTCTTTTTGTCGATCTCTTTGTTGTTGCTTTTGATTTTGGATTTCAGCCGAGAAATTTGCTCTTTCAATCTAAGAAGCTCAGGTTGCTGAAGAGGAAAAAATATATGTAGTAATTAATTAGAATACATTTAATGTGCCCAGTTCATGAAGGCTGTGTTTGTGTGTTATGGTTGGGAACTTCTCCCTCCGGCACACAAAATGGAGCGACTCATTATCGCATAAGTATTAGCTAAAAAACATAAAAAATGGATTAATATGTTTTTTTAGAACAACTTTCCTATAGAATTTTTTTTGCAAAAAACACACCGTTTAGCAGTTTGGGAAGCGTGCGCGCGAAAAACGAGGGTGATGAAGTTGGGAAGATAGACTTAAGAACACACCCAAAGTAGAGATTCTAAACTGCAAGAAGCAAATTGTTTTGACTGGAATAACAAAAGGGCAACATTGAGCGATTTATAAACAAACAAGGTGCCATATAAGAATCCAATTCATTGACAACAGTGGAAGTAATGAGGCTAGGGTAAAAGCAGATGAATGGGTGGGATATACAATCTTCCTTTTTAGACATGTAAAGCAGTCGATATTCATACGCAAGCAAAAAGTTACTGTACATAGTGCCTAGCTCAACCAGGGAAACTGGCAAGCGGGTGGTAGTCCCACTCGTCATGGGAGCAGGGAATGCATGAATATCAGCACAACACAAGGCCTAGAAAGGCTATATGTGGAGGGGCGGAGAGCGAAACAGCCAACTTGTGCGGAAGTGTGTGTACACGACTGTACACTACCATGGTCCAGCAATGACTAAACAACGGCCCACTCCCAAATCACACTAACAGCTAACAGATCGACATGGATAGCTGAAGAAGCGAACACAACAGCCAGAAAACACCCAGAGCGCTGTGGGAGCAGCAATTCACACCTATTTTTAATTTCGCCGATTGTAAGTTGTACAAAGTAATGTGCATATGTAGAGATTCTAGAGGTGTACCGGACCATATGAAGTGGGAGAATATTGTTAGTCACACGATAGCCACATAAAACCTTGATGCTACATGAAAAGAAGTCCTATTATCATGCAATAAGTTTGTATTGAATAATGAAACGGTACTAGCCATTTTCATTAAGAAAAGAAGATATCTTAATGGTTCTTCACTATGATACACGGATACGGCTGGGGGGCAGCGTATCGTGTATCCGATACGGATACGCCTCGGATACACGATGGATTCGTTTTCAGGCGTATCCAGAAAATATGGATATGTATCAGACTGGATGCGTGTATCCGACACGTTTGGGCCAGATTGGATACGGCCCAGACCAAATATACGGCACAGTTAGGGCACAGCCCCTTTACCGTCCTAACATCTCCCTGCATCTTCCCGTCCCAACACCCGCCTCCTCCGTAGCAGCAGCCACCGCAACTCCCGAGCGCCCCCTCCTCTGCGTTCTCCTTCCGCCGGCGAGCTCCTTCCGCCGGCGAGCCCCTCCCTGCAAAACAAGTTCGTTCTAGCCTGGACAGCCCCCTCTTCTCCTTTCTTTTGCTCTGCGCTGAAGACCCCTCTTCTCCTGTCTTTCTTTTGCTGTTTTGGTAGTACGTGATGGCACATAATGATGAACATGCTCCAATAGAACTAGATGAGCAGCAACTGAAGAAGAATCCTATGTGGAATCATGTTGTGCTTTTAGAGAAGGCTACTTCTGGAGCTAATGCTACATGGCGATGCAAGTATTGCAAGTTGGAGTATAAGGGAAGTTACTCGAGAGTAAAATCTCACTTGCGTCGGATTTCTGGAGGTGGAATCAAGATATGTGAGAAAATTTCAAAGTCAATCCTAAGCCAGCTGAAGAATGAAGTTGCAAAGGCTGCAGATGTGAATGATAAATCAAAGCCTAAAGATGTGCCATTGCCAGTAGCAACCACAACCAATACACTACTGGTTTCACCGTGAAGAAGTGAGTGAGAAGAGGTTCAGCACTTGAGAAAGCTTTTGACACGGAAACTCGCAATCAACTGGATGCACTGATTGCAAGATTGTTCTACTCTGGAGGCATATCCTTCAATATTGCAAGAAATCCCTACTACAGAGAGGTGTTCAAGTTTGCAGCAAGCCACTGTCTTGATGGTTATTGTCCTCCTTATGACAAGCTGAGAACAACTTTGCTTCAGCAAGAAAGGGCACATGTTGAGAGCTTGCTGGATCGAACAAAGAGTGTTTGGCCTGAAAAGGGAGTCACCATATGTTCCGATGGGTGGACTGATGTGCAGAGACGGCCACTCATTAACTTCATTGCTGTTTGTGAGACCTCACCAATGTTCTTGCGAGCCATCAATACTTCAGGAGAAAAAAAGACAAAAGAATATATTGCTGAGAAGCTGGTGGCTGTAGTAGAAGAAACTGGGCCAAAAAATGTGGTCCAAATCATCACAGATAATGCTGCAAACTGCAAAGGTGCCGGCCTTATTATTCAGCAAAAGTATGACAATATTTTCTGGACTCCTTGTGTTGTTCACACTCTCAATCTTGCACTGAAAAATATTTGCGCTGCAAAACTGCCTAGAACTGATGAAGAAGAGATAGTATATGATGAGTTGCATTGGATAACTTTAATAGCTGGGGATGCTAGTATGATCAGGAATTATATAATGAACCATGGCATGAGGCTTTCAATGTTCAACGAATTTAGTAAGCTGAAGTTACTTGCTGTTGCTGAAACACGATTTGCCTCAATTATTGTTATGTTAAAGTGATTCTTAATGGTCAAGAGGGCACTCCAGAGCATGGTGATCAGTGAAGCATGGGAGGCCTACAGAGAAGACAATTCAGGGCTGGCACGACATGTGAGAGAGAAAATTCTTTGTGAGCGGTGGTGGGAGAATGTGGCTTACATTGTTGATTTCACTGATCCCATTTATGAAATGCTACGTGTGGCTGACACTGACAAGCCTTGTCTTCATCTTATCTATGAGATGTGGGACACAATGATAGAGAACGTAAAGAAAGTGATATACACTAAAGAAAAGAAGGAAGATGATGAGCAGTCCACCTTCCTCTCAATTGTTTCGGACATATTAGTTGATCGCTGGACAAAAAGCAACACTCCTCTTCATTGTCTTGCACATTCTCTTAATCCAAGGTAAACACTCCATTTTTACCAAGTCAGATTAGTAGACCACTCCTTTGTTTTTGTTTGTGTATGCTGATTCTGATCTTATTCCTTTTCTGTAGGTACTATCATGAGAAGTGGATCAATGAGTGTGCTGGACGTCAACCCCCACACAAGGACCTTGAGATTTCACAAATGAGAATGAAGTGTTTCAGGAAATTCTTCCCTGTTACTCAAGAGCTCAATAAAGTGAAAGATGAGTACTCAAGATTTGCTACTTGCTCAGAAGAACTCAATGACTTTCTAAACCCTAAACCCTATACTTGATCCAGTAAAACGGTGGGCAAATCATGGACAGCCTATTCCCATGTTACAAGAATTAGCTCTTAAATTACTCAACCAGCCAGCCTCATCTTCCTGTTGTGAAAGGAATTGGAGCACATATAGCTTCATCCACAGCATGAAAAGGAACAAGTTAACTCCTGAACGTGCTGAAGATTTAGTCTTTATACACAACAATTTAAGGCTATTGTCAAGGAAGGCAGAAGAGTACAAGTCAGGGACGTCAAGAATGTGGGATGTTGGAGGAGATAGCTTTGAATCTCTATCTGGTATTGGCATTCTAGAAGTGATGAACCCCTGATGGAGAGTGTATCTTTTGAAGATGGGGGCGAGGGCATGAGCGATGATATGGAGAACCCTGTGATTGTGATGGAAGAAGACTAGGAGTCTTGCTGCTCTCTTACATTTCTTTCCTGTCTTCGTCGATTAGTGGCTTGATGCCTTTCTTTCTAGTTTCCAGTTTCCAACATGATGTATGTGGCTGTCTTTGAACTCAATTAAGTTAGTTATTCTCTAATTGTGGCCTACTTGCCTTAGGCCACCGCCATTATATATGTTGTTGAATGGGATATTTTATATGTAATTATTAATTATCCCCCGTATCAGTGTTTTTTGGGAAAGTGTGTATCCGCGTATCGGACTCGTATCCGATACCCGTACCCGTATCCGTGTAATGTAGGTTCTTCAGATAAGCCCAAGATTGAACTGCCACAAGTAAAGTTTGGTGAAGCGAAAAATGGACAGGAAGGTACTTACCTTCTTGTCAAGTTCAAGCTTTTTCTTGGCTATACTCTTCTCGCATAAGGTCATTTTCTTGAGAAACCCACTTTGCTCCTTCTTTTTTGCAGAAAGCTCATAGTCAGAGGACTGATTCTCTTCGAGCACTTGCTGAAGAGACCGCCTATCCTCCTCAAGTTCAGCTTCTATTTTCTCTGCATCTTTTTCAATGGTGTAGAGTTGCCATAGGAGATGTTCTGTCTTGGCTAGTTTCTGGACACAAGTAAACACAACTCAATGTGAACAATATAGTATAAACAATGGTTTCTTGGTAAAACTGAGTGAGGATTACTATCATCATGTACCAAGTCCTGCTGGAGGCTTAGATGATTCTCTGCCTCTTCCTTTTGAGCCTTTTTCTGCTTCCTTTCCATGACGATGGTCCTTTTCTCTTGATAGATAAGTGCAGACTTCTCTTCAGCCCTGGTTTTTTGGTCCTCCAGCTCGTCATATTCTCTCCTGAGCTCGTCAGAGCCAGAGATCTGCTCCAGAAGTGCGGTGAGCTCCTTGGGATTTTTGGAGGCAATGGATTCCACATCCCCCTGCGGTGCAAATGGTAACATCATGTCTCCAGGGTCCAGAACCAATTCCCGCCGCAATTCAAGAAGGCCATTCATGAATTATTTAGTGCTCTAATTAATCAATGAGGAGGAATTGTAAGAGGAGTTAATTAGGGACACCTCACCTGGAAGACGAGGAAATTGCGAGCCTTGACGAGGATGCCCAGGGATCTGAGCTTGGCGTTGTAGTCGTCCCAGGTGACGAGACGGCCGTCGATCCGGTACTCGCTGCCACCGGCGCCGGTGATTGTGCGGGTGAAGTGGAGTTCATCCTCGGTGGCGGGGAGGTGGTAGACGAGGCGGACGGAGGCCCTGCGGCCCTTGGCCTCCTTATCGCGGTCGTCGAGGGCGTAGATGAGGTCCTTGAGCTGGGCGCCTCGGAGGTGGGTGGAGCGAACGCCAAGCACAAAGCTTATGGCGTCCATGAGGTTGGACTTGCCGGCGCCATTGGGACCGATGATGGCCGTGAAGTCGAAGAAGGGCCCGATTGTCTGCGTCCCCTTGTACGACTTGAAGTTCTCCACCTCCAGCCGATGGATGCGCCCCCCACCGCCGCCCTTGCCCGCCGCCGCCGCGGCCATCGCTTCTAGGGTTTCCGGCCAACTCCAAGCGAACTAGGGTTTCCGGCCAAAACGAGATTCGAAAGGGAGACGGACACGGAGCGGAGCAAAACGATAGGCACTCGCCTCTGCCGCTGCTATTTGGGCCTCTCTTCGGGCTTTCGACCCAGCATGTGCCCGTTTGGCAATTGGAACACAAAGCAATGCTTTTGGGCGGTCTTTTTGTTCGGTCAACCGTCAACCCAAGACATCGAATTTTGGTATAATAGGTTAATTAAGATCAGTAGTCTAATTTTAGTCTTTATTAAACCTATGATAAAAAAAAATCGATTTGTGATTTTTGTGTGTGTTTTATGTGTATGATTTTTTATCATTTTTTTAAATTTCGGTTATGACCGAGACCAAGACCGATCTTTATTATTTCTTAAGAACAATCGGAGATACGAGACTTAATTTTTCGGTTTGATCGAACGACCACCCTATTTATACTTGACTAGTTTGTCATGTCCCGATTTTTGTTCAGATTAAAAATCATTAAATAATTTATTTTTAAGAAATTAAATAAAAAGGCAAAAGAATTTAGCAAGTGAAATTAATAAGAAAATAAAAATTTTCTTTAAAAATCATGGCTGAAAATATTTTTTTAGTATTCTCCATGCCCTAAAGTATTCTCTGAAATTTTTCGTGAAATTTTGAAGCTCCAAAAATAATTTTAATAATAGAAATATCATTTATGCAATTAATAAAAAGAAAAATAAATAAAAATTTGTTCCTGTTATTGGGCCGCTTTCGGCCCCGTCCTCCGAGAAAGTATGTTTTTGCTCCCTCGCGGCTTAGCCCGCCGCGCCGGCCACCTCTCTGTCCTCCCCTCTGCTCGGCCTAGCCCGCCGGCCCATCGGCTTCCTCCCTTTGCTCAAAGTCTGAATCACGTCCTCCTTCATCCTGAGTCGATGATAGGTGGTGCCCACCTGTCATCTTCTTCCTCCCGCCCCTCCCAGCCGCCGCGCATGTCGCCGTTGCTCGTGTCGCCCTTCCCGCCGTTCCCCGCGCCTCCCCGCTCATCCCCTGCACGCCATCAAGTCATCTAAATGCCGCCACACCCGTAAATTCCTTTCTCATGCGCCCTTCTCTAAACCCTAAACCCATTGCCATCTCTAGGCATGAATTCCCCTGATTTCTAATGCTTTTATTGAACAGAACATCGGTTGAAATTTTGACTTTGTATAAATTATGCAAAGCATGTGTCTTGTTGAACGGATTGAAGCAAGGTTTGCCAAATTGGGCATAGGAAGGACCAAAGGCACGACTGGAGGTGATGATGACTGTGAGCAGCAGGCCACACGTTCGGGGAAGAGCAGATCGAGTCTCCAAGGAAAACATGGGAATGTTGACTTGTAACATTATCAACTGTAATTTTGTTCGAAAGGCTACTATAGAAATATTTTCCTACCAAGTCATTGTTGGTTTACTACACCTCGGATCATTTGACAAGATTCAGTTGTACAAACTATTTATGATTGTGAGATGGGTTGCTAAACTGTCAACATGCTGATTTCTTTTATATGATTCGCAAAGAGCAGAAGCACCGTTACCAGTTGACACATACACGATGGCTAGCAACGTGTTGTTACATTAAATCATGTTTGAAACCAAATGAAACGAAACAATATGTTTTTTCGTCTCTTTCATTGAAAATAGAAGAAACCACTCTATCATTGTAATGGTATAATTTTATCATTGTAAAGATATAATTTGTATTTGCTTTACGTCATCTAGGTCTGGTATTTTTTTGCGAGAAATATACCCTTCTCTACGAAATTCATGCGTGATACTCATGACATTTGTTCGTTTCAAACATGCCTTAGCAGCCGGTTTTCTCAAGTGTTACATGAAAAAGTGTTCACTAGTCTTTCTGTCTTTAGTTGAAACCAATGGAACATAATTTTACGTCGGTGAGACTACGCAAACAACCCGAGCAAAGCCAACCCACCACAAATTTGGCGACCACAAATTTGGCGCCAACCCACTCCACTTCTCCCGCCAAAACCCACAAAAGAAAACCAAACCAAAGCCCTTTTTCAGAGTTCCCCGCTCCGACCCCCAGGACCCATTTCAATCCTCTCTCCCCGGTGTCTCCTGGTGATCCATGGCAGTGGCGGCGCCCACCGGCTGTGACAAGTACGGCCGTCCGGGCCATTGGTCCCACGACTGCCCCTCCGAGCCCGCCGTCGGTGCCACATCCACCGACAACACTAACCCCTACCCCAAACCCAGCGCCTCCCGCTTCGCCCCTTACCCGAGGCCGAGGTTCGGCAAGGCGCCGCCGCGCGGCGGAGAGGGAGGGCGGGAGTGGCGCCACACGCAGGGTAAGAAGAAGAAGAAGGAGAGGGCGACGAGGCCCAAGCTCACGCCGGACTTGCTGCTCTCCGAGGACGGCCTTGGCTTCGTCCTCCGCTACTTCTCCTAGGCCTTCAAACCCCGCGGCCGCCCCGGCACTGGCAGAGGGCCTAGTGTGGCGGGCCATACCTCGCCCGGCCAATGGCACCCCCAACACCCCGCGGCCAACCAAATTTCTAGGGTTGACGGCTGAGCGCCCCATCTCTCCCCGCTCGTTCCAGCGCCGTCTCTCCCCGCTCCTCTCTCTCCTCTGCGCCACCCTCTCCCTCGTCCCCCCGGCTTTCTTCCACTTCCGCCTCCGCCGCTTCCACCGCGTTCGTCCTCCCCTCCTTGGATCCCCTAAATCGCTATCTGATTGCTAACCCTCTTTGATTTTTTTGGGCATATGCGGGAGAGGAGGTGCGGGTGGATCACGAGCCTGCCGATAGTGTGCGTGCACGGCGGCGACTCCACCAGCGTGTTCCCCAACTCGGTAGGGTGTGGGTGACGGCCTACGTGAATCTGCCATTCTTTGCGCTTGCTTACCGTGGAGGCTTTGAATTTGCTATTCTTTGCGCTTGCTTACCGTGGAGGCTTTTTGATCTTGGTGGGTGAATGTGGGTCTTGACTTGTTCTTGGTTTGATGGGGGATCTCGTGCGCAGATTGACGCCTTTCGGGCGCTCACGGGCACGCACGCGTCGGGGTGGAGGAGGACGTCTCGAGGTCCTCCGATGGCGCTCTTTGTGCTTCGACGAGTGGTAATTGGACCGTTGCAGGTCGTTTGAGCACTAAATACAGCTCGATGTGCTTGATTGTTGAATGCAGCTCTTGATTGTTGCATAGATGCGTAATGTGCAGTTGCATTTCTCTCATAATTCACTCCTTGCCACATAATGGATGTGATCAGCATCAATTTTCATTGTTCGTATTCTCATCACCTTGTAGCTCATAAACTATCAAGTGACTGGAGCTTTCTATGTTTGGACTGTTAGTATTTCAGTTATAGAAAGCTTGAAACTCCTACTATTTAATATAAGTTCTTTTTTTGAATTTATATAGTTTGGCATGATTAGGGGCACCCACAAGAAGCAGCCAGTAAATTGTCACAGAAATAAACTGAATCACTTTAAGACAGTTGCAAAGATGTTTTGAAGAAAGAAACGCCATTTTGCTACATGCTAATATTTTTCTTTTTAACAATATGTCATGTTACCTAATTCAAAATTGACACAGGCAGGGATCTGCAAAGAATGTCTGGTAATTCTACAGCAGAAGTTGGCTACTAGAGTTCGGATGAGGTGATTATTTGTATTTAAACTTGTTGCTTCTTGCTCTTTTTTGGTCAGGAACTCAGGATTCAAGAGTTGTTTCTTTCTATTTAGTTTAACTCAAAACAAACCAATGATGGATGAATATTTTCCAGTACTAGGCTTGTCGAAACTTGGTTTCGGCAATGCATTTTCTGGGGTCGCAGTCGAGATCGCCAAGCACAATGGGTTAGGAGGAAAAGAAGATTTAGAAAGGTTCAGGCCCTCTCGTGAGGTAATACCCTACTCCTGTTTCGGTGGATTCGATCCGCCGAGTGTTTTTATTGATCTCGTGATCTAAAGCTAGAAGCTAAAAACTGATCTCCTATTGGAATCTATCCCTCAAGGGACGCCCCTTACCCCCCTTATATAGTCTTGGGAGGAAGGGTTTACAAATCGGAAACCCTATCTTATTCTAAGTTGGTTTCCTCAATCTTACCAAACAGTGACTATAGGTCGATTGCCTTATCTCTATCGGCAATCGTAATACCCAAGTCAAGTTCGGCTTACAGATATGGCAGGCGCAATCTATCCCTACCTCCAGTCGGATAAGCTTGCCATGTATATACCCGATTGCCACAATCTCCACAGTAGCCCCCGAGTCCTTTTCAGTCGACGAGACAACTCAGCTTCAGACCAAAGCAGCACTCAGCCAAAAAAAATCTCTTTGACCGAGTGCTTTTGGCGTCGAGTAATTCAATCATCTCTGCCTGAATCTTTCCGAGTGGCTCCAAAGACTGTGAAGGGCTGGAAAAATATATAAAAATTTCTCAAAAATAAATATCTAGGTGCATCTCCTGATGCACCTAATTAGGTGTAGCCCCCGACTATGTGGTTAGTCAAAAATAGGCTAAGCATATAGTCAAAAACTATATTAAAAATCATTCTCATGTAGATGCTTAGCTCATGCTAAAGCAATCACTGAAATCTCGTTACTCGGCAAGTTCATACTCATCCGAGTGAATTTATCCGAGTCATCTCAGAACAAACAATCCAATCAACCCTCATGGAAAAAAAGCACTCGGCAAGCTCTTGCTTATCCGAGTGGATTTGCCCGAGTAATCTCGGAATAAATATTTCATTCATCCCTCATGGAAAAACAAGTTCTTTCAATCACATGAAAAATATGACCAAGTTATTAAATAGCTTTTGCCATAATACTGGTCTCAATCTATAAAGATCTTCACCAAGGTGGAAAAATAAATAGCATTGATAAGATTACTTGATCAAATGCCAAAAAACCAAACAACCCTTGTCATCAAGGCAGCTATAAAAACTTGGCTGTCGGTCACCTTCCAAGTTGCATCGTGCCGCCTTCTCATGAAGTCGAGCAAACCGCGGAATGGAAGGATTTTTAAAGGTATAGGGCACTCGGACACGCGCATATTGCCGAGCAAATCTGCTTAAGCTCATCCGCTTAAGTCCTAAGGACACGTATCGGACCACACCTTAGCTGGGCCGTAGATTTTCTTATGGGCTCGGCCCACTCACCAGAAAACCTAGCGCAACCCTCAAATCTTTCTATAAAGATGCGAGGTCGTCCCCGCCTCTTCGTCTTCCAAACAATTCCCCTTTTCGCGGCACTGTTCACCAGTTCACCGCGGAGAACCCTAGACTCGCGCGCTCTCAAATCCATCCACCTAGGAGCTTGCTCTCTGCAACAACTTGCCTCCGCAACCAAATCTCCCACGGTCCCTTGCCAAAAATCCAACCTTTTTCAGCCAGATCCACTTCCCAACAACCCATTCTCATGGCGGAGGAAAGAAGGATTCCCTTCGACCAATGGGCCGCTTTGGATGTGAGGTAATCTACACTCAAAGAGATGGTGAAGCACGGCGTGCTTCCTCCAAAGGAACTCGTGGGATGGCGCCCGGCGGCGGGGGAGGACTTCCCGACCCCAAACACCGGTGAGCTCGTCGTTTTCACTTCCTTTTTCTATTGCGGGTTCAGCCTTCCCACCTCCGATTTCTTCCGGGGACTTCTGGACTATTATGGACTTCATCTCTATCATCTGAACCCCAACTCAATGCTTCACATAGCTCTCTTCATTCATGTGTGTGAAGCCTTCCTTGGCATTCTTCCTCACTTCAATCTCTTCCGTCGTATGTTCTACCTGAAACCTCATCCAAACAAAGATCAACCTTGCGTCGTTGGCGGGGCAGGTTTCCACTTCGCGGATCTCTCCGCAAAGACTACTTTTCTCTCCCTTTGAAATCTTCCAACAAGGGATGGCACGCGGCCGGTTCTACATCGCAACCTCGAACCCAGCTTGCCTCGCCTTCATCGGTCTTCCCCTGTCCCAAGCCGTCTTGGAGCACCGTCCCGTAGCCCAAGGCGGGATGAGGCCAACGATCGCTCGCGAAGATCCACGGCGATGAAGCGAGAGGGTCTTCGCGGGGAACAAATCACTCGGCACTTCATCAGTGCCGGGCGCCGATCAAGGAGCGGTCGAAGCCGCCTTCGAGTATGAAGGCGGGGGACCCCAATCGGGAAGACCCGGATCCACTCACATACGAGATTCGAAGATTCGGATGTACAAACTCTTCTCGTGCGGGATATCGGTCGAGCGAGCCCTCATTCTACGGTCCTTCCATTCGGCATCCACCGGCCTCCTCCTCCGGTAAGCCGACTGGTTGCTTCATAATATCTTTCAATCTTAATATCTTGTCTCTTAATGTTGCACCTTCTTTCTTCTGCAGGAAAACGCCTATCACCTCCAAGCCATACAAGGTGGCTCATGACGACGCGCCGCATCGCCCCGCCAAGAAACCGACGGCGGGATCAAAATTCGAGCGACACGGTGGGAAGCGAGCGCGCGAGTGAAGACTCGAATAAACGCGCAAGCAAAAGGAGGCGATCATCGAAGATTCGGATGACGACGTCCGGCTCCTCCGGTCGATACCCCACCTCTAAGGCGATCACCGCGAACGGCGCCGAAGATCCGCCGGTCATCCAGGTATGCTCGAATCGAAGTCCGAACTCTTTTATGAAAACTTTTCTTTATCTTTACCCTTCTTTGTATTCACTTTCGCAGGGAGGCCCAGGACATAGATCTGGGAGGGGGTGAAGGACCGACTCCGGCCGCTGCTCCCGAAGTGCCAAGGCCAGCGAGCCAAAGCCTCGGAGCCCACAACCGAGTGCGAGCGCTCCGGGAAACAATCTTCGCCCAGGAGGACGCCCTAGGAAGGAGCCCCAGCGCGGTCGGGATATCCCGACCGGAAACCGAGTCATCGGCGGGGAACCCGAGGCTGCGGCTCAAGCACCCGACTGGGGTCACTCGCGCGAGCCGAAGAAGAAGACCACCGGCCGCTCCACCTGGGGCGACCACCGAAACCAGTGAGACTTGCTTCAAAGCATTCTTTCGCTCTTTCAATTTTGAATCTTTCATGTCTTCATTTGTCTCTCTTGCTTGCCAGCCACGGTAGAAGAGATCCCCAGGTTGCAGTCTTCTGGGACCTGGATCCCTCCGATCAGGATCGAGTGGCGGGATTCGGAAGGCGAGAGGCAGGGCATCATCCTAGATCGGCAAGCTGAAAAAGATGAAAGGGATGCCCTTGTCGAGAGCCTGAATGAGGCGACCCAACTGCTCAACGTAAGCCTTTGTCTCTCTCTTTGATTATATCGTCGTTATATTTCAGTCGATCATTCTTCTGCTTTCGCGTGCAGAAAGAGTATTGCCGCTCAATGGCAAAATCTGAAGTGCTGGAGAAGCTGGTCCCCCACTTAAACTCCTTGGAGGACGTTCAACGACAGTGAAGGCCACTCGGGAGGAGGCCGCATCGAGGGAGGCGGCTTTAAGGAGGAGATTGCGGAGCTTCGGGAAGCGAACCTCGACCTCCGCGGATCAATCGGGAGTAAGCCCGCCTCTCCCGGCTTCATCATGATTCTCATGTGATCTTGGCTATTGATGATCTTCTTTCGTTGTAGAAAATTCTTCGGAAGTCCACTCGCTTCAAGTCCAGTGAAGCGGTCGCCTTGACAAGGCCGAGATGGAGGCCGAGTTTGAAGGTAATCTTCTTTGAAGTCGAATTTCGTGTCGCTTTATATCCGAGCGTTTTTGAATGATCGGGACTTTTGGCGCTTATAAGATGAAGACCCAGAGCCCAATACGACGTCTTGCTTGGGCGGATCAAATCTAGCGACGAGATACGGGAAGAGGTCGCCAACGCCGCCACGCCGATCTTCTTTGTCCTTGTTCGATCAAGGAGTTGGGGCTAGCTCGCTGGAGCCGATCGAAATATTTGACAAGCTGCGGCTGGCTCCCGACCGATATCTGGCCAATATCACCAAAGCAGCCGGCATGGGGGCTGGTCTGGCTCTTGCTCAGACCAAGTCCCTTTACCCCGAGTGGACATCCATTCGGTCGGGAGGGCTTGACGACGGGACAACGGACGAGCGGGCCTTGGACATGCTAAGTGAGGCGCAGAGGCGGCGAAGAAGATATCTCTCGGATGTAGTAAACAACTTCAGGATTTGATTTATATTCGACTTTGCTTTGTAAATGTCGCGTAACGTAACACTCGATGTGGAACTTTGTGACTCTTTTAGTTTATTTATGTCAATGCCTTGATTCGAGCTTTTGCGTGAAATTTCTTAAGTAGCTTTCGTCTGGCTGTCATCAAGCCTAGGCTCGATTAGGTCATCGGAAAACTCTCGGTCCTTAGACACCGAGCTCGAGTCAAAGGACATTAAACAATGATAAACCAAATTATGCACAAGAGTTGACGAGGAAAACTTGAGCTTTATTGACATGTGTCTGACCCGATGCTAGCTCAAGAAGTCATTTTGCTTGAGGTTGGCAATCAAGGAAAACATGAGGCTTTAGCCAAATTAGGCATAAAATCGTCAAAGATGCTCGATGTTCCGGGAGTTCTCCACCATAGACCCGTCTTCACGCTTTAGCGGTATGCACTGGCCGAGTCACTTCGGCGATTATATATGGTCCTTCCCATAAGGGGATAACTTGTGTCGGTCTTTGGTGGTCGGATCTTGCGTAGGACCAAATCGCCAACAATGAAAGCTCGTGCTCGCACGTTGCGACTGTGGTATCTTCTGAGCCCTTGAAGGTATTTGGCCGCGGATGAGGGGCGCTCGCGGGCCTCTTCCAATCGGGTGAGGTCATCCACTCGGTCGAGGTCGTAGCGTTCATCGTTGAAGCTGCGGACCGGAGGGACTCATACTCCATCTTATTTGGCAACATGGCTTCGCGCCATAAACCAAAAAGAAAGGAGTTTGGCGGTGGCTGACCGGGTGTAGTTCGCAGCGACCATAAGACCGAGGGCAGTTCTTGGACCCATTTGCCAGCATAAGGGCTTAGTCGGTCGAAAACGCGAGCCTTGATGCCTTGAAGGACCATGCCGTTGGCTCGCTCGACTTGCCCATTGCTTTTAGGGTGAGCTGCGATGCGTAGCGATCTTGATTCCAAAGTCTTCGCAGAATTCCTTGAAGATGCCTCCCGTGAATTGAGTCCCATTATCGGTTATGATTCGTTTGGGACGCCAAAGCGGTGCACGATGTTGAGGAAAAAGTCTCGTGCTTTGTCGGCAGTGATTGTGGCGACCGCTTGGCTTCAATCCACTTGGAGAACTTGTCGATTGCGACGAAGAGGTGTGTGAAGCCTCCTGGAGCTTTCTTGAAAGGGCCAACCATGTCCAGCCCCCATACCGCGAATGGCCAGGAAAGTGGGATTGTTTGAAGCTCTGGCGGGACATGGCTTTGTCGGGCGAAAAGCGCGGCCTTCGCAGGTTCTTATGACTTTATCCGCGTCGGAGACCGCGGTAAGCGAAGAATCCTTGCCGTAAGCTTTGCCGACTAGAGTGCGTCTTGCCGCGTGGCTTCCGCATATGCCCGAGTGGATATCTTGGAGTAGTTGTTTCCCTTCTTCGGGTGTGATGCACCTCATTAGAATTCGGAGGGGCTTCTCTTGTATAGATCGGAGTCGACCATGACGTACGCTTGGCAACGACGCCGGACGCGTTACGCTTCATCCGGTCATCAGCGGCTCTTCTTGGGTTAGGAATTTGATGAGCGGCGTCCTCCAGTCGGTATCGATCATGACGACTTCGTTCGTGGTTTGTTCGTTGGGAGCCGTCTTTGCCATGATGGTTGGTTCGTAGAGATGTTCGACAAAGACGTGTTGGGGCGGCTTCGCGCTTAGATCCGAACTGTGCTAGCTCATCTGCAGCTTCGTTGTTATGTCTCAGGGCATGAGAGAGTTCTAGCCCATCAAACTTGTCCTCAAGCTTGCGGAACTCTTGTCGGTAGGCCTCCATAGTGTCATTTAAGCAGGACCAGTCCTTCATCACTTGATTGACGACCAGTGGGAGTCGCCTTTCACGATAAGCCGACGTATCCGAGTGAGGCTGCGAGGCGCGATCCATGTAGAAGAGCTTCGTACTCGGCGACGTTGTGTGAGGCGGAGAAGTGGAGAGTGAAGGACATATCTTAGCCTTTCCCCGGTCGGGGAGATCGGCCACGACTCCTGCTCCCAAGCCGGTGATCCTCTTGGATCCGTCGAAGTGCATGGTCCAGTGTTGGAGGTCTTCCCGAGGCACGTGTTCTTCTTTGTTCGATCCACTCGGCCGGGAAGTCCGCTAAGACTTGTGACTTAATGGACGTCACAGGCTCAAAAGTCGGGTCCACGCATAAGTTCTAGGGCCCACTTGGCGATGCGCCGGTTGCCTCGCGATTGTGGATGACGTCGCCGAGTGGGAAAGAGGTGACGACGGTGACCGAGTGACCCGAAAGTAGTGTGCCAATTTCCTCGCGGTTATTAGAACACCATAAAGCAATTTTTGTACCGAGGGTAGCGAATTTTGGCTCCTGCCAATACTTCGCTAACAAAGTAGATTGGCCTTTGAATCTTGGGCCGTCCTTCTTCTTCGCGTTCAACCACAAGGACCGTACTAACCACTTGGTGAGTGGCTGAAACGTCATGCGCAAGGGTTCTGGGGTCCGGCGAGGCGAGGGACGGGCGGCGTGGTAAGGAATTCTTTGAAATCTTCAAAGGCCTTGTCGGCTTACGTGGTCCACTGGAAGTCGTCTGTCTTCTTTAGATCGAAGAAGGGCATGCCTCGTTCGCCGAGTCGGGATATGAAACGACTTAGTGCCGCCATCGACAGTGAGCTTTTGGACGTCTTTTTGATTACTCGGGGCTTCATGTTCAAGATGGCGTTGATCTTCTCTGGATTTGCCTCAATGCCGCGATGTGACACCATAAAGCCGAGCGGCTTGCACGATGGGACGCCGAAGGTGCACTTCTCTCGGGTTTAACTTCATTCGAAGGCAGGATGTTTGCAAAGGTTTCTTCTAAGTCGGCGATCAAGTCTTCTTTACGCTTGGTCTTGATGACAACATCGTCGACGTAGGCTTCAACGTTCTTGTCGATCTGCGTCTGGAAACATCTTTGGATCATGCGTTGGTATGTGGCTCCGGCGTTTTCGGGCCAAAAGGCATGGTGATGTAGATAAGCCCCAAACGGTGTGATGAACGATGTTTTCAAGCGGTCGGATTCTTTCAAGCGATCCGGTGATAGCCGAGTAACAATCCAAGAAACTCGGGAGTTCGCAAACTTGTTGAGTCGACGACTTGGTCGATGCGAGGCGGCCGAACGGATCTTTGGGGCGAGCTTTGTTGAGGTCGGTGTAGTCAACGCACATGCGCCATTGCCCCGTTTTCTTGCGGACCGGGGCTGGGTTGGCTAACCGTCGGGATGAAGGACTTCTTTAATGAAGCCGCAGCCAAGAGCTTTGCGAGTTCTTCTTTGATCGCGTCTTTTCGATCCTGTGCGAATCTGCGTAATCGTTGCTTTATCGGTTTGGCGTCATCTTTGACGTTCAAAGAGTGCTCGATCACCTCCCTAGGAATTCCGGGCATATCGAGATGGTTTCCAAGCAAAAACATCTTTATTATTTTGAAGGAAGGTGATGAGCGCGCTTTCCTATTTGGGATCTAGGTCGGCGCCGATTACAGCAGTTTTCGAGGAATCAGACGGATCGAGGGAGATCTTCTTGGTCTTGGCGTCGCCGGATCCAGGCTTGGCTATCTTCTTCGCGGGGACTTCGCCCTCTGCCGAAGTCGATGCAGCCACTCGGTTTCTTGTTGGCCACGTAATCTCTCGCGAGATTGGGCCATGTCGCGGCTCTCCTTATCGCGGTGAAGGCTTGCTTCACGTCGGCGCGAAGAGTGATGACGCCGTTGGGACCCGGCATCTTCATGCGAGAGGTAAGTGTAGTGAGGGATCGCCATGAACTTGGCAAGCGCAGCCTTAGATGATGGCGTGGTATCTTTGTTTGAAGTCGGTCACCTCGAAGGTGACGTTCTCCGTTCGGAAGTTCTCTCGGGCTCAGAAGGTGACTGGGAGGAGATGTGCCCGAGTGGTGTTGAAGACAGCCGGGATGACTCCGTGGAAAGTGAGCTTGCTTTTAGTTCGGCTCTCGGGATCGTATTTCGTCCATGGTCTTGGCGAACGGGATGTTGAGGACGCTGCCCCCATCGATGAGGACGCGCTTAAGCGATATTGCGGACCACGGGGTCCGGGGCGAGTGGATAGCGCCGGATGAACCACTCGGTCGGGATGATCCGAGCGGTCAAAGGTGATGGCCACAGGCCATCGCGAATGCGAGGACTTCGGGTTGAGCCGCATTGACCTCCGGTCGGTTAGCTTTTGTTTCCTCTTGGACTCATAGGCTAGTGGCCCTCCGAAGATATGGTTGAGCTCCCACTTGGGTCTTGAAAAGGTTCGGCATTTTCGGCCGTGTTGTTCTTTTGGCGCCAGACGGGCCAGCCTCGTCGGCCGGCTTCTTGTTGAGTGCTTGCGCGTCTTGCTCGCGAACCGCTTGTAGATAAAGCGATCCTTTGCCGCGTGCTTATGATTCGGATGGTGGGTGCACTGGCGTTCATGATGGCGTCGTAGGCGGCGACTCGGGACGGCGTTGAGTATTGGAGGTTGCGGCCACTAGGTCTTCGGATCGGCGCTTGCGATCTTTCCGGCCCCGGTTGCCGTTGTTGCCGCCATCCTTCTTAGGATTTCGGCTTCCTCTTGCTTGCTTGTCCTCCCTTCGTCGGGCCGGTCTTGGCGGGCGGCTTTAATGACGTCGTTGGATTTGGCGTATGAGTTCGCCGTCTCGAACATTTGTTTCACCGTCTTCGGTGGTTTGCGCCGAACTTGCCGATGAGAAGCTCATCACGGACTCCCTTCGGAAGGCGGCGATGATGATGTCATCGGTAATGTTCGGGATCTTGTTTCGCTTCTCGGAGAAACGACGAATATAATCCTTCGGGGCTCGTCGGCTTACGGATGACGTTGTAGAGGTCGAAGTGTGTGCGGGCCTCTCGAAGGTGCCTTGAAAGTTGGCGATGAAGTGGTCCTCGGCTCGCTCCACGAGCCAATTGAGCCTCTTGGCGAGGCTCGTGAGCCAATTTCTGAGTTTGCGAGGCCACGGGCGGAGTAGTTGGCCATAGCTTTATTGTCGCCACTGCGGCTCGGATGGCAAGGGTATATACGGTTAACCAAGATTCGGGGTTGGTCTTGCCATCGTACCTTTTAATCCCCGTAGGCTTAAAGCCACTCGGCCAATGCACTCGGCGGAGCTCAGTGAAGGCTACTCCATCGTCGCCGCTATCGGGTGATCCCCTTCGATCTTCCCGAGTGCGTCGGTCGCGCTCGTAGCGGCGATCGAGGACTTCCGCGAGATCACTCGGCGGGGTCTTCGGTTGGTGGTTGGGTAGCTGGAAGCTGTTGCGGCGGACTCGGTGGTGGACGGGTGGACGTCCGTGTCGTTTGTCGCGGGAGTCGGCCGCTCGCTCTTGGTACCTCGGTGTGGACTCGCGAGGTGGGCCTCTTGGCCAGTTGTCGGCAGCGGCTCGGGCCTCCTGTAGTCTCCCGACTTTAGAGGTGGAAGCCGGCTTTTGTGCGCGTTTCGGCCACGGATTCGATCGGCCTTCGTGCGAAGTGGTGGGATGGCCGTTAGCCGTGGCGGCGACGATGGTCTTGATCTTGTCGAGTATAGGAGTCACGTTGGCGGAGCCGTCTCCATGACGGTGTCCAAGAGCGTGAGTGCGGCGCGCGTTAGCTGTGGCGTCGGAAGATGTTGGTGTTGCGAACCCGTGTTTGGAGGATGGCCTCCAGGCGGATCGTTCGGCGCACGTAGATCCCGCTTCCTTTGTCGGCCTCGTCCTTGCGTTGTTTCTCCTCCTCGGGCTCTTGCGCTCGAGCTCCACCACAGCTCGCTCCTCCTCGGCAAGCCTTGGCCATGGTGAGTCGAGACTCACTGGCTCGGCCATGAGGACGTCAAGCACTTCGGCTCACGATCCATGCGGCAATCGAGTTGTCGGCTTCGTCGAAGGGATGCGTAGAGATTGTCGAGCCGGCGGAGTGAGGTATCCATTGAGCTCAGAAGATGAGCGAGAGCCGAATGACGGGAGGATGACGCGACCTCCCTTGATCTGGGTAGCCGGATCGGATCGTTCCGGTCAGAGTCGAGCTTGGGGAGTAGGCTCCTCCGAGTGGATTGCCGCCAACTCGGGGAGAGAAGCTTGCTGAAAATCTCGGTGACGTTTGGTAACCCAAACGGCACGAGAGTCTTCACTGAATAGATTGCCTCCGTCGGGGAGGTGAGAAGATTGGCGCAGATCTCGGCGGTATTTGGTAATCCGAATGGTGCCGAGTGGAGTCCGTCGTCGGAGAAGGTGGATTGCATCTTGGTCTTCAAGATGTTGTCGAAGATCTTGGCGCTGTTGGGGAGCCCGAATGGCGCCGAGTAGGTCTTTCCTCTGACTGGTTTGAATCCGAGTCGAAGGAGGAGTTGTCGGCGAAGTTGGCGGCGAAGTCGCCGAGTCTTGAGGGAGATCCCATCACGCTTGTCGGCGAGATTGTTGAAGAAGTATCGACGCGTGGCCCCCTACCTGGCGCGCCAACTGTCGAAACTTGGTTTCGGCAATGTATTTTCTGGGGTCGCAGTCGAGATCGCCAAGCACAATGGGTTAGGAGGAAAAGAAGATTTAGACAGGTCCAGGCCCTCTCGTGAGGTAATACCCTACTCCTGTTTCGGTGGATTCGATCCGCCGAGTGTTTTTATTGATCTCGTGATCTAAAGCTAGAAGCTAAAAACTGATCTCCTATTGGAATCTATCCCTCAAGGGACGCCTCTTACCCCCCTTATATAGTCTTGGGAGGAAGGGTTTACAAATCGGAAACCCTATCTTATTCTAAGTTGGTTTCCTCAATCTTACCAAACCGTGACTATAGGCCGATTGCCTTATCTCTATCGGCAATCGTAATACCCAAGTCAAGTTCGGCTTACAGATATGGCAGGTGCAATCTATCCCTACCTCCAGTCGGATAAGCTTGCCATGTATATACCCGATTGCCACAATCTCCACAAGGCTGCATTCAACTGAGTGAGAAAGTATTGACATGTTTGACAGATAATGTGCTGCTATTTTATTTCGTCGAGTAAATTACCTAGTGCTAGCTCATTGGATGTTCTTTTGTGGTTATGTGCAGCGGTGGCGCCATAAAACTTGCTGAAGAATTGGATGCAGGCTAGAGCTGCCATTATGTACGTACAATTGTTTCTCAAGCTAGGAGTATATAGTTAAATTTGTGTGCGGGCTTGATTGAATATTTGAATTAACAATCCCACTAGTAGCTAGTAGTAGTTTGTGATCTCCTTTTTTTACAACTATATCATAGTGCTTGGAATGTACTACTAGTAAATAACTAATGAAGATATTTAACTATTTGTTACTTTTACAAGTTGCAATTAAGAATTGCCCACTTGCACCCCTAAACCCAAATCTTTAATTGTCACATCTTAAAAGTGGCAAATAGTTAAATGCCCAGCTAATGGGTCATAGTGTACGGTGGTATATGTATATGAATGGCCACTGGAAGATGCTGATAGAGCAGTCATCATGAACGCGCCAGATGGTCTCGCTGCCATGTCTTAGCTTCATGTGTATTATCTCACATTTTCACTATACTACTACCTTACGAGTATAATGCTGCCTGCTTGCCTGCATTTGCTAGGACAGTTGGACCGAATTTTGTTCTGCTCCCCAACGGTATGCAAATAGAAACAGGTAGTGGTGGCCTGTGGGTGTAATTTTAACCCGGCCATGGACCATGCATGCTAATTACTCGCAGCAAAACTCAAGAATGCAGTGCAAGCAGAGGTAGATGATATCCATAAGAGTATTTTTTAAAAACTACAACTATTTCGTTGATGAAATTGTTAGTTTACTGTAAATCTAGCTAATTATTTCAAAGCACTACAATAGTAGAGGTAGTTTGTAAACTTTATTACCTAACAAGTTCGGTTCCACTTGTAATACACATATACAATACATGGGCTAAGTATTTGGGGATAGTTCTGTTTCTTCATAAGTTATGGTGAAATTTACATGATTCTACCTTTTGCTAATCATAGCAAGTATGTACAATGGATTATGAACTGAAATTCTTAAAACTTGAGTCTTGAAACTAATAGATGATGATTTGTTTCTTTGAATGATTTAGTGAATGTAATACTTGATTATATTTTTTGATAAAAGAAGAGGTTAAGGTACTATTATTAGTAGAATTTCTGTTAGAACAACCAGCCAAGTGGGATGTACATACGTATATCCTGAACAGCTGCATCCGTTTGCCTAAGTGAGCTTACATTGATGTTGCTGACCTGTTTGCTTTGGTCTGACAGGAAAATGTGAAGACGAAGCACCCACAGCTTCATTATGAATCGAAGCCGTACATGCTTCTGCGGGAGGAAGTAAGTTTGTCACTAGAGCACGCTAGCTTCTCCGCTTTGTTGGAATGTTACTTTGTTATTGCCTTCAATTGTTGTTATGATTGAGTTTATCTTCCATTTTTCTTGGCTAAAGTGGTATTCCGCACTTGAAGTGGTTTGGCGTGAAGGGAGAGTACAATGTGATGGTGATCGATCTTCTTGCGCCAAGCCTCCAGGATCTATTCAACTATTGCAGTAGAAAATTCTCGTTAAAGACTGATGTCGGTGATATGGGCCCGGGGGTATGTCGTGAGCGTGGCATTTAAGAAAAAGGAAGACACCCATGTCCATCAAGGAGCGCCAAAGTTATGCCCTGGAAGGCTAGGCAAGTCTCGGCCACGGGCGGCCACGTGGCCGCCCGGAGGGCGGCCGGAGGCGCCGAGAGGCCATCATACTCCCAAGCGGTGGGGTCAGGGATCTCCGTTCTCCGGCGGAAGGTCGGGACCAACCAACTCATTTAATGCTCAAATAGGGGAAAGCTGAGCGCTTGCCCCGCCGCATTCAATGCGATGTGAGGCGCGGCTGTCAGTTGCTCCCATCATCACCCCTTTTTGCCTATTACGAGGCAAAAGGGGCTAAAAGTCCTTGACTAAGACCGTGGTATGGACGCGCACCCACTCACGCCCCCTCACGCCTTTGCCCGGTCGCATTTAATGCAGCTGGGCGGGCTGCGTGGGAAAGAGAGTGCGGCGCGGGCACGGTGCCTACACCTCCCTATGGAATGGGCCGCCGACCGGTGGGACCCATCGGAGGGGGTAGGCAAACCATCATCACGTCAGCAGTATGGCCACCACGACGACCACTCTTTTTCCACCTTCCATGACGCGGCAAACAGGGAGGAGTAGGAATGGAATGACTTCTCCGAAAGACAAGGCAAAAACCACTCCCTCACGTGGAGTGAAGTAGAGAAAGGATAGGATTGCTATGGTGTTCCCTTACACTATAAAAGGAGACCCAAGTCCTTCATAAAAGGGGTTCCGATCGGAGGAAAGAGGTTCACGTTCCGAAAAATAGGTTGAGTCTCTCCAACTAGCCTGCAGAAATCCCCCATCCATCATAAAGTCTAAGGGAGAGGAACACTCTCATTGTTCTTGGCAACTTGCCCCATATACTACATACACACAGGAGTAGGGTATTACACCGCGCTGGTGGCCCGAACCTGTATAAATTCTCACCTCATCTACATTATTTCATCTTTTTTGCGAGTTTGGACCAGGATACCCCGCTCCCCGTGCCGAACCAAAAAGGGGAGTCCCCAGGATCCCTGCGTGTCGATCTACGACATCGACAGCTGGCGCGCCAGGTAGGGGGAGTGCGCAGTGTTTTGGTTTAAACTCCCGTTTTTCTCCCATTTTCTGGCGGGAATTCCCTCTCCCTGTCCCAGCCATGGTCCACGGCCGCTCCACTGCGCTCCGCGTCGAGCTCATCCGCGCGCATGAGCATGGCCGGGCCGATGAGGCGGCGAAGAAGTCGATGCGGGCGAGCACGGCCCAACCGCCACCTCCGCTCGAGGAGGAGGGACCTTTGTCTCCCCTCACCACCGTTGGTGGCGACGGTGGCAGCTGCGCCGCGCCATCCTCTGCCCCCGGCCGAGCGGCGGTTGGAGGCGGAGGGCCGTGTGTCTACGGGGCCGGCAACGCTCTGTGGGACACGAGACCACGCCTAGCGGGCGTGCCGCGAGCCCCGCCAGAGACGGCGTCCATCGCCGCACAGAGTTTGGCACTCCGAGGGTGCCTGCGGGCGGCGAAGCTCTCTTTGCGCCACCCCGGCCACCTGGCGAAGGTCAACGCCAAAGGTGGCTCGGCAGCGTGGCGGGCTTCGTAGGCACGGCCGCCGCCCGGTGGATGCGACCTCGCTTCCTCCGGCCACCAACGCGCGGCTCGCACGTCACGGTGAGCTCTTCCTCTCGGCGACGGGCCGAAGGCGCGGCGGCGCGCGGGGTGGAGGAGAACCTCTCGGCGGCGGCCCAGCGGAGCGCCTCGAGATCTTGTTGTACGTAGGGCGCGACGCCCGCCTGCGCATCGGCGGCGCCGAGACGAGCGCCGCTTAGGGCGGGTGCAGGCTGCGCCTCCTCGTCGGGAGCGCCACCTCACGGCGGCGGCCATAGCGGCCCCGCCGCAGATGGAGCCCACGACGGACGGCGGCGGCGTAATGGCCCGGCCGCTAGCGGGAGCTCCGCGATGCCCAACGAGGCCACACGGCCACTTGTCGCCCCCTCAGGGTGGCAATGGTGCCGGGCCTTTGTTGCTGACCTCCGTAACGTGCCCGGCCTAACAAGTTTAGGCCGGCCCTTACGGAGAAGTACGGACGTCTCGGTTAACCCCACCGAGTTCCTCCAGATCTACACCACGGCCATTGAGGCCGCCAGAGAGGCAGCGCGTCATGGCCAACTTCTTCCCCATGGCGCTCAAAGGCCGGGCCGTTCTGGGTGATGAACTTGCCGGCCCGGTCGATCACCTCTTGGGACGCACTGCCGCCATTCACCTCCAACTTCCGGGGCACATACCGTGCCGGGAGTAGAGACGGACCTCCACATGGTCAGACGAGGGAGGGCGAGTCCCTCGCAAATACATTCGGCGTTTTTGCCAGTACGCAACACCATACCTTCCATCGCCGACCATGCGGTGATCTTCACCTTCAGGAGTGGCGTATGCCACGATGTCATGTTGGAGAAGATCGAATCCAAGGCTCCCGGACCACCACGGAGCTCTTTGAGCTCGCGGCCAGGTGGCCCGCAAGGAGGAGGCCGGGTTTGG
This sequence comes from Oryza australiensis, assembly GCA_019925245.2. Lineage (NCBI taxonomy): Eukaryota > Viridiplantae > Streptophyta > Magnoliopsida > Poales > Poaceae > Oryza > Oryza australiensis. The sequence continues at coordinate 907,783 of JAIFGZ020000625.1, forward strand.
AATCCTAGGAATCCTACCCGGCCCTCACCGCGCTGCCCCTCCGCATCCGTGAAGAGCGGCGCGAACGGCGAGCAGCGCCGGCCATCGCGTGGCGGCGAGGAGGGCCACGTCCTCGCCACCGACGGAGCCGAGAAGCCCTCGCGGAAGGGCAAGCCGCGGTAACCGCGGGCGGTCCACGGAACCTCGCCCCGGGGCCGGTCAGGAGACAAATGGTGCATGGTGCACCAAACCTCCCACCACGACCTCTCGAGTCTTTGTTCGGTCAAAAATCGGCGAGCGAGTGCGAAGTATGAGCGGGAGCGAGAGGAAGAACGTGAAGGAGATCCGTCGCAAAGGCAAGGCACCGGCGGAGCGCCCGAACAACCGGTGAGAGGAGGCCGGGATACGGCCCCGCCGCAGCGACGACGACACGGGCTACCAAGATCCCTAGCACGTCGTCGCCACCATCGATGGCGGCGCAGGCGCCCAAATGTCCGCCGGAGCTTCAAGTCCATGAGACGCGAGCTCCCGCGGCCGTCTTGTCTCACGAGGCGGCCCAAAGATCGCGGCTGGCGCGAGGTGCCCATCACCTTTGATCGGCCAGGCCACCCGAAGTGTTGCGCGTAGCGGCCATTTCAGCCCTCGTGACCTCCCCCACCATCTGCAACGTCAAGGTCGCCCAGAGTCTTAATTGACGGAGTGCGGCCCTCAACATGCTATCCCCGAAGGCTTTTGAGGCAATCAAGGCCCGGGAATGGTGCTCGGGCCTTCTCACCCCATCATTGGGGTGACGCCGAGAAAGTGTGGCCCCTCGAGCGGATCGCTCTGCCGGTCACCTTCGGGCCCCCACTAATTTTCGCACCGGCGGATCGACTTCGATGTGGCGGATCTCAATCTGCCCTAAACGCCGTCCTTGGGAGGCGGCGTTGGTGAAGTTCATGGCGGCTACGCATTACGCCTACCGCCGACTCAAGATGCCGAGGCCGGAGGCCCCATCACCGTCCACGCGACGTCAAAACCACGCTAGGCACGGAGGCGCGCGCGGACGATATTGCGGCGGTCGGCCGCGTCGAACCCGAGGACCCCAAGGGAGTCATCGGGTTCCGGGCCAGCAACGCATCTCCTCTGGCGACAAGGTGGTGATTAAGTCTATCCGTTTGGGCGACGACCCGTCCAAGACCGCCAACATTGGTGGTGGCTTGGACCCCAAATAGGAAGACGCGCTCGTCTCCTTCGCGGGCGAATGCCGACGTGCTTGCTTGGAAGCCGTCGGATATGCCGAGTCCCAGGAGGTGATCGAGCACCGACTTGCGGTGCGGCCGGACGCACGCCGGTCCAGACAAAAGGTGAGGCGACAGCTCCGGAGCGCGAGCGTTCATCCGTGAAGAGGTGGCACGGCTCAGCAGTCGGCTTCATCGGGAGGTCTTGCATCCGGAATGGTTGGCGAACCCGGTGGTCGTCCGAAGGCCAACCACAAGGCTGCGCATGTGCATCGACTACAGAGCCTCAACAAGGCATGTCCCAAAGACCCCTATCCTCTACCCCGAATAGACCGGATAGTCGACTCCCTTTGCGGGGTGCGACCTTTTATGCTTCCTAGATGCATACTCTCGGCTAGCATCAATTTCGCATGGTTTGTAGAGGATGAGGAGAAAACTTCATTTATCACTCTGTGGGTACTTTTTGCTACATGTCTATGCCCTTTGGTTTAAAAAATGCCATGTCCACCTTTCAACGTGGTATCCGCATCACGTTAAAGGACCAAATAGGGCACAATGTTGAGGCATATGTCGATGATCTCGTAATCAAATCTTGGGACCGAAGAACTTTGCTCCCAGTTTGGCGAGACATTTGATAACCTCGGTCGTCCCGCATGGCCGAAGAAAAATGTGTGTTTGGGGTACCGACGGGCAAGCTATTAGGGTTCCTGGTCTCTGCCTGGGGCATCGAGGCCAATCCCACTAAAATAAAGGCAATATGCGCCCCCTAGAAAGCTCAAGGACGTGCGGAGGCTCACGGGTTGTGTAGCTGCCCTGAGTCGCTTTATATCCAGGTTAGGAGAGCGGGCGCTTTCTTTATTTAAATTGCTAAAACGAACTGACCCCTTCACTTGGACGGACGAGGCGGAGAAAGCCTTGGGCGAGCTCAAGTGTCGAAACTCGGTTTCGCAATATAATTACGGGGTCGCGATCAAGATCGCCAAGCACAATGGGTTAGGAGGAAAAAGAAGATTTAGACGGGTTCAGGCCCTCTCGTGAGGTAATACCCTACTCTGTTTCGGTGGATTTGATCCAGGAGTGTCTTTATTGATCTCGTGATCTCGTGAATCTAAAGCTCTTGCTTATGAAGTCTGCTATCGCCTAAGATCTCCCTCAAGGGACGCCCCTTACCCCCTTATATAGTCTTGGGAGGCGGGGTTACGGATCGGAAACCCTATCTTACTCTAAATCGGTTTCCTCAATCTTACCAAACTATGACTATGAGCCGTTGCCTTATCTAATCGGTAACGTAATACCCAAGTCGTAGTTGGTTTACATATATGGCAGGCGCAATCTATCCCTACCTCCAGTCGGATAAGCTTGCCATGTAGATACCCGATTGCCATAATCTCCACGTAGCCCAGAGTCCTTTTCGGTCGACGAGACAACTCGGCTTCAAACCAAAGCGGTATGCAGCCAAAAGCTTCTTTGGCGAGTGCTTACGCGGCGAGTGATTCCATCATCTCTGTGCGAATCTCCCGAGTGGCTCCAAAAGGCTGTGAAGGGCGGGAAAATATCTAAAAAATTCTTAAAAAATAAATATCTAGGTGCATCTCTGATGCACCTAATTAAATGTAGCCCCGACTATGTGGTTAGTCAAAAATAGACTAAACATATAGTCAAGAACTATAAAAAATCATTCTTATGTAGATGCTTAGTGAAGCTAAAGCAACCTCATCACTCGACAAGCTCGTGCTCGTCCAGAGTGAATTTGCCCGAATCATCCCAAAGCGAATAACTCAATTAACCTAGTGGGTGGAAAGCACTCGGTAGGCTCATGTCTATCAGAGTGGATCTGCTTGAGTCATCTCGGAACAAATATTTCAATCATCCCTCATGGGTAAGAAATCAATTCGCTCGGTAAGCTCATGCTTATCCGAGTGATCTCCCGAGTCATCCAGGAAATTTGCGAGTCATTTTGGAACAAATAATTCTCACATAAATGCTTAGCTCAAGCTAAAGCAATCATAAAAAATCACATCACTCGGCAAGCTCACGCTTATCAGAGTAGTTTGCCGAGTCGTCTCGGATCAAACAATTTATTTAGCCCTCATGGGTAAGAAATCAATTCACTCGGCAAGCTCATGCTCATCCAAGTTAACTTGCCCGAGTCATCTCGAACAAGTAATTCTATCGACCCTCATGGGTAAGAAAATAATTCACCCGACAAACTCATGCTTATCCGAGTTGATTTGCCCAGTCATCTCGGGACAAATAATTTAATCAACCCTCATGGGTAAAAAACACTCGGCAAGCTCATGCTCGTCAGAGTTAACTTGTCAGAGTCATCTCGGGACAAATAATCTAATCAACCCTCATGGGTAAAAACACTCGGCAAGCTCATGCTCATCCGAGTTAACTTGTCTGAGTCATCTCGGGACAAATAATCTAATCAACCCTCATGGGTAAAAAACACTCGGCAAACTCATGCTCATCCGAGTTAACTTGTCCGTCATCTTGGGACAAATAATTTAGTTAACCCTCATGGGTAAACAAATTTTTCGATCATCGAAAAATACGACCAAATATTAAATATCTCCTGCCATAATATTGGTCTTAATCTAAAAAGATCTTCACCAAGGTGGAATAAATAGCATTGATATAATCATTTAATCAAATGCTTAAAAACCAAATAGTTCCTGCCATCGGGACACCATGAAAAGCTTAACTATTTGTCACCTTTCAAATTGCATCGTGCCAACTTCTCATGAAGTTATGCAAACCGCGGTATGAAAGGATTTTAAAGGTATTGGGCTATGTGACACGTGCATATTGCCGGTGCAAATCTGCTTAAGTCCATCCACTTAAGTCCCTAAGGACACGTGTCAAGCCACACCTTAGTTGGGCGCAAGTCTCTCATGGGCTCGGCCCAATCACAAGACGACTTAGCAAAAACCCTCAAGTCTTTTTACGAAGCCTCGAGGTCGTCCCGCCACTTCATCTTCCAAAAATTTCCTCTTTCGCGTCCTTGTTCACAAGCTCTCCACGGAGAACCCTAAACTTGCGCACGCGCAAATCCATCCATCTAGGAACTCTTGTTCCATCACGAGCGTCTTCCGCATCCGGCCTCCAAGATTCCCTTGTCGTCCGAGGGTTGTCGGGAGTAAGTTTAACCATCTTGGTCTCTTTATGCCTCCGATGTGAACTTGTAGGTATCTAGCTTATTTATGTTAACGCCTTGACCGAGTCTTCATAGAGAATTTCTTAAGTAATTTTCGTCCGATTGTCACCAAGCCTAAACTTGATTAGATCATCAAAAATTCTCGAGTCCTTATCTATTAAACTCAAATCAAGAAACATTAAACAATGATAAACCAAATATAAACAAGTTGTCGAAGAAAACCATGCTTTATTGACACGTATGCGAGCCTCCATTGTCAACTCAAGAAGTCATCTTGCTTGAGATTGGCGAGTCAAGAATAACATGAAACTTACGGCAATTTAAGCATAGTATCGTCGAAGATGTTCAATATTCCAGGAGTTCTTCACCATATATCCATCTTCGCACTTTAGTCGAAATGCTCTTGGCCGAGTCACCTCGGCGATTATGTATGGTCCTTCCCATAGTGGAGATAATTTGTGATGGTCCTTGATGTCGGATCTTGCGTAGAACCAAATCATCGACAATGAAAGCTCGCACCCGAACATTGCGGCTGTGGTATCTTCTAAGTCCTTGAAGATATCTTGTCATTGGATCAAAGAAGATTTTCTTCGTTTTGGCGTCGCCTTGTCCCGACTTGGCTATCCTCTTTGTAGAAATTTCACCCTCTTCGGATGTTGATGTAGCCAGGTTGGATTTCTTCCGGCCACGTGATTTCTCACAAGATTGGGCCATATCGTAGCTTTCTTCGTCGCGGTGAAGGCTTGTTTGACGTCTTCGCGCAGGGTGATGGCAGATTAGGGCCGAGGCGTCTTCATGCGAGGTAAACGTAGTGTGGTATCGCCACGAATTTGGCGAGTGCGGGCCTTCCGATGATCGCGTGGTAGGCCGTCTTTGAAGTCGACCACCACGAAGGTGGTATTCTCCGTTCGGAAATTCTCGCGAACTCCGGAGGATTGGAAGGGCGATGTGCCGAGTGGTGTGGGCGACGACCCGGGATCACTCCGTGGAAGGGGGTGAGCTTGCCTTCAACTCGGTTCTCGGGATTTGTATCTCATCCGGGGTCTTTGACGAACAAGAGATTGAGGACGCTGCCCCCATCGATGAGGACACGCTTCGGCTTGATTTTCGAACCACCGGGTCAAGTACCAAGGGATGCGCCTGGGTGAACCACTCGGTCGGGATGATCGAGCGATTAAACGTGATGGCCACCTCCAGACCATCGTAGATGTTGTGGGACTTCGGGTTGTGCCGTGTTGACCTCGCGGTCCATCGGCTTTTGCATCCTCTTGGACTCATAAGCTGCGGCCCTCGAAGATGTGATTCGGCTCGCCCACGTGGTCTTGAAAAGGCTCCGAATTTCCGGTCGGGTTGTTCTTCTTGGTTCCCGATGGACCGGTTTCATTAGTCGGCTTCTTGTTTAACCGTGCCGCATATTGCTCTGCGAATTGCTTGTAGATGATGCGTGCCGGCGTTCACGATCGTTCATGATCGTGTCGTAAGCCGCAACTTCGGCGACGGTGTCGAGAATCGGACGTTGTGGCAACCAGGTCTTCGTGCGGCGCTTGCGATCTTTCGGGCCGATTCTGCTGCCGTTATCCTTCCTCGGAAGCCGGCTTCCTTCCGAGTGCTTGTCATCCCTTTTGTCGGCCGGGCTTGGCGTGCCGCCTTGATTGCATCGTTGGACTTGGCGTAGGAGTTCGCCGTCTCGAACATTTGCTTCACCGTCTTCGGTGGCTTGCGCCCAAACTTTCCATTAACGGCTCATCACGGACTCCCCTCTGGAAGGCGGTGATGATGATGTCATTGGTGGTGTTGGGGATCTTGTTGCGCTTTTCGGAGAAGCGCCGGATGTAATCCTTCAAAGGCTCGTCAGAACACGGATGACGTTGTATAGATCGAAGTGTTGCCGGGCCTCTCGAAGGTTCCTTGGAAGTTGGCGATGAAGTGGTCCCTCGGCTCGCTCCACGGCCGATTGAGCCTCTTGGCGAGGCTCGTGAGCCAGTTTCTGGCGGAGTTGGCGAGGGCCACTGGAAGATAATTGGCCATAACTTAGGTGTCGCCACCTGCTGCGCGGATGGCGAGGGTGTAGACGGTAAGCCATGCCTCGGGGTCGGTCTTGCCGTCATATTTCTCTATTCTGTTGGCTTAAAACCATTCGGCGGTGCACTCGGCGAAGCTCCCGAGTGAAAGGCGGCACTCCGTCGTCGCCGCTATCGGGTGATCCCCTCCGATCTTCCCGAGTGCGTCGGTCTCGCTTCGTAGCGGCGATCGAGGACTTCCGCGAGATCACTCGGCGGGGTCTTGATTGGCTGGTTGGGTAGCTGAGCCTGTTGTTGTGGCGGACGCGGTGGTGGACGTCCATGTCGTTTGTCACGGGAGTTGGCCGTTTGCTCACAGTACTTACGTGTGGACTCGTGGCGTGGGCCTCTTGACACAGTAGTCGACCGGCCGGCTCGGGCCTTTTGTAATCCCTTGACCTTAGTGGCGGGAGCCGACTTTTGTCGGGCGTTTCAGCCACGGACTCAGTCGGCCTTCGTGTTGAGGGGGAGGGATGACCGTTGGCTGTAGTTGCAACAATGGTCTTGATCTTGTCTAGTATTGGAGTCACGTCGGGGCGCCGTCTCGATGACGGTGTCCGGAGTGTGAGGCGCAACAAACGTTTCTGGCGTGGCGTGGAAGATATTGGTGTTGGAGACTCGGGTTTGAAGAATAGCCTCTTGAGCGGATCGTCGCATTGCCCTTAGATCCTGCTTTCTTTTGTCGGCTTCTTCTTTGCGTTTCTTCTCCTCTTTCGCCGGCTTGCGCTCTTGCTCGATCTGGCTCGCTCTTCTTCCGCGCTGCGGGCCATGGTGAAGTCGGACTCGGCCACCTCGGCCATGAGGACGTCAAAGCACTTTGGCTCGTAGTCCTTGTTGCGGTCGGAGTAGTCGACTTCGTCAGGGGATGCCATAGAGGTCGTCAAGGCCGGCGGAGCCGAGATATTCGTTGAGCTCGAAGATGAGCATGAGCGAATGACGGGAGGATGACGGCGACCTCCCTTATACTGGGTAACCCGTGTCGGATCGTTCCGTCCGAGTCGAGCATGGGGAGTAGGCTCCTCCAGTGGGTCGACCTCGACTCGGGGAGAGGAGTTTCTTGTAGATCTCGACGGCGTTTGGTAACCCAAATGGTGCGAGAGGTCTTCTTCCATGTAGATCGTCTCCGTTGGGGAGAGACGAAGATCGGTGCATATTTCGGCGGTGTTCGGCAATCCGAACGGTGCCTAGTGAATTCTTTCGTCGAAGAGGGTGGACTGCATCTTGGAATGAAAGATGTCGTCGTAGATCTTGGCGCTGTTCGGGAGCCGAACGGCGTCGAGTGGGTCTCTCCTTCCGGCGGTTCAAATCCGAGTCGAAGGAGGAGTCGTCGAAGAAGTTCTTTGGCGGCGAAGTCGCCGAATCTGAAGGAGATCCCATCGCGCTTGTCGGCGAGATTGTCGAAGAAGTCTTGACGCGCGGTCCCCTACAGCGCGCCAACTGTCGAAACTCGGTTTCGGCAATATAATTTACGGGGTCGCAGTCAAGATCGCCAAGCACAATGGGTTAGGAGGAAAATAAGATTTAGACAGGTTCAGGCCCTCTCGTGAGGTAATACCCTACTCCTGTTTCGGTGGATTCGAACCGCCGAGTGTCTTTATTGATCTCATGATCTCATGAATCTAAAGCTCTTGCTTATGAAGTCTGCTATCGCCTAAGATCTCCCTCAAGGGACGCCCCTTACCCCCTTTATATAGTCTTGGAAGGCGGGGTTACAGATCGGAAACCCTATCTTACTCTAAATCGGTTTCCTCAATCTTACCAAACTATGACTATGAGTCGTTGCCTTATCTAATCGGCAACGTAATACCCAAGTCGTAGTTGGTTTACAGATATGGCAGGCGCAATCTATCCCTACCTTCAGTCGGATAAGCTTGCCATGTAGATACCCGATTGCCATAATCTCCACATCAAGCGCTACCTCTCCTCGCTGCCCGTACTGGTGGCTCCTAGGGAAAGGGAGCCCCTCCTTTTATATTTGGCGGCGACCCCCAAGTGATTAGTGCGGCCTTGGTTGTGGAGCGCGACGACGAGCTAGTCTCTCAGTCGCCCCCAGCCCTGTCAAGACCGGAGGCAGGAGACCTCGGAACGGAGCTGGCCGAGGAATCGCACGAACCCGGAGGTGGCTCTTGGCCCCCCGAGCCTCAAGGAGCCGCCCGGCCCCCTAGTCCGGGAGTGCCCAAAGCCCCCTCCACCCAGAGTGGCCTTGACGGCTCCGGTGGAGGCGATTGCTCGGGAGACCGGACACGGGATGACCCGCTCAGCACCGTGGCGGAAGCCGAACGGAGTTGGCGAGGAAGCGCCGAACCGGAGGTGGCCCTTGGCCCCGAGCCTCGGGAGCCGCCGGCCCCCTAGTCGGGAGCACCCAGCCCCTCCACCTGAGTGGCCTCGAGGGCCGGAGGAGGCGATGGCTCGGGGGCCCGGACACCGAGGTAACCGCCAGTGTGTACCCAAACCAGCCGCCCCTAGCAAGGTAGCCAAGGCCGTACCAAGGTGCGGCGGCCGGTCTACTTCGTCGCGAGGCGCTACGGGGAGCGAGACACGTTACTGCATGCCCGAAAATGCTATACGCTCTACTTATGGCCTCTAGGAAATTGCGTCATTATTTCCGGGCGCACGGAATGCGGTGGTCACGTCCTACCCTCTCGGACAAATCTGCATAGCAGAGGGCACGGGACGAGTAGTCAAATGGGCCATTGAGTTGTCGGAATTCGACCTACACTTGAAGCTCGACACGCAATCAAGAGCCAAGCTTTGGCCGATTTCGTGGCGGAATGGACACCGGCGGCGGAGCGATCCACCCCCGGCGAAACACGAGAGTGCGGAGGATCGCGGCCAAGACCGCGCCTTGGGTGATGAACTTTGACGGTTCACTCACCTTGCACGAGGCCGGAGCGGGCATGGTGCTAACTTTCCCAACGGGCGACGTGCTTCGGTACATCGTCGGATCGATTTCCGAGCAACCAACAACATGGACGAATATGAGGGCTCTGGCGGGGTTACGAGCGGCGGCGGGCGTGGGCATCCGTCGCCTGCGGGTCCTTGGGGATTCCCAGGCGGTGGTAAACCGGGTCCAAGGAATACCAATGCACGACCCCAAATGGAGGCCTATGTCAAGGAAGTATGGCGTATGGAGCGCCATTTCGATGGCCTCGAGCTACGCCACATTCCCGAAGAGACAACTCCACAGCGGACGAGCTATCAAGAATCGCGTCCGCGCGAGCCCCCGCCCGGGTGCCTTTGAGGAAAGTCTCACGAGAGCGCGTGCGCGACCCGAACCGCCCAGAGGCGGGAATCGGCGGTCCCGATGCTCGGACCGCGGCCAGCCTGGTAGCCCGGCCGGCCGGGACGACATCACGCGCCGGGTGGCTTGGATTTTGGAAATCCGGGCATACCTAGAAGACGCGTCATTGCCCGAGCAACACGAGGAAGCGAACGCATCGCCGGACCTCCAAGAGGTACGCGTTGGTAGAAGGGACACTCTGCAGGACACGGTGCCAACGGAGTGCTCATGAAATGCATTGCTCGGGAACGGGGTCTCGAGCTCCTTGCCGAGATCCATGAAGGTGAATACGGCGCACATTCGGCCTCCAGAACCTTGGTGGGAAAAGCATTTCGCACAGGATTCTATTGGCCCACCGCCGTGGAGGATGCAACAGACCTCGTGCGGCGGTGCGGCATGCCAATTCCACGCAGCGACGCACCCGCGGCCGGGCACTTCAAACCATCTCGCTCTCATGGCCATTTGCGGTGCGGGGTTGGACATCGCCCGTTCAAGCGGCGTAGGGCGGGTGCAAGTTCATGTATGTCGCCATCGACAAGTTCACCAAGTGGCCGAGGCCTATCCATCAGCGTCATCGATAAACATTTTGTGCGGTTCATGAGAGGCATCACGGCAAGGTTTGGGGTCCCCAACAGGCTCATCACCGATAACGGCACCCGGTTCACGAGTGAGCCGTTCGGCGAGTATTGCGACGATATGGGCATCAAGCTCGTTTCGCCTCGCCCGCCCACCCCAAAGCAACGGTCGGCCGAGCGTGCAAACGCAGAAATATTAAAGGCCTCAAGACTAAGACCTACAACGTGCTCAAAAGCATGGGGACTCGTGGGTCGACGAGCGCCGCGGTCCTTTGGGCCAATCGGACAACCAGAGCCGTGCCAGGGAAACACCTTTCTTCTTGGTGTATGGAGCCGAGGCGGTCTTGCCCTCCGAGCTCACCCACGGGATTGCCAGAGCCACATTATACATCGAAGCGGATCAAGAGCAAAGGCGTCGAGACGACTGGATTACTGGAGGAGAGGCGGCGCGGCGGCGCCGCGCACCCGCTACCAAGAGCCTCGCCGCTACCATCAAAGCAAAGTCGCCCCAGCGCCGCAAGTCAATGATCTGGTCTTGCGCAGGTGTGCAAACGCGCGGGGCTAAGCAAATTTGTCTCCGATGTGGGAGGGCCATACAAAGTTATCGGCACCACGCGTCAGGAGTAGTTCGCTAGTCACGGAGGACGGCACTCCGTTGCCGAACCCGTGGAATATTTCCCACTGCGCGAGTTCTACCCATAAGCCTCATGGTGTCTTGAGACATGCATAGAAGTTCATCCACTGCCCCCGGTGGCATGAGCAATACGTTTGTTATTTCATTCCATATGTTTCCCTTGCAAATACCTGTTGCAGTGTGTTCTCCCCCATGTGCTCGAGCATGTGCTTTGGGTACGGCTTCCCAATAAGTTCCTCGGCCTTGCCCGCCTTAGCTGAGAGCCCTAAGGGTGTCGAGGGTGCAGCGATCTTGCATACTATCACGCACAGGGCGATCAACGCACAGGGGTTCGGGTGCGAATGACACACGCTGTCCCAGCCCCATTGCCGCGCCTCGGCGGCCTTTTTATGCCTTCGCTCCTTCCCGAACCCAGACAAAGCCACCGGCCAACGGCTAGTGCATCTTTGCCGAACCAGGACACCTCCCGGCGGCATGGGACAAATCACGGGGGAGAACAACACTACCGCATTATCGCAATAACTAAGTCTTGAGTTACCAATTGCAGGGAAGCTAACATACAGGGGCTCGGGCCAACCAACCGCCACTACGTGCGCGCTAAGTTGGCCGGGGGCTCCCAACATACACATACATGAATCGTCAAAAGCAACGATGAGCTGTCGCAGCGCAAGTAAAGGCAAGTTCGCTAACTTTACAGACAATGCATAAATATCTTTTTACATAAGTATTGATACAAGCCGAAGCAAGAGGGCCCTAAGTGGCCGGTGGGTCGCTGGGAGCATCCACCGGGGAGTCTGCATCCGGCGAGTCCTCGCGGAGGGCGAGCTGGAAGGCCGCCGGGGTGCCGTCGAAGCCCATCATGATGGAGTCGACGGCGTCTTGGACGCGGCGGCGGGCGGCCTCCTCGGTGCCTTCGGGGAAGTCCTCGGTGGGGATATAGGTGTCTAAGTTGGGGTCGCGGGCTTGGTAGCTCGCCAGGATGAGTGACGCGACCTTGCGGGATAAGTCATACGATGACTCCTTCGCCACGTCGTCGACCTCCTCCGGCACCCTCTATATCCGCGGCCGGATCGTCGATGTATGTGGCCAATCCCCCAAAGTAGGGCGGCCGGGGGAGTGCGGTTCACCCCCGCCCCACGAGCCGCCTCCCGAAGGCGCCGACGGACGAGGCCGGGCCACAGATCCCCAGGCGCAAGACGCGCTCCAGCTCCGCGATCCGGCGGCACGCCTCCTCCGATTCGGCCACTGGCCCGCAGCTGCGCTGCGCATCCATGACCACTGCTCCCGGGTGGCGGCTCCTGCTCCCATCCTCCCGGCTCGTCTGCCGGGAGCCCAGGCGGCGGCGGTGCCTGCCACGGTCCCGCACGCCCTTCGGGCATCGGGAGGCCTCCTCACAGGCTTCCACCACCACCGCCTCTCGACCCCCATGGCGACCTCGCGCTCGGCGCGGCCTTCTCTGGCGGCACATTGGCCTCCCGCGCGGCGGAGTCTTCTTCGGCCTTGGCGACGGCGGCCTCCGGCTCTCAACCGCGCGCCACGCCCCTCAAGGGCCCTCTCCCGCTCGCGAGGCGGCCTCGCGGGCCTTGAGGTCGGCGTCGGCGCCCAAGCAGCGGCGGCTCCGGCGTCGCACAAGGTGCGCTCGCGCTCGTCGAGGCCACTGGGCGCGCTCCACGAGGTCACGGAGGAACCGCCGGCGGTGGTGCGCACCCTCTCCTCGGCGGCGGCGGCGACACGCTCGCGGAGGTCGGCGGCGTGCCGCTCAACAACGGTGTCTTCAAACACTGAGAGCTCCTCCCGGCGCCGCTCGATCTCCGCCCGGCTCCGCTGCGGATGAGGCCCTCCGCCTCGCCGTGGCGCCGGCTCCGACGGCCCTCCTCGACCTCGGCCTCCGCGCGCGCCACCTCGACCTCCCGGCGGCCAAGGCACGCACTTGGGCTCGAAGCCCTCCGGGGAGATGGCGTTGGCCGCCTCAGGCGCCACTGGCGACGACCTCCCTCGCTCGCTCCTGCGACCGGACGAGGGGCTCTGTATCCAAGGCGGCCACGAACCCGGACCTGGCGCCCCCAGACTCGGAGTCGGAGCCTTGCCGGGATCGGCCGCTGCCCTGCCGTAGAGCCGTCGAAGATCCGTGGCGGCGTTGCCGCTCTTGCCTTGGGGGCTCACGGTCGGCTGCGGCCGCGGGATTCGGCGATCGCGGGGAGATGGTGCCGCCGAGTGTGGCGCGGGCGGGGGCTGGCTGTGGCGGCGGCGATGGTTGCCGCGGAGGGACCCCGAGGTTGCTCTCCACCGCCCTCCAGCCGCCCTCTGTGGCCGGCGCCGCCGCCTTGCGGCGCGCGCCACGGCTTGCCCTTCATGGGCGGTTGCCGCTTCGGCCTGGGTGGGCCTCCTCCGGATCTCGCCGGATCAGGGACCAAGCCGAAGGGCGGCCGGACCTTGGGGGCTCGGGCGCCCCGGACCTCTCTGTGCGCCCTCACGAGCAGAGGCGAACAGCCCTTGGGGACAACCCTTGGGCAAAAATGCCTATGCTCGGGGCTGAAAACAAAACAAAATCAAAGACAAAAATGCAAGACCCTGATAGGCATCCACACATCAGCGAGGCGTACCTGCGGGCGGGGTTGAAGTCCCGGGAGATCCAGAGATAGCCCGCTTCTTCTTTGCGGGCGGCCGGAGGACTCGCGGGTTCTTGTTCGCCGCGTCCCAGCGGCTGGAGTCCGCGGACGAACCCGCCGCCGGCGTGCTCACCGGAGATGTGCCCGGTCCCCCCCGCCGGTGTACTTGCCAGGGACGCGCCAGAACCTCCGCCGTCGTTATCGCCGCCGTTGTGGCCGCACGGCCCTCGGCGTAGCGGCCAGGGATGGGCCGCCGCCGCGAGCCCCGGCTGCGGGGAGGGGTGCGGCGCGCTCCGCTCCGCCGCCTCGTGGTGGAGATGGGGAGGAGAGGGTCCTCCTCTGGCCTCTTCCTCTTCCCTTTGGGATCAGGGGGCCCGGATCCCCGGCCGGACCCGGTGGCTCAGCCTTGATCGGGATGTGGTCGTTGGGGTCGTCGTCGTCGTCTCGCCTTCGCCCCTCGGAGCGGCCTTCGGTGCGGCCTCCGGTGCGGCGGCAGCGAGCCACGCCGTCGCCCACCACTGCAGCAGTGCGGGATCTCGGAGCGCGCGCGAGTCTGGCCGGGGCACCAGCCCGGGCGGGAGCTGCGCCAAGTCCATCTCCGTGATGCGAGCGGCGCGCGAACCGGGAGTCGGAGGTCCTCTCGTCCCGATCAAAGACGGCGCCGCGAAGGTCCGCATGTTGTCGTTGGGGCCCGTGTACATGTAGGCGGGCGCGGCCTCTCTGCCATGGCGCTATGCGCCTCATCGAGAGATCGTGGAAGACCGCGTGGCTGAGACGGAGCCCCGCCGAAGGTAGGCGATCCGAGTCCGACCCGTCCGGCTCCCTCCCCGGCTCGTGGCGCGCCTCCCGGTTCCTGCGGTTCCCGGGATCCCCGTCGGTAGGGAGAGACGGGGTGGTCACCAGTGCAGTGTAGAACCGAACGCCCTCCGGTTCTCCCACTGGAGCGAGGGTGGATGTCGATGAAAGGAGTTAGGCGCCTGTCGTTCGCGGTGGATCGCCACGTACCCACCGCGCCGGGAGCCGGCCGGCATACCGGAAGAATTCTTGGAAGAGGTGAAGAGAAGGCCTCACCCTCACGAACATCTCGCGGGTGTGGGCGAACATGGCGAGGTAGAAGACGGCGTTGGGGGTGAGGTGGTGCGGCGGAGGTCGTAGAACTCCGGGACGTCGAGAAAGAAGCGGGAGAAGGACGGCACCGGCCAGAGCCATGGCGAAGGAGGCGAAGAACACCATCTGGGGGAGGCCGCTCCTCGGGATGTCGCCGCACTTGCGTGTGCCGCTCGGCAAGAACTTGTTAAAGAGGCTACGAGCCTCCGCGGTGCGCACCAAGGACTTGGGGAGCACACTCCCCGACTCCAGAGGAGAATCGCGACCCATTGCGGGGGTGGATGCAGAAGAATAGAAAGGGAAAGCTGAAGGCGGAAGAAAGGAAACGGAAGGAGCAAGAGGCGCTAGGTAGACGAAGGGCGAATGGCGGTGGGAGGAGATGGAAGTGGAAACGTAGGAGCAGATCCTCCATGCGGATCTGGTTTTATAAGCTACCACCGCCCTCGGATTCCACGGCATTAAATTCGCCCCACTACCACACGAAGCGCCCTCGTCTTCGCACCCTTTTGATTTTCGCATCCCTTGGATTCCTGCGCCTTTCGGATTTCGTGCCGCTGGGGTTCCGCGCTGCCGGCGCACTACGCGGACGGAGAGTGCTAGGCGGTTTTGAATGGGCCCCATGCGCGTGGCCCAAACAAACTCGCCCCCCGTCCTAAGAAAAGGCTTGGCCAGGTGCGACATCAGTTGCCGCGTATCGGCCGCCTGTCATAGCAAAAACGCCCAAATACCCGGGCCCACACGCTCAAGGAAATGGCGTCAACCGCGCCGACCCGACTCGGCCGGTCAACGCCGGGGCTGCTGTCGGTGATATGGGCCGGGAGTATGTCGTGGGCGTGGCATTTAAGAAAAAGGAAGGCACCCCTATCCATCAAGGAGCGCCAAAGTTATGCCCTGGAAGGCTAGGCAAGTCTCGGCCACGGGCGGCCACGTGGCCGCCCCGAAGGGCGGCCGGAGGCGGCCGGAGGCCATCATACTCCCAAGCGGCGGGGTCGGATCTCCCGGACCCCTGGCGGGACTCCCATCCTCCATCCGCACCTCTCGAGAGAGGGCGAATCAACTACCAACCAACTCATTTAATGCTCAAATAGGGAAAGGCGAGCGCTTGCCCGCCGCATTCAATGCGATGTGAGGCGAGTGTCGGTTGCTCCCATCATCACCCCTTTTGCCTATTACGAGGCAAAAGGGGCTAAAAGTCCTTGACTAAGACCGTGGTATGGCGCGCGCCCTCTGCGCACGCCCCCTCCACGCGTTGTCCGGTCGCATTTAATACACTAGGCGAGGCTGCGTGGGAGAGAGAGTGCGGCGCAGCACGGTGCCTACACCTCCCTATGGAATGGGCCGCCGGCCAAGGTGGGACCCATCGGAGGGTAGGCAAACCATCATCACGTCGGCGGTATGGCCACCACGACGACCACTCTTTTTCCACCTTCCATGACGCGGCAAACGGGGAGGAGTAGGAATGGAATGGCTTCTCCGACAAGACAAGGCAAAAACCACTCCCTCACATGGAGTGAAGTAGAGAAAGGATAGGATTGCTATGGTGTTCCCTTACACTATAAAAGGAGACCCAAGTCCTTCATAAAAGGGGTTCCGATCGGAGGAAAGAGGTTCACGTTACGAAAAATAGGTTGTGTCCCTCCAACTAGCCTGCAGAAATCCTCCATCCATCACAAAGTCTAAGGGAGAGGAACACTCTCATTGTTCTTGGCAACTTGCCCCATATACTACATACACACGGGAGTAGGGTATTACCGCGCGAGTGGCAGAACTGTATAAATTCCGCCTCATCGCATTATTTCATCTTTTTGCGAGTTTGGACTAGGATACCCCGCTCCGTGCCGAACCAAAAGGGGGTCCCAGGGATCCTGCGTGTCGATCTACGACATCGACAAGCGGCCTCATACTTGCGATCGGATGGTGAGGACACTAATGCTGTATTTTAATATTTCCTCAATTCATATCTTCTAATATGTTAATCAAACTGGTATCTGTATCTTGCCCTATATTGATTCCTGATGTAACACCATTTGTTTGTAATTCAGATTAATCGAGTTGAGTACATGCATCAGAAGGGATTTCTTCACCGTGATATCAAGCCTGATAATTTCCTTATAGGGCTTGGTAGGAAAGCCAATCAGGTTTGCATTCCTATCTAGCTAGTATCATTTCGTGTATTCTACATGTTTAACCACATCAATAGTTTCATGATATTCTAGTTGGTACAGTAGGGCCCTAACGCCTTCAGTTTTTCATACCTTGGTGCTCTTCATTGCTAAAAAACCACATCAATAGTTTCATGATATTTTAGTTGGTACAGTAGGGCCCTAACGCCTTCAGTTTTTCATACCTTGGTGTTCTTCATTGCAAAAAGATGTTTCAGCAGAGCGATATGACTTGTTTTAAAATTAATGCTATGATATTTGGTGGATTTAGTTAATATATAACTTTGGTCTATCAACAATAATTGTAGATAAACTTTGCTTTGCGGTAACTAAGATATAATAGTTAAGTTGCCTGGAATAACTTGTGTTTTAGAAACAAACATGGTTTGGTAAGTAAATTTTTAAATCCAGCTAATTTTGATAATTTTGAAT